>BPTQ01000007.1:339266911-339344255 GCA_019973895.1 Chrysanthemum seticuspe
GAAAACTTAGAATTGTAAACTTCATATAAAATTAAAACTTGTTTGTTTTCAAGTAAGAAAAAACCGAATAAAAACCGAAACCTAACCGATTCAATGTCAAAAACCGAAAAAACGAAACCGAACGGTTTGTAGTTTCCAAAAACCGAAATATACGGTTCGGTTTTTGGTTTTACCATAAAACTGTCTCACCCCGCCCCATGCTCACCCCTATTTAATATTTCTCTTGTAAAATAAACTTCAAAATAATGATAATTGAAGAATCAACAACCTTTAAAATAATAGTGTTTATTCTAAAAAGTAAATCAAGATATACGATTGTTGTTTTTAATTTTCGAATCAATAATAATAAGAGTAGAGTTATTTTACATACCAAACTTTTCTCACATACCAAGGGACTCATATTAACCATTTATCTAAAAAGAAATCAATGGCTGAGATTAAAAACATTTTATTATTTCACCTATTTTTTATAATTTAAATATCTCTTAAACCGTTAATCGTTAAGTGTAAATATTTATACCATCGCGACGAGCATTTAATTATCTTTCTATAGACAGGCACTTTGATATACTTTCGAAAAAAGAAAAAAATTTCGTTTTTTTCACGTTTTTTCGTTATTTTTTTCGTTTTTTTACGTTACTGAAATTTGCATGAAAAAAATTATATATGATAAAACACTAAATTGAATATCACATGTGATATTAGTGTTAAATCATATATGATATGTAATATCATATGTGATATTACACTAATATCACATGTGATATTACATATCATATATGATATTACACTAATATCACCTGTGATATTCAAATTAGTGTTTTATCATATATGATTTTTTAATGCAAATTTCAGTAACGTAAAAAAAACGAAAAAAACTTTTAAAAAACACGTGAAAAATACGAAAAAAATATTTTTGTCGAAAGTACATCAAAGTGCCTATCTTTATAAAGATAATTAAATGATCGTCGCAATGATATATTTTTTTTCGCTTAACGATTAACGGTTTGAAAGATATTAATATTTGAAAAAAAAATGATGAAAGTGAGTTTTTTAAGTTGTTGTGATTAATCTCATCCATTAGATCAAATAAAAATGAAGGGTGGAGATTGATCATTTGGTATGTAAATAATCTTTTGTCCTCAAATGATCTTAAATCTAATAATAAAACCCAAAAGAGTGAAACATATTGCAATTAAAATATGCCTCATGATTGAGTCAAGATATACGATTGGGTTGTCATACGACCTAAATTGGTAGGAAATATTAGATGGAATGATTAAAAAACTATTATTTTGTATGTATATTGTTTGAGTAGGGTTGGCAACCCATCTAATAAACATAGTCTTATATGCTAACAAGTTGATGGTACATAAGATTTTGAAAACCGGACCATACCAATAGGTTCAACCGAAATCTGGAGTTGCAGTCGGTTCAGCTAGCTAATAAAAGTCGTTCAAAAACGGAACAGAGAGTACCAATCGAAACCAGTAAAAGCGGATGAACTGGGTCGGACTGGAATCTTTTTTTTTTTTTTTTTCCTCCGGTTAATCAGTTCATCATTGTTATTTTGCTAACGTCTGAATTTTAATCACAGAATATCCGTTATTGCAACGCGCGGATACCCTACTAGTTGTAATAATAAAGAAATCCAAATGGAAATAAGTTATAACGAGTGTGGAAACCCGCGCGATGCAGCGGGATTGGCTTCTAAGGACTTATTTTGTAGCGACACTTAAACTTCAGGGGCTATTTTTGCCAAGTTGTGAAACTTTGCATTTAATTTTCGGACTTACTTTGCAACGATACTTAAACCTCAGGGACTGTTTTTGCCAAGTTGTGAAACTTTGCATTTAATGTTTGGACTTAGTTTGCAGCGACACCTAAACCTGAGGGGCCATTCTTGCCAAGTCGCAAAACTTTGCAATAAATGCGGGGGACACGTGTCGTGTCCACATCGAATCCCCGCCTTTTAGTTATATGTATAATTAACTGCATCTAGCGTGATTGCCGTCCAAAAATTTATCGACTATCATCAAGTTGTTACGTAAGGATGATTTTTAAACTATTAATCATAATAATACATAGTTTAGGCATGATATATAATTAAATAATTGTCAATTTCACAATTTGTCGTTAAAACGGTGGCAGGTGAGCCTTCCATTACTCAATAATCACATTGAACAAGATGTGTGTTGTGAATTTATAAGTCAACACTGTAAAATTAGTGGTATTCAGTGTTCGCTTGATGATGGACTTATGGGAGTATTTCTATCGAAAAAAAGAATTTTATAATATTTAAAGTTTCTACTAATAAATAAAGAGAATTTCATCTATACTTTTATAAAATTTTTAAATTACATCAATATCTTTACAAATTTTATTATAAATCAATATCTTTTCAAAATTTATAAATTCACAAATATGTCCAAATATATAATTTAATTATGACAAAATTACACGTTTAGTCCCTGTGGTTTACCTAAAATAACAGGTTTAGTCCCTAAGTCATTTTAGTTACACCACATGTACCTATTTTTGAAATATGTTGCCCATTTAGTCCCTATTATGAGATATAGGGACTATCCGTGTAATAAAAAAAACTGTAAACCCTAAATAATTACACAGATGATCCCTATTTTTAAAAAAAAGAACTAAATGGGCAACAAGTTTCAAAAATAGGTATGTGTGGTGTAATTAAAACGATTTAAGGACTAAACCTGTTATTTGAGGTAAACTACAGGGACCAAACGTGTAATTTTTTCTTGATGTAATTTAAAAATTTGTAAAGATATAGATGAAATTCCGTCTATTTATTAGTAGAAACTTTAAATATTATAAAATTCTTTTTGTCAATAGAAATACTCCCATAGGTCCATCATCAAGCGAACACTGAACACCACTAATTTTACAGTGTTGACTTATAAGTTCACAACACACATCTTGTTCAATGTGATTATTGAGTAATGGAAGGCTCACCTGCCACCGTTTTAACGACAAATTGTGAAATTGACAATTATTTAATTATATATCATGCCTAAACTATGTATTATTATGATTAATAGTTTAAAAATCGTAACAACTTGATGATAGTCGACAAATTTTTGGACGGCAATCACGCTAGATGCAGTTAATTATCTATATCTATCTATATATATAATAAACAAATGTTTTTTTGAAAATTTTGACAGCTCATTAAAGCTATGCTGGCATCTCTACCAAGTCATTTAAGCCACGTCACAAAATCCACATGTAAAACCCACTTCAACAACTAATACAGTGTCCTAGCTTTGGAAGGTTGTTAATTCTCCCGTAAATCAAGCGTTTCATTCACAGAAATTGTATCATGGGTTCAAAATTCAAAGGATTACTCATCTTCATTGCTATCATCATTCTCTTCCTTCTTTGTGTTTAAATTCACAATTTTCGATCTTCTTTTTTATTAATACCTTTCAATTTTGACAGGTTGATTTGAAGGTGTCAAGATAAACCCAGTTGAAGAATGAATTTCAAGATATCTCTTTTTTCAAACTCGGGTTTGGTATGGTCATTCGAGTAACACCCATATCTTTTGTCGCTTAATTGTATTTTTAATAAACAATTTCTTTATGTTTTGAAGTTTGAAGGTCTAGATTCATAAATTTGTTTGAACTAAATTTTATATTATTTTGATGATTTGGATTCTAATATAAGGATATATAGTAAATCAAGTAATTTAAGGGGTGAATGAAAAGTGTTCACTGAAATGTCTTAGCAGAAGTTTTTTATGATTATGACCCCTTAAAAATCCTTTGTTAGAATTGTGGTTTTCTATAATATTATAACTGTTTTATATAGTGTAGTTACATACTTACATGTAATACACATAATCATCAATTACCTGTAGTGTTGGTTTATGGATGGTTAGTTGCTGGTGTGTTCACTATGGCTGTTGGTTTATCAATGGCTGAGATTTGTAGTTCTTATCCAACTTCTGGTGGTTTGTATAATTGGAGTGCTAAACTTGCTGGTGCTGGTTCGGCTCCTTTTGCTTCTTGGATTACTGGCCGGTAAAAATTCTTTCGCTTTCATGAATATTTTGCTTCTTATTTGATGCCGACTTACTATATTTATATGATTAGTTTAACCATAGTTATATAAACATGATTCAATTATCAATATAATAATGTCCCCAACTTGGTTTTTTATGCAAACCAACCGAAACCGATTAAGGCATTCCAGTTCATGCTATTTCCAGAAATCGGTTTTCAGGCCAGGTTGGGTCGATTTTGGCCCGAAGCACAGCCCTAGAGTCTTGGGTGTCGACTTTCCTCAAAGACGTAGCCTCATGTAATGAGTATATGTTTAGTGACCTTTAACCAATATTTGAGATTCAACCTGTAAAAAATTTCCTCAATAATACTCCTTAACTGGTTAGCTAGACGTTCGTAGTGGGAAAGGAGAACTGATGCCAGTAGCCCAATGGTTTATAAATTTTTAACCGGTTTCATTAAGCACGACATACAACATATCTCGGTACATTGACATGGTAAACCCACCAATCCGGTTATAGCCTCAGCCTACTTTGCACACCGTTAAAGCCGGTTCTGAAAAATGTTAAAACCGGTTCTGAAAAAATATCCACTAATGATCAAGAATATGGCTCAGGTGGGTCGCGGGTGGGGATCTTCACATCTTCCGCACAAATGGAGCCTCAAATTTTAGAGACCAGAGTGTACAAACACTTGTCATATAACATACGTGACGTTATCAAAACAAAAGTTTTATTTTAATTTATAACAATGATTTCCACCATCAATTAACAAATGAGTAAGTGGTAAAGCCTAAAATTTTCCACTATATCATAGTTCTTGATGTAGACTTCGGTTGAGTTCTTTTTGCTATATCATTATCATTACTTTATCTAACCCTCTTTGTTCGTAATTTTATCTCAATAGTAATCTATGTAAGTACTGGATATAGATGCCTGATCAATTTTATAAAAAAGTAATTTGTGTAGTTTCTTCAATAAAAGTCTAAGCAAATATGAGCCCTTATGAGAGGGGAACTTTCAATCATACTTAAAAGCAGTTAGCCCTTTGTTGACCTATAAGTGTTTTGTATACACATATTTTTTCTCACTGTGATAGTTTCATGTCTTTGAGTATACACTTTTACTTTTCACATAGCTTCAAGCTAAATGCAAACTTATTTTTCGGAAGATGACCTGTTAGTTGGAGGTGAGGTTGGTTAGTTAAGATTTGATCATCCATGGATATGATATTATATTAGTTCAACACATCTCAGTATTTTAGTTAATGAAATGAGTTTTGTTTATGACTTTGGATTGTGTGCCTAACTATATTTTCTGATCATGTTGTTTCCTGTAGGATGTTGATCCTCAAGCGGAGGTATAAAGTTAATCTATAGGTTATTTTTTTAAGTATGCCAATTCCGGTCCTCTTACTATTGAATGGTCAAATGGGTCAACTTGGATTGTGTTTTATTTCTAACGGGTTAAAAAGACTATAATAATGTTATTAAAACAGTTTGAGCATGTTGAGAAATGTCAAGATGCGTTTTAAGGTATTATAAGTTATGAATATCATATCATTTCAATATGTTTACAAGCTAATGGAATACACCGTGGTTGACTTGTCACCGATTCATTTGATCTGTTTGCTTTATACTAAGTTTTTAATTTTAGTTGGCACGATCCACTTGGGCGGTTTTAATATGCAAACCCAAACATCAACTAAATCGTACTTTATTTTGAATGTGCAGGAACTATGTTGCATTTCATAAGTTGAACTAACAAAGACTAAAGCAATATTTCTTTTATCCGAAAATGATGCTAATGTAAATTCTTAAAGAGGAGAAACAAGATAATAATAGTAGTGAAGGTGAGACTTTGACATGCATTGTATTATTTGTAGCCTTTTTGGTCAGTTTACTGTCATTTTATTTAGCCCCAGTGAGTTAGAGAATCACATCAACCCAAGACATTTGTTGTGGTTCAAACTAGAACCTTTATTAGGATATGTTGGTAGGTTTTGTTCACATAGCTTCATTGCTTTGATTTTATTCTTAAGATCATGATCCGCTGCTGATCCTTAAATTTTCAATTCGCCTTCTCGCTCTTTAGCTGTGTTTGCTTTCTATATAGTTTTTTTTTAACCCACAAAGGTTCTGTTGTATATCTAATTATAATAGTGTCTTCTCAAGATTTAATCTAAAATACATTGTATTTGTAACTTGTTTGATCTTTTTACCATCTAACACAAACTTTGGTTTCATGTTATTGCGTTTCTTCATTTGTAAGGTCGAGTTTTTGTTCGATGTTGTTTAATCATTTTCACTAAATATAACATTCTGTAATGATATACAAGTTTATTTATTTGTGAGGTTAACTATACTTTTTTGTTCCTGTGTCATTTATTGTTTTAAGAATCAAGCAACATTTTCTACTTTGACTATTTGAATTATTAGTTCAAACTTTTTATAAGCCACCCGTGATTTATCACGGGTTTATAAGCTAGTAACTTATACTCAGTACCCCGCATTTCCATTCGGATTTCTTTATTATTACAACTAGTAGGGTATCTGCCCGTTGCAATGACGGATATCTTGTGATTAAAATTCATACGTTAGCAAAATAACAACGATGAACTGATTAACCGGAGAAAAAAAAAAAAAAAAGATTCCAGTCCGACCCAGTTCATCCGCTTTTGCTGATTTCGATTAGTACTCTCTGTTCCGTTTTTGAACGACTTTTATTGGCTAGCTGAACCGACTGCGACTCCAGATTTCGTTTGAACCTATTGGTCCGGTCCTGTTTTCAAAATATTATGTACCATCAACTTGTTAGCATATAAGACAATGTTTATTAGATGGGTTGCCAACCCAACTCAAACAATATACATACAAAATAATAATTTTTTAATCATTCCATCCAATCTTTCTTACCAATCTAGGTCGTATGACAACCCAAGAACCAACCTACAATCTGCCACATGTCAAGGTGGTTCTTTTTTTTTTTTTTTTTTTTTTTTTTTTTTTTTTTCTTTTAATACTTATTATTTTATAAAAGAATAGATTGGTTGTATGTATTGGTTAAGTTGGGTTATTGATAAATGGTAAAAAAATATAGATTTGTTGGTATGCATTAATTGTGTAGATGGATGAAGAAAAAATAATATTTCAATATTATTGTTTGGATTCAGAGTAGAGACAGGAAATCGGATATTGTTTGGGAAAGGTGGATAGTGAAGCCGTTCGGTACTTAATGTTGTCTGATGTGGAGTATCGACATCTCAGAACTTGTATGGGTCTAGCAATAAAAACATCGCGAAGTGAAAACCGGTGGCGCGGCCTTCGTGGATGGAGGTTTTTTCTCGTGTCTTGGGTAACCGTAATTGGCGCGAGTTTTTTTCTAACCTCTCTTGCTATCCTCGTAGTTAAAGTTCTGAGTCGTTTCATTACGTGTATTAGCTATCGATGTTGCTAGCTATCGTTTTCTTTGTAGCGTTGTACCTTTGCGTTTCGTTGTATTTCTCTTTTAGTCTTGTTGTTTTCGGTGATCTCTAGTTCCTTGCTAGTGGTTCCGTTTTTTTTAATATAATTTCTGCCGTTCAAAAAAAAATATTTTAATAAAAGATTGGGTTGTCATAGGTTGTTGATAAACATAGTGTAAATTGTATAAAGATTTGTGTGTTATTTATTTGTAAAATGTGTATAAAAACATGTATTTTTCATTATAGAAGTGTTTTAAAAATAAAATTAAGTGTTCCTAATTTTAAAATTTTGAAATGTGTGTTTAATTAATTCGTAACAAGAGCTTTAAATATGATATGTCTTAATTTTAAAACTTTTAATTGCATTTAATAGTGAGAATCTGCTCTCTCTATTATACTCCCTCTGTCCCATAATAATTGCATATTTTAATTTTTTTAAATCTTTCTTGTTCAACTTTAAACATTGATATTTTTATTTTTGTTGTATAATACTTAATGAAAATTATACTAAATGAAAATACATTTAAAACTCAATATATTCATATATTTTTCATCAAGTATTATATTACACAAATACAAATATTTATGGTCAAAATTGAATAAAAAAGACTTGAAAAACTAAAATTGGACAATTATTATGAGATAAAGGTAGTATATACGGGGTAGTATAAACGAGTGTAGAAACCCGCGCGATGCAGCGGGATTGGCTTCAAAGGACTTACTTTGTAATGACACTTAAACCTTAGGGACTATTTTTGCCAAATTGCTATAGATAGTAATTAATGCTACATGGCTTACTTTGCAACGACACTTAAACCTCAAGGACTGTTTTTGCCAAAGGACTTACTTTGTAGCAACACTTAAACCTTAGGGACTAATTTTGCCAAGTTGCTATAGTTAGCAATTAATTCTACAGGACTTACCTTGCAACATTGCTTAAACCTTAGAGACTATTTTTGCCAGATTGCTATAGTTAGCAATTAATGATGCAGGACTTATTTTGCAGCGCCACTTGAACCTAAAAAACTGTTTTTGCCAAGATGGGAAAGTTTGCATTTAATGCGTGCTTTTGCAAAAGTTGATGTCCTGCCTTTTAGTATATACACTAATAATAATAGTAATAATAATAATATGATTATCGTTGTCATAATCATCTAACTAGTAATAGGCACTTATCTACACCTATCCTATGTTCTATTTTTTGTGAGTTGGTGGTCTAATTGGTAATTTAACCATATCTAGTGTTCATACAAATCCATCTTGAATGGCCTCCGTTCTGTGTTATCTCAGCTCCGATCGATAGCTAAGTTAGAGAATTTGAAACCAACTCGATAGTTATTAAAGTTACTTAGCACAAAGTTTTATGAGGTTGCGTTTGTTTATCACTCTTCGTCTTAAAATTAAATGTCTACTTTTTTATTTTTGATGTTTCAAAATAAATATGTCAATTTCATGTTTTAATCAATTAAGCGGATGTTTGTTTAAGCTTATATATCGCTTATTAGCTAATATGTGTTCGGTTTATATAACATAAACTATAATTTTGTGGCTTATTTTGACACTTAAGGGCTTATATAACATCAATGCTTAATAAGCTCATAAGTGTCGAAATAAGCCACAAAATTGTGGCTTATGTTATATAAGCCGAACACATATAAGCTAATAAGCCGTATATAAGCTTAAACAAACACCTTTAAAAGTGATTTTGAGTAAAGATCATATTTGATTGGTGGAAAATATAGTTAGTAAGAATTTTTAAACTTTTATGTAATATAAAGTTGGATGTTTATTACTCCGTATAAAATAGATGAAAGTAATATATTGACCGATTCAATGTGATATGTCTACCTAACGATGTTGTTACAAGATCTAGATCTACTATTCTTAGTCTTCTAATAAGCACAAAGTTACTAATTAATATATCTCCCTCTTGCAATATTGTAAGATTTAATCAAGACTTTGTCTTCATAACTCGTCAAGACTTTGTTTCTTTATAGGGAAGTGATTTGCACAATTTTATAAATGATTAAGACATTCAAATTTTGAGTATTTAGACATTTATATATTCTTACAAGATAAACATTACTAAAAATAATATGAGAGTATAAATGTCCAAATACTTAAAATTTGAGTGTTCTAATCATTTATGAAAATGAAATCACCTCACTTCTCGATAAGCTGTGTATGTGATCGTTTTCTTCAATCAACTACTACTTGATTGCTAACTTTAAACACTTTGCCACCATTTGTTTATTGCATTTAATGTAAAATTAATAATCAAAATGGGAATGAGGTAAGTTTGATGAAATGGACTATAGTTGAGGTTGAGACTGGTGCTGAAACTTATATTAAAAGTTAAAAGCTAGAGTTTATATTGATTGCTAACTTTAAACACTTTGCCACCATTTGTTTATTGCATTTAATGTAAAATTAATAATCAAAATGGGAATGAGGTATGTTTGATGAAATGGACTATAGTTGAGGTTGGGACTGGTGCTGAAACTTATATTATAAGTTAAAAGTTAGAGTTTATATTTTAATAAAGTTGTTTGACGAATTAGTTATAGTTTTGTTCTAAAAAAAAATAGTTTTAGTTAAAATATATTAATATAAAATCACATAAAAATACGTCAAATTAAATTATGATATGTTTCCTGCTTTTCCGTGATAATCTATTATATTTTGAAGGAATTTAAGTAATTTGACCAATTATAAGTCATCATATGCTCGTTTCAACTGGATTGGGCATATGGAGACTTATGGCTTATAAAAGCTTACATAAAACTATGTGACAAAGAAAGCTTATTTTATAAGCTAACTTATTATAAAAACTCAAGCTCCTAGAAGTCCTTATTAGCCCTACGCCAAACACAACCACACACGTATGAATAGACACACAAGAAGCGAATAACGTTAATTTAATTGAACTAATCCACAACACTTGGCGATTTTTTATTTTTTATTTTTTTTTATTATTATTTTTTTGTTTGTTAAGAGAGCAAGTTGCAGTTGCAACATATAAGTTTTATTAGCGTCTTCGCGTCAGCATGTACCTGATAACACTCTTCTAACATAAACAACTTCTCCAATAAAATTAATATAACACACCACATAAAATACTCACTCACAAAAAACGCGCATAACGACATGAGATGGAAATGGCTATGGCACCTATAACATGTTGAGGCAGTGCAGTAAAAAATTTACAGGGCGTTATAGACTTATAGGTGCCAAAAAATGGCATATATGACACGTTATCCCGCACTGCACCGTGCTCTTTAAGAGAATGGGATATTTATTGATCCTTTATGAATACTAGCAAGGTATCCGCGTGTTGCGGCGGCGGGTGCTCTGAAATAAATTTTTTTCGGTGAATCATGTATTTTAGTTTATTATCTTTTTTTTGACAATAAATTTACAGATATCAAGAATTTCATTTAGCCCATGCCCGTTCGGGCTCGAACCCGTTGGCCTGTGCCCGTTCGGGCTCGAGCCCGTTTGGCCCGCGCCTGATCGGGCTCGAGCCCGTTTGGCCCGCGCCTGTTCGGGCTCAAGCCCATTTTGTCCGTTGTCCGTTCGGGCTTTAATATTTGTATAATGTGCTTTATTATTTGTATTAGTGACATTTAATGTAGGGTACCCGCGCGTTGCGGTGGCAGGTACCCTGAAATAAAATTTTCAAGTAAATCAAGTATTTTAGTTTATTATGTTCTTTTTGACAATAAATTTACGGATTTCAAGGATTTCGTTTAGCCCGTGCCCGTTCGGGCTCGAGCCTGTTTGGCCTGCGCCCGTTTGGGCTAAAACCCATTTAGCATGTTGCCCGTTCGGGCTTGAATATTATTTGTATTAGTGACATTTAATGTAGGAATTGTGTTTAATTTTGTTGTACAATATTCTTGACAATTTGTATTTATTATGTTAGGGGTGTTTTAATAACTGTATTAATTGTATTTATTGATCAATTAATTAATTGACTATATTAAATAGCATTAATGTGGTGTTTTGTTTTTTTTTAATATGTGCATTAAGGTGGTGTACGTTATGCTTCTTGTCTTGTACGTCTGAAAATTATGTGCATTAAAATGTTGTACATTATGCTTCTTTTCTTAATTATATGAATTACTAATTATAGTAATATGTGTCGGCTTATATTTTTAAGATTTCCTTTTATAGGAAGTCCTAAATGCATTATAATGTAGTATAGATGGAGTAATATCTTTACTTCTTTTGTCCGGAAAATATTACTAATATTTAAGATGAGTAATACTTTGTTATATGTTATCAAGAGGAAAGAATAAATGCTGAAAATACGTGACATATTTTTTTGATTTACTGATATACGTAATGTACTTTATTAATTGTTAGTATTGCTAAAATACTTTTAAATTTTCGTCAATGTTGCAAATATGGTTGATTTAACCGGTTATCTTCAAATGATTTGAGTAAAATACCATTGTTTTCTTAAGCTTTGAATTTGTTTTTGAATTTACATTTACTTTTTAGGTTTCAAAAATTCATTTTTTTATACCCGTCATCTTCCACCATCTCGTCCACTAATCAAAATTCCGGCCACTGTTAGGCCAATGCTAATGGATCGGTTACCCCCTCCCCCCACCCAACCAAATTGGTGATCGCGTTCCTACCACTAACTCAACCGAATTGGTGACTGGTCACCCCTAACCTTTCAATTATTTCGGTTTGATAGGCAACCGAGTAACTGGACACAAGCCCTCATTTTTTAAACGTTGGAACGTGTAAAACGCATAAAAAAAATTAAAACCTTACTTTCTTCTCTATAATACCCCACTTATCTTCTTAATTTTATCATACTTCTTTATCAAAAATTATGGATTATTCGCTTCCACATACCATCGATGAAATAAAAGCTTGTGTTGAGAAACTAATTTAGGATGATACTACTCGTCAGCAAGCGATTATCAACTTGGTCGTGCAATTTGACAATGCAAGCATAGCTAAAAATAATCTGAGTAAAGTATACGAGAAATGCAATGATATGCCGCAACAAAACCGTGCTTTAATTGACACTCTTTTAAATGAAGAATCTTGGAAAGATTGCAAGATACATAATGCTTTGTTTATAAAGGCGAAAAAATATAAGAACAAATCAATGCTAATTTTTGTTGGAAAATTTAGTGCACTTGTGGGATTAGTTCACACCTGGTTTTGGGTTAGGAGGTACGGAGTGTACACCCATGAGGTCCCTGAACACCCTGACTCGACTCAATAGTGGTTTGTACTGCTAGTGTATTGATTAGTACTGATAATGTAGTAACTGATGGTTCCTACTGGTAGTGTTATGGTTCCTGCTGCTAGTATAATGGTTCCTGCTGATGGTTCCTGCTGGTAGTGTATGGTTCCTGCTGCTAGTGTAATGGTTCCTACTGGTAGTGTTGCAGTAATTATTTTGTAACAGCTTTGACTCATTCAATTGGCTGTTATGACTGCTTTATGACCACGTTTAATTGGTCATGTAACCACTATTCCTATGATAATATAGGCTCATTATGAGTGATTAATTGGCCGTTAATCATCCATAATGTCCATTGACTAGGAGTGAGTTTTCTCTACTATAAATAGAGATGAATTTCATCAAATGAAACACACAGAGAATCACTCTGATATCAGGAGAAACAAACTGAAAGCATAAACACTTATAAGCGTAGGGGTTATTGAATTGTGCCTAATTCTATAACTACATTTGGTCTTATCCCAAGTAGATATTCGTGTAACCCAGGCATTAGGGTCGAATAGTTTACTTTGGAAAGTGATCACACGATTCCAAGTAATATCCGGTAACCACCTAGTGGTATTGTTGCTGCTGACTTTGATTATCTTACCCTGTTCTGGGATTTACCACCAACAATCAAAGTAAACTATTTTGTGATAATCAATGGTTGCTGCTGCAATGAAACACATGGCTTCAAACTTTGCTAAGCTGGACAAGTTTGAAGGGGTGGACTTTAGGAGATGGCAGAAGAAGATGCACTTCCTGCTGTCAAGCATGAGTGTGGTGTATATGCTAACCACTCCTATTCCTGATGATGGGGATGATGCTACAGTGGAGCAGATTAGGAGAAGGAGCAAATGGGAGACTGATGACTACATATGCAGAGGTCTAATTCTCAATGTTATGTCTGATTCTCTATTTGACATTTATCAGAACATTGAATCTTCCAAAGAACTGTGGGATTCCTTGGATGCCAAATATATGGCTGAGGATGCATCAAGTAAGAAGTTTCTTGTTAGTAATTTCACAAATTACAAAATGACTGATTCAAGACCAGTCATGGAACAATACAATGAACTTCTTGGAATACTTGGAAGGTTTACACAACACAATATGCACATGGATGAGGCTATTTCAGTCTCTTGTGTTATTGATAAACTTCCTCCTTCCTCGAAAGATTTCAGGCATACCTTGAAACATAAGAAGGAGGAGTTAACTCTGGTTGAGTTGGGCAGTCATCTGCGCATTGAGGAATCTCTCAAGGTGCAGGATAATGACAAGCCAAAGAGTAGCAATGCTGCTGGTGCATCTGTTGTCAATATGGTGGAGCATAACAACTCCACCAGGTACAATGACAACAAAGGCAAACGTAAACATCATGATAACACAAGGGCATATCCTAACAAGAAGGAAACACCTACTTGTTGGAAATGTGGCAAAACTGGTCACATTAAAAGGGATTGCAAAGGTGTTAAGGTTGGTGGTAAAGCCAATGGATCAGGCACTAATGGTTCAAGGAGTGGTGGTTCTACCAACTCACTGAAAGGTCAGAATATGTTTAACAAGTCTTTTCAGATTTATTATGTTACATATGTATCTGAATCTTATTATGTGCAGGATGATGATGTTGCGTGGTGGGTTGACTCTGGTGCAACAGTTCATGTGTGCAAAGATAGAAGCTGGTTCAAGACTTATGAGTCACTGAATGATGGTTCTATTCTTCACATGGGAAATGAGTCAACAGCCTTGGTGCATGGTCGTGGTTGTGTAGACCTTAGATTTAGTTCTGGAAAGATTGTAAATTTGTTTAATGTTATTTGTGTTCCTGATGTAAGGAAAAAGTTGGTTTCAAGTAGTGTTTTGAATAATCATGGATATAAACAAGTTATTCAATCTGATAAATTTGTCTTGTCTAAATGTGGTGTTTTTAATGGTTTTGGCTATTTATGTAACCAAATGTTCAGGCTTAATATTGTCCCTGATAGTGTTAATTCAGCCTTTGTGACCACCATTGACCTGACTGACTCTACCCTTTGGCATGCTAGACTTGGCCATGTACACTATAAAAGAATGCAAGATATGTCTAAGGATGGGTTAATCCCAGCATTTGACATGGACACTGAAAAGTGTAAAACTTGCATGTTGACCAAGATAACTAAGAAACCTTTTTAGGGTGTTAGTCGTGAGACTAAGCTCTTGGAGCTAATACATAGTGACCTGTGTGATTTGCATGCCACTCCATATTTGGGGAATAAGAAGTACTTTGTGACATTTATTGATGATGCTTCTAGGTTTTGTTATGTCTATCTTTTACATACTAAGGATGAAGCATTAGATAAATTCAAAGTGTTTAAAAATGAAGTTGAATTACAACTTGGATCCCTGATCAAAAGATTAAGGACTGATAGGGGAGGTGAGTACTTGGATACTCTGTATTTTTAGTCTGTTGGTATAATCCATGAAACGACTACCCCTTATACTCCTCAGCAAAATGGCATTTTTGAAAAGAAAAACAAGGTGCTGAAGGAGATGGTTAATTCCATGTTGTCCTATTCAGGACTGAGTCAAGGGTTCTGGGGTGAAACTATGTTAATAGCTTGCTATTTATTAAATAGAGTTCCCAACAAAAGGAATAAGGTTACCCCTTATGAACTCTGGACTAAAAGGAAACCCAACCTGAACTATCTCAGGGTTTGGGGTTGTAGGACTGTTGCAAAACTCCCTGATCCAAAGCTGAAAACTTTGGGTGAAAGAGGCATTGACTGCATCTTTGTTGGATATGCTGAGCATTCCAAGGCTTTTAGGTTCTATGTTATTGAACCTAATGAATATGTTTCACTTAACTCCATAATTGAATCAAGGGATGCAAACTTTGATGAGAATAGATTATCATCAGTCCCTAGACCAAGTTAGAGGATTCTTAATGGAACTCATGACACTGGTGTATCAGAGATCCCTGATGAAGAACCATCAGAGGTCCCTGATGAGGTTGTGGTTCAACAACCTGAACCTATGCTTAGAAAGAGCAAAAGGGTCAGAACTCCAAAGTCATTTGGACCTGAGTTTCAACTATACTTAGTTGAAGAGACAAGGGATGAGGTCTCAGACCAATACTCCTATTGCTTCATTGTTGAGGATGATCCCAAGACATTTGAAGAAGCAATGAAGTCCCAGGATATTACTTTCTGGAAAGAAGCAATCAATGATGAGATGGATTCCATCATGGGCAACAACACTTGGATGTTGGTTGATCTACCACCAGGTTGCAAACCATTGGGTTGCAAATGGATTTTCAAAAGGAAAATGAAGGTAGATGGAACTATTGAAAAGTTCAAGGCTAGACTAGTCATTCAGGGCTTTAAACAAAAGTCAGGAATTGACTATTTTGATACTTATGCCCCTGTGGCACGTATCAGTACCATAAGACTGCTGATTGCTTTGGCATCAATTCACAATCTGATTATTCATCAGATGGATGTGAAGACAGCTTTCTTGAATGGTGAATTGGATGAGGAGGTTTATATGAACCAACCTCAAGGCTTCATCTTCCATGGAAATGAAAACAAGGTGTGTAAACTGATTAAGTCTCTTTATGGACTAAAGCAGACACCTAAGCAATGGCATCAAAAATTTGATGAAGTGGTTTTGTCTAGTGGTTATGTTCTTAACCAAGCTGACAAATGTGTATATAGCAAATTTGATGAATCTGGTAAAGGAGTCATCATTTGTCTATATGTTGATGACATGTTGATCTTTGGCACTGACCAAAATTAGGTTGACTTGACAAAGGAATTTTTGTCATCAAGGTTCTCCATGAAGGACATGGGGGAGGTTGATGTTATCCTTGTTATAAGGATTAAACATGAAAGTAAAAGAATTTCTATCTCTCAGTCTCATTATATTGAGAAGGTGTTGAGGAAATTCAATTACTTTGATTGTACTCCAGTGAGTCACCTATGGATACTTGTGAGAAGTTGATGCCTAATAATAGCAAAGATGTATCTCAACTTGAGTATTCTAGGGTAATTGGCTGCTTGATGTATGCCATGACTTGTACAAGACCTGATATTGGTTTTGCAGTGGGAAAATTGAGCAGGTATACTAGTAATCCTAGTGTTCATCACTAGCAAGCAGTTCAGAGGGTACTAAAGTATTTGAAGAGAACTATGGATTATAGTCTCTCATATACTGGTTACCCATCAGTGTTGGAAGGATACACTGATGCAAGTTGGATCAGTAACCTTGAAGACAATTCGTCTACCAGTGGCTGGGTATTCCTACTTGGTGGAGGTGCAATTTCTTGGGCATCCAAGAAGCAAACTTGCATCACCAGTTCAACAATGGAATCTGAATTCGTAGCCTTAGCAGCTGCTGGTAAAGAAGCTGAATGGGTGAAAAACTTGCTTCTTGAGATTCCATTGTGGCCTAAACCTATAGCACCTATTTGTATCCGTTGTGATAGTGCAGCTACATTGGCAAAGGATTATAGCCAGATGTACAATGGGAAGTCTAGACACTTAGGTGTCAGACATAACATGATTTGTGAGCTTATCATGAATGGGGTAGTATCTATAGAGTTTGTTAGATCTCAAAAAAACTTAGCTGATCACTTGACGAAGGGTTTGGCTAGAGACTTGGTTATAAAGTCTGCTAAAGGGATGGGTTTAAGTCCAACTTAGTCACTGAATGCTAAGACACCCATCTCCCTCCTAAGGAAACTTGGGAGCTGAGTTCAATGTGGAAAGCTGAACATTCAGTGGACTGGAGCACATGTTTTATTTTACATCCCAAGGTTGTGCTCAGAACCTACTGAAAGGAGGATGAAGTCTTTACTTCTTAATTGTTATTTTTCTTTGAAAAAGTGCTTGGCAGGAGCATGAATAAAGAGGAACCACCTATGTAAATGTTGGAGTTTTGCCACTTCAGGGAGCTTTTGGACTTTTAGCTTTTACAACATTTATGAATTTGGATATGGACACATGGCTTGTATAGTGTCAGGAGCTGTTAAGTGTTTGAAAACTTGTGTGTATTTTATCTTCAGGTATTCAAATGGGTTGAAGGGTTCAATTCTTAGAAAACCCTGATTCTCGAATATTTGAACGTGTAATGTACTAAGATGGAAATTCAATCCTCAGGATATTTTCGTTTATGCACATGTTTTGTTTAAAGTTTGTTTTTCTTGAAAAGGAAGTGAACTAAATTTGGGGAGGATTGTTGGAAAATTTAGTGCACTTGTGGGATTAGTTCACACTTGGTTTTGGGTTAGGAGGTACGGAGTGTACACCCATGAGGTCCCTGAACACCCTGACTCGACTCAATAGTGGTTTGTACTGCTAATGTATTGATTACTACTAATAATGTAGTAACTAATGGTTCCTACTGGTAGTGTTATGGTTCCTGCTACTAGTGTAATGGTTCCTGCTGATGGTTCCTGCTGGTAGTGTATGGTTCTTGCTGCTAGTGTAATGGTTCCTACTGGTAGTGTTGCAGTAATTATTTTGTAACAACTTTGACTCATTTAATTGGATGTTATGACTGCTTTATGACCACGTTTAATTGGTCATGTAACCACTATTCCTATGATAATGGAGGCTTATTATGAGTGATTAATTGGCCGTTAATCATCCATAATGTTCATTGACTAGGAGTGAGTTTTCTCTACTATAAATAGAGATGGATTTCATCAAATGAAACACACTGAGAATCACTCTGATATCAGGAGAAACAAACTGAAACCATATACACTTATAAGCATAGGGGTTATTGAATTGTGCCTAATTCTATAACTACATTTGGTCTTATCCCAAGTAGATATTCGTGTAACCCAGGCATTAGGGTCGAATAGTTTACTTTGGAAAGTGATCACACGATTCCAAGTGATATCCGGTAACCACCTAGTGGTATTGTTGTTGCTGACTTTGATTATCTTACCATATTCTGGGATTTACCACCAACAATTTTTTTTGGCTACGTGAAAAATACAATTAGGGCGATGGTGTTTTAGTTTTCGCACTCGTATTATTTTTAAAACTTCTTATTGTAATTTGTATTTTTATTTAAATAAATGAAAATTTAGTTTGTTTGATTTCATACGTGTACAATTCTTTTTGGATTCGTATGACTCCAATGGCTACTTTTCCTTTATAAATACCCCTTTACCATTATTGATTTTTTCACGCACCTTTTTTTAAACTCTTCCAACTATCATTCATTTTTTCACACAACAGATACTATGGCTACCGATAAGGATTTAAAACGTACATTTATAGAGGGTCATTTAAGCCCTAAATTAATGTGTTTATGATCAGATATTGGCTAAATTCATTCCTTTTTACTTTTTAGGTATTTTGGAAGCAAAAGCCGGGAATAATGCATATTTGTATTAAAAGGGATGAAAATGTGAAGAAAACGACCAAGTCATGAAAAGTATGGAAAAGGGCACCAGACGGCGTCACAACGCCATCACTTGCAAACGAAGATACCAAAACAACCCAGATTTTACTAGATACGGCTCAGTGAAATATTGGAGAAGTAACAAGTGACGCCGTCACTTGTTAAGAGAGCTGAAATTTTATGTTAAAATTATAACGTGACGGTCCAAAATAAACAAAGGGGGACGGCGTCAGAGATCTTTAGACGGCGTCTGAAGTCATAAAGAGACCCCGTTACAAGGATTACTTGGAAGAGACGAAACCCTAATGGAGGCGACTTGACGGCGTCACATCTATAAAGTGACGTCGTCACATCTGTAATTCTATATATAGTTTTAGAATTTTCTGCATTAAGTGTGCACACTTGGAGAGTAACTTTTGTGTACGAATTTTTCCCGTTTTTACAGTATTTTTAGGGTTTTACACCCTCTATCAATAAGAGATAAGTCTCTTAATCTCTTCTATAGTTATGCTTAATTCATGCTTGATTATGATTACTTGTTTCTTCATCTTTAACATGTCTAGCTAAATTAACATAGTGTTTGCTTAGATCTAATGAAACCTAGTCATTAACTATTGATTGGCGTCTCCTGTTTAAGTGGTTGTTATAGTTTAGGCTAGGAAAACTTGCTTCTTCTTTTAGTGTTGCGAGCTTGAACGTCCTAAACAACGTATTTATGTCCTAGAGTACACTAGTAGACTTTTCGTTGTGTTTATTGCGTGAATTGCGATTGTTTATAATAGGAGATTTAGGGGAGATAACTTAGGTTACTTGGCAATCCCAGTTTCTTAGAGGAGATCAACACATTCATAGAGTTAGGGCATTTGGCACCTTCTACGAATAATGGAATACAACTCACCAATTAAACAAGGATGTGACAATTCGACTAATCAATAAGAGATAACTATGGGGTAATGAAATCTAAGTAAACACGCTTTTACCTATTATAAAAATCTCATTTACTTTTATTTGCAATTTAGTTTAATTGTTAGTTTTAATTAGTTTAATCATTAAGTTTAAGTAGTTGATATCAAACCCCCAATCAAAATACCGAGATTTTACATTGCTTTCATAAAATATAAAAATAAAAAAAGAATCATCCCTCACCTTAGACCTATTTGTTATATATCTCGCCTTCCCAACACTATTCCCCTTGAGAACGATCAATCCCCCGAGTCTTAGCTATACTACACTACAACGGTTAGGTACACTGCCTAGGAGGATTGTAAAACTTCTTCGGGAGGTTACATCTACCGCATCATCTACTGAACCAAATGATGTGAGACAAGCTATCCTAACGCGATTACGAGAAGAACTTACTCCTGAGGTCGAACTGGCGAATCAATTATCGAACGTGACTCGCTATCTTGAACAAATGCGTAGCCGTGTTCCTGAAATGATGAGGGTGCGTTCACTGCCAGATCATTCTCTTATCAACTACGGCTTCCACACTTTGGAAAGCACGATTGGAGCCGATATGAGAAACACAAACAACTTGGTGTCGGATAGGAATAAATTTCTTTGTAGCACTGCTGAGAAGGAAGAATTCATTAACAACTACAGAGTAATGTAAAATCTTGAAGCATGTTTATTTTTGTGTAATGTATTTTAACTATTGTATTGTATTTTTAATTCCGTATGTTTACGTTTTTAGTTTATGTAACTTTTTATTAATTTAATAAATAATTTTTTTTTTTTTTTTTTTTTTTTTTTTTTTTTTTTTTTTTTTTTTTTTAAGTATGATCGCCATTGTGGTCACCATTAGCAAATTTTAGTCGGGTGTAGTTTTGGAAATAGAAAGCTGATGTGACACTGATGTGATAGGGGGTGACCACAATACTTACATTCATCATTACCATTTGCTTTATATTAAAACTGATGTCACCATCCACCACTACGTATGGTACTTCATATATCCATATGAAGATCATTATATAAAAAAGAGTAAATTACATCGTTCGTCCTTGTGGTTTGGGTCAAATTTCTGGTTGAGTCCTTAATATTTTTTTTGCATGATTGATCCTTATCTTAAAACTATGTAACATCATTGGTCCTTATCCCTAACATCCGTTAAATCTTCCATTAAACTATGTAACATCATTGGTCCTTATCCCTAACGTCCGTTAAATTCTTCCATTAAACTATGTAACATCATTGTTCCTTATCCCTGTGGTTTGACCAAATTTGCAAACACAGTCTCTATACTTTCGAAAGTGCAAACAACGTTCTTGTGAGAAACTTTGGATTGTAAACTTCGTCTTTGGCTAAACTAAAAAAACTAAAATGCCTAGGGCTGTAAACGAACTGGACACACACGAACGAAGGCTTATTCATGTTCTTTTGTTTAATTTTAACCGGAAAAAAAAGGACACGAACGCTTAAACGAACGGATTTTTTTGTTCATATATATGTCTGCCATTTTTTAAACAATACATAATATTACACGTCCAAAACGACTACCAATATCATTGACCATCGTTTTCGCATCATCGTTGCATCGGGATGTATGTCTGCCATTTTTTAAAGCAATATTGTGCAGTAAAGTTGTTCCATTAAGTTATCGCCATGTGTTAATTTAACATCATGAAAAACATATAATCGGGTAGGCACCTTGATATAAAAGCTTTTTATTTAATTACTAAATGCATAAGTAAGAAAACAAACTAATTTCCAATTAATAACCTCCATTGGACATTCTTTTTTTTCCTTTTTTAAAAGCAATACATCAAAAAAACCTTGCTATCGCCAAAAAGATAATCACATGAGTACTCGTCTCCGCAACGTGCGAGCACCCGGCTAGTATTTTACTAACATACACACCATGTCTTACTTGTTGGTGTTTTTCAAACCCTATATTAACACTTACTACTATTAAATATCAAACATTGGGTTTTGTATGCAAGAACACAAAAACTCCTAGATCCTATTGAAATCTACAACCGTTGCTGCTGCCCTTCCATGCTGTCACCCACCACCACCTTACCTTGCTATTACCCATCGTCAGATCTAGTACATGGTTGGACTTGTTTGTATAGTGTATGTGTAAGTGTGTGTGCTGGTAGGTTATATGTTTTTGATTTAGTGTTCTTTATTTCAATTGAGTAGGGGTGTTGATTAATGAAGAGGTTGAGGATGAGGATAGATTTTTTTTGTTGATTTATGTGTTTGTTTGTTTTTATAATTTATGGGTTTTGAAGATGATAGTGAACTTTAAGATATGAATGATTTGGAAATGAAGTGTTTAGAGCATGAGGTATGGCAACTAAGCCAATTCTCTTCACTTGGGCCCCACCGATGCCACATAATTTCAACACACTCACTTAAAAATACCCCTCATTCACAACTAACCTCAACCTCTTTACTTGGGCCCCACCCACCCTCATTTTTTTTCTTAACCGTTGTATTCAACGGATATATTTCAAAAATTCTTTGTCTTTATTCATGTTGTGGGAGCGGCGATCAAAGGAGTGGCGAGTGGAGGTGGTGTGGCGGCGAGATTCGGCGGCGAGTGGCGAGGCCTCCACCTCGGAGTGGCGAGCGGATCTCGTTGCCATACCTCATGCTCTTAGTGCTGGATTCGATTTTCATATCTATGTATTTGTATTTGTTTGTGATTTGAAAAAGAAAGAGAAGTTGAAGATGATAATTAGTTTGTATATTTGTGTGATATGTTTTTTTTGGTGTGAAAGAAAAGTGTGTTCGTGCAACATTAACAAAGTCAGCTTAATATTTAACGATGACAAATAAGATGACAAATAAACGTTCGAACACATAAAATCACAAACGATAGCCAAAAATCAAGCTGGACCAAAAATGGTCCCGACGCGCCAGGTTTTGTTAGAACTTGGCTCGGTTTTTGAAAGTTGGATTTCCTCTTACCCGAAAAATGTGAATCTTTTATTACATGTATGAATATGATAATTGAGCTATTAGGTAAACTCGCAACAAGGTTTGGACTTAGAGAGATGACCAAAATAAGTCCTCTTGTTTTTGAAACACGCCAACTCAAAATCCTTGCTAAATGCCTCTAACCAAGGCCAAAACTCTTTTCTCAAACCTAGGAAATTCATATTTTCAATGTAATATCAAACGACAGTATTCATATAACCATAATCCGTGTGTACGTCTTCTCTAATTACGTAACGGGTTTACTCCCTTATTAGTCAAACTAAGTCAAGGTCTCTTTGCGTAAATACATACTTTCCATTTATAGAAAGTCCTTACTTATGATGCAAAGCACTTATCTTATTTGCATCTAGTTGACTAGTTATTATGCTTATTGTTGATTAATCATAGATTATATCATTTGATTATTTGAGTTTGGTTATTTGGAAATATGACATTCCTTTGTAACTTTTACTTCCCAATAAACAAAACCACTACACACTCACACATTAAATATTCTTGTCTCTCATATTCTTTACACAATCTCACTTATCCCACATTCCATCACAGATTCCCTTAATCATTTGTTTGTCACAAAAATTCTAGACAATATCATATCACACATTCCTACACATTAAATATTATTCTTTCTCACTTAAACCTTAACCCATTTCTACTTATCAAAAAGCTTTCATAACACACTTCCTCCTCAAGCTTGAATTTAAATGTGCCAGCTCACACTTCTTACACAATTACTTATCTTACACTCAGGGTGCGTTTGGTATGCTTCCATGAATGACAATGGGTATGAGTTTGATGTGTATGGAGTATGGATTATATTTATCATTCATTACCATATTGGTGGGCCCCCTCATCTTAAATAAACACCTTTAATCACTTTCATAGTCATAGTCTCATTCCCATAGTGGGATACCAAACGCACCCTCAATCCTCTCACAACCCTTAACTCTCTCAAACAATACTATTATATTCAAGCTTGTCTCCTTCATCTCCAGCACAGGATCCTATGTGTCACATCTCAACTCTCTTTACAACTCACTCACTCACTCACGCACTCACCATTGCTAACTCACATCTAACCCACATAACACCTGAATTTCAAATGTTCCCTCTCATAGTATCCACCATTCTTCTCCAAGTTGAGTTAGGTTAACCCATGCCAACTTGTGAAAACTCACACCTCTCTCACAACACCCATCCTTCTTCTCTAAGCTAAACCTTGCCAACCATTGCCAACTCACATTCCTCACACATTCTTACAATGTGTCATAACCTTACTTCTTCTATAGTCAACCCTCTCACAACACACAACTCCCATATTTGAAGAATGATATTTGAATCATCATTGTACCTTTCATTCCAACATAGGCTCCTCTATGTTACATCACACTCGCACAACATTTGAATTTGGATTTTAAATGTTTCCCTCTCATCACTTTAACAACTCACAATCCCGCTTCTACACTCAACCTTCTTACAACTTTAATTTGAATTTAAAATTCAATTTTGAGAGGCATCTTATTATCCAAACCTTGGGGAATACTCATAGAAAGCCCTTTGTCCATTATTTATTTCCTTTCTCTTTGATACAAACACCCCAAACTATCTTTAAGATAGTTCACAAAATGTTTTAACACTTGGCTAGCTGAGTTGGTTAAGCTTATAACACTTTTAGTGTTGGAATGAACTTGGAAAGGTCAAAGCGTGAAGTGCACTTGGGGGTTTAGCAATAAGGGAAGTTATAAACTAAACCGGGAACAAGAGCCTTTCTTGGAGCGCCAATTGGCAATCTAGCACGCTAGGTTCTGGTCTTAAACCTTGGGTTTGGTCTATAAATATCCCATCTTGGCTAGTGTACTCCCCACCTCTTTCCATTCATTCTTTTGCTATTATTTCTTCTCTCTTTCCTCTAAGTCCATTAATCTTATTGTGTTCTAATCTCACCTCTTATCATTCTTGAAAGAACACATCTCCGCAAGAGAGACAAAAAAGCACCTAATCCACACTTGTGTGTTGTGTTGAGCGTCTTCCTCTCTATACCCTTTCTTATAGAATCAAGTCTCTAGGATAAGCTAGCCTTGTTCGAACTAATAACCATATTAATTTGTTTACGGGTGTAACAATTCTTTAACCTTAGCGGTCAAGCAATGATTGGGTGAAGGTCTTGTTAGGGTTTGATACTTTCAGAGAAGTTCTTTGTGGTTTTCGTGGTCTTTGTGGTCTTAGAGGTTTGTCGAAACGCATGATTCTTGTAGGTGGTTTTCGAGGGCGGAATACTTAGTGCATATCGGTTGAGTGCAGTTGTAATGGTTTGTAATCCACTATAAAGATTATACTTATTAGTGAATAGTATAGGTCTCGTGGATTTGCAATTGGATGTACATATGCTATAAACACTCCATCCCGAACCAGATTACATTGTGGTGTCAATCTCTCTCTCTCTCTCTCTCTCTTTTCAACGCTCGGGCTCTTTGAGATATGAGGTTGTTAAACTTCGAAAAAGTCAAATAAGACCGTATTTAACCCATTCCCTCTACGGTTTTACAAAGCGATCGAAGTTTTTTGGTAAATCCGGGTAAAATGTGTTCATATGATTACTTTTTAGAAAAAATATAAAATTTAGTAAAAAAATCAATTAAAAAGAACACAAGGGCATTTTAGTCATTCTTTTTATACAATGACGGAATTTACAACCCAAAGTTTCTCACAAGAACGATGATTGCACTTTCAAAAAGATGAGGATTGAACTTGCAATTTAGCTAAACCAGAAGGAAGATTGTTTTTCTATTTACCATTATTATAATTTTAATCTGGACATACAAAAAGTATTATACAAGTATACGTATATTATATTGGTTTCTAGATAAGTGTGGTGATGTGAAGTTCAAATTAACAAAGACGATGAAAAGAAATCGAGTGGCCGGAATTTTGCAAGAAGTTAAAACTTATGAAAAACAAATAATTTTTGTAAGAATTTGTTCTTTATCTTAATACTAATCTGAATAATTTTGTTTATGAAAATCGTAGTCTAAAATCAAGCAATATTGTATAATTGAATGGAAGCAGACTTACATAGTCAATTAACACAACAAACACTTTTTACATTCAATTACAAAAATTAATATTTTTAAAGGAATTTACTAAAATTGACATTTTGACCTAGTAAACTATTTGGGCGAACAAATCATTTGCCCTCCATGCATTTCAACCACATCCATGCTAAAAGACAAAATACACAAAGAACAAATGTTTTGCTCTCCTTCCCAATTGCTCACCACCCGCTAAAAGACAAAATACACAGAGAGCAAATGATTTGCTCTCCCTTCCAATTGATCGCCCGTCTCGTTAAAAGACAAAATACACAAAAAGCAAATTCTTTGCTCTCCCTCCCAATTGCTTGTCGAGTTAAAACTGTGTCGATTTTTATAACTTTCCTTTTGATGATTCATTTTTATAATACGTATACATATGTTCATTTAAAAAATTCTCTCCACAACATTTTGTATGGACAGCCAATATAACCACGTAAAATATATGTTCTTAAAATCTACCACATGACATAAAACCACATCAAACAATAATGGGTAATGATTTGCACACTTTAATTTTTGATTGGTATACTCCAAGCTGTGCATTAAATAGTTGTACTGTTTATAAATTATGCTTTAACTAATTGTACATTAGAGTGTGCAAATCAAAATCAAATGTGTGCAAATCATCTCCCAACAATAATACATAAACTATTAATCTAATGTAACTACATATAAAGCACAAAACACTCTTTTCCTTTCATTTTTTTAAAATTTTATATAGAATTTAAGCAAATACAGCTAATTAAGCTAGAAGTATAACAAATTTATGCATTAATACCTACGTATATTGACTGATCAACACATTTAGTTAATGTAATCTTAAAAACACCTTTTTAATAAGAAGTACTATTAATACAACATAATGTACAAACCAAACAAGCTACAAAACACTCTCTTCCTAACATTTTGAGGACATTTCACAAATAATTTTAATAATACAACTTTTTTTGCAAATAGTATAAAATTATGAATCACAAAAATGTAATAAGTTCATATATCTTATGTTCGAACTTTCAAAAAAAGAAAAAGATTTGAAAGTGACCTTAGATAAGATATCGATCATTAACGGCTTGACAATTTCAATAGTTTACCTTAACTGCGTATAAAAAGTTCCGCCATCTCTAAACTATTGTTAACGTAAACAAATAATAGAAAAAATATTGTTCGCCGAAAATATGTAGGTACCACCTCTAGAATGCGTGAGCCCTACTAGTGTTAGTGATCTAGGATGTGAAATCAAATTAAGCAATAAACAAATCAAAACGCATGACTTGAAACCTTTTACAAAAAAACAAAACATATGACATATAAATATGTACCGTTTTATGTTATTTAATTTACTGTACCTAACATTTATGAGATCGTCATACTTATATTATATTTAATTATACTTATATTTGACACATAAAACAAAAGTAAAATAAACATAGATGATGTAATTGTATTGCAAGGAAAATATTCGATTCCCATATACGTTGCGAAGTAACAGACAAATATTTGCAGGCTAATAATACCCTAAAGATCATTAAGTATTCAAATGGGATTAATAAAAGATCTCCTAATTGTTTAAATTTATCTTTGTTTACGTCTACATTAAAGGTACGTCATTTGTTATCATTTTTTATTTTTTTTTTAACTGAGATAACATTTCACTCTTCACAAATAGAGGTAATTTGAACACAACAAGTTACATCGAACATTTGTTATCATTTTAATACATATATCCTTGTGAATTCTAGAAGCAAATTTGGACATACCTTAGCGAAACAGGAAATGAAAAGAATAAAATTTTAAACGTGTTTTTTTTTAACGGTAATTGTGGCTACATAGCTCATAGCTCAGAAGGCGTAATGAGCCAACACAATTAGGTTGGGTCCAACCCAGAAGGTAATGACACCCTTCACTTTACGCACGTGGGAGAAAACCCTTATCGCCCTAAACAAAACTCGAACTTGAGATCTTACCTAGAAGGGTAAAACCTCCATACTGCTAGACCATAAAATTTTAAACATGTTAATAAAGTGTTGTGAACATTTGAAAGATTATAATTGTCATTATGGTAATCAACGAATCTTTTATATAATAAAGGAATTACATCATTTCGGAGTAATTTTGTTAATTCATTCTTATTGAAAAAGCAATTGGGCCAATAGGAGAGTTCGATTTCGCCACGTAAGCAAAATCGTGTGATGTGATTGGTTAAAAAAAATCAAAATTAAATTGATTTTGGTTAAACTTCAATAAATTTGGCGGAGAAATTTGGTTGATAAAAAAAAACATATAAAAATATACGTGTCAAATTTGTGAAAACAAAAACTTAAAAAAATAGGAGGTAAGTAATAAAACTTTATGGTTGAATTTTTTAAAATTATATAGAGTTAAATGTAATATTATAATAATCTTAATAACTTTGGATTATAAACAAATACCCTCTTATACTTTATACCATTTATATTTTATATCTTAAAAAATACAATGTATATGTTGTTTTAAAATAACAACATATAAATTTGCATAATATTATAAGTATAAATTTTTTTACTATACTAGATGAGTATCCGCGCCTAACAGCAACGTTGTCTAGTTTTCTGCAAAATTCTGACGACCCATATGTTTCTTTCAACAAACTGTATTTGTAGTGTCAGAGAATCATTTTCGAATAACTATAATTTTGATGCGTGGTTGCATAGCAGCGGAAATATACAGTTTTCAAGAAAATTATGTGGAGTCGATCTAAGTGTGGAGTATATTTCTAATATGATTGTTTTAACTTTTAAGTTATTAAGATTTTAGTAATAATAGATTCAAACATTACAAAAAACAACGGTATTATGTAGTTGGCAATATTATATTGTAGTTTAGAGGTATAGCCAATGTGTGTGACCGTCTTTTCTTGTTTTGTCAGTAATTTAGGCACTGATAACTATTTTTTTTACATGTGTAGCGTTTATTATTTGGTGTGTGACTTTTAAACTTGTAACCTTACAAATTTAATATTACCATAAAAAGATTATCTTGTACTATCAATTTGCATAGATATTTAAGCCTTTTTCAAAGCTATTTGTTTGGGGTACAAATAATTATCGATAAAGATAACAATACTATTTAATTTTTGTGAATCTAATAAACTTACATAACATTATTGATATACCGGACAAAGGGCTATACAATATATATTAACTTTTAAAAGACGATTCATATATGCTAGTCCCTTAAGTGGTGCAAGACGAACATTTTTCAAAATAACATTATACAAATGACAACGTACATGTGTCAAAGCAAAATAAACAACAACAAAAAACTACAATTACTTGGTCTATCATTTTTCCAAATTTGTCACGGGTTCCACAACTGCTTCATCATTTCTCATATAATTTTGTCAAATTTGAAACATGGTTCGACCCGGGTGGTTCAACCGGTTGAACCGTTTCGATCAAAAAAACAAGTCGATTTAAACCGAGTCAACCCGACAGGTTGGGTTAAAAACAAGTCAAATTAAATCGGGTCAACCCGCCGGGTTTGAAGCATCCCGGGTCAACCCGGTTTTCGATGTGTATTAATAGCTTCCTTTTGAAATATATGTCTTCAACATAACCACTTTTAGTTTCAACTTTTCACGTTTTACTTTTTGGTTTTTTCTTTATATATAGTATATAGCAGGGTACTCGCGCGTTTTGGTGGCGGGTACCCTGTGACGATTAACCAGATAAATAGATCTCGATGAGACCTGATTCACCAGTTTGTATCGGTTTCAACGGGTCCTATCTGGTTCGTTTCGGATGGCAATTGGTTAGCCGAACCGGTGGCGACACTGGTTCTCGGTTGAACACGTTGGTCCGGTCCAGTTTTCAAAACTATATGTAACATCAACTTGTTAGCTTGTATGAAGTTCTGTGTGTTTTATTAATTTGTATAATGTGTATAATAACATGTACTTTTCATTTTATGGTGTTTTAAAAATATCATTAATTAGTGTGTTTAATTATTGTATATTTTGGATTATGTTCTAGCTTTTTAAAATTGTACGTTATGAAAATTGATTGTAAAAAAAGATGCACATACCAGGCCGTTAATGGTGATTGACGGAGTTAGGGGTGATGATGGAGATGCCGAGTGCAAGATAACCTGAAAATAAGAAATAGAAGACACTACGTTAGACGGAGCGAGGGGGAAGCCCCCACGAACCGCCTCCGGTGTGAGAATCAGTCATGGTGATTATGTCATGAAAGTATTGAGGTGGAGAAGATGATATCTCCTGGGTTAAGTTAGGTTACATACCTCTTGTGATGACTTCCTTATTTATAGGCATAAGAATCTGACAGAGCAGTTACAGAGGGTGTGGCAGTTACATAGGGTGTGTGGAGGCAGTTACAGAGGTCATGGCAGTTACAGAGGGTCATGGCTAAGATCATGGTTGTTGACCAGTTCTGTTTGACCAGATCTTATTTGACCAGTTCTGTTTGACCAGCTCGATCATACCCACGTTCATAGGCAGAGAGGCTATGACCTTTAGGCTTCGACCCTTGTCGGAAGGGGCTCCGAACAGGGCTTCGACAGGGCTTCGAACCTTGACAGAGGTCAGGCTTCGAACCTGTCGGAGGCCAGGCTCCGAACTGTGACGGAGGCTAGGCTCTGAATAGTGAGGCCTTGACGGAGGCCAGGCTCCGAACCATGACGGAGGCCAGGCTCTGAATAGTGACGGAGGTTAGACACTATGAGTGCTTTGGGTGTAGGTTGGCGGATTCCTTTGCGGTAGCCATTGTGAATGAGTTTATGCCAACATTATGTGTAGGACGAAGGCATAGGCTTCATCCTTTAGGAGGGTACATCATACCCTTTGTACAAATGATAAGCTAAGTACTATAGTGACGGTAACGCTCGTTAGCAGAGCGGTGGCTACGTCATCAAGCCCCCCAGTCTAATGTTATGCATGCGAAGAATGCATGGCTTTAGACTTATCATTGCTTTATTAAAAAAAACTTGGTAACAATTTCTACTACTTTTGTTTTGTCAAATCAAATATAAAAGTAGCTATACTTGTTTTTAATAGTCCACATTTGACTCTATCATGGTGGATACCTCATTAAGCCCCCCAGTCTAATGTTATGACTTCGTAGGAGGCATGAGATTAGACTTAAGTATTCCATAAACCCTTTGTTATATAAGGAGCGTGTGTATTAGGTTTTGCCATATAACTTTCGCTTTTAGTTATAAGCGAGTTTTATCGGAACCTATTTGTACATACGTTGCGTTGTCGAAAGGTACCAAGGTTTGTGTATAAACTTGGCTTTGTTTTATAATGCATGACATAATGGCATGAGTAAACTGCAAAAATCATCCCTGTGGTTTGTGTATTTTCGCAAGAATCATCCCTATCTCAAACCTTCAGCATTAAACATCCCCAAGTCCACAAACCTTTAGCAATAATCATCCCTGAGCACTAACGTCGTTAGTTTTACCCGTTAAGTGTTAAATAATATTTTCTCGTTAGTCCCTCCGTTAACATTTGTTGCACCGTTAGTCCTCATTTTACGTTTTCGTCACTTTTTTACGTTTTTGTCCGTTTTTACTCGTTTTCGTCCGTTTTCGTCCGTTTTTTATCCGTTTTTGTCCGTTTTTTGTATGTATTCGTCCGGGTTTTTTTTACGTTTTTTACGTTCTCGTTCGTTTTTTTACGTTCTCGTTTGTTTTTTTACGTCTTCGTCCTTTTTTTACGTTTTTGTCCGTTTAATTCATTTTTTTTATCCGTTTTCGCCCGTTTTTTTAACGTTTTTATCCGTTTTCGCCCGTTTTTTTACGTTTTTGTCTGTTTTTATCCGTTTTCGTTCGTTGTTTATTCGTTTTCGCAAGTTTTTTTTACGTTTTTGTCCGTTTTTTTACGCTTTCGTTGGAAAAAAAAAATTTTCGAAAAAAAATAAAAAAATTTGAATAAAAAAAAAAAAAAAATTTTCAAATATTTAAAAAAAAAAGAATCTTATAAAAAAAAATTTGAATTTTTTTTTCAAAATTTCAATATGTTGAAATTTGAATAAAAAAAATCTTATAAATTTTTTTTTTCAATATTTTTCGAAATTTGGACATGTTGTAAAAAAAATTTCCAAAAAACATTGACAAAAAACGGACATTTTTTGATTTTTTTTTTTCAAATTTTTTTTTCGGAAATATTTTTTTTCCTGGAAGTTTTTTTTCCAATTTTTTTTTTTGGAATAAATTTTCAATATGTTGAAATAGTACAAAAACGAACAAAAACGAAAGAAAAAAGGACAAAATGTAAGAAAAACGGACAAAAACGTAAAAGAACTGGCGAAAAAGATTAAAAAACATGCGAAAACGGACAAAAACGTAAAAAACGGGCGAAAACGGATAAAAAACGAACGAAAACGGATAAAAACAGACAAAAACGTAAAAAAATCGGGTGAAAACGTAAAAAACGGATGAAAACGGATTAAAACGTAAAAAAAACGGTCGAAAACGGATAAAAAACTGACAAAAACGGATAAAAACGTAAAAAAACGGACGAAAACATATAAAACAGACGAAAATGGATAAAAACGTTAAAATGACGAACGAAAACGTAAAAACGTTAAAATGACGGACGGAAACGTAAAATAAACGGACGAATACATACAAAAAAGGGACAAAAACGGATAAAAAGCGGACGAAAACGAGTAAAAACGGACAAAACGTAAAAAAGTGGCGAAAACGTAAAATGAGGACTAACGGTGCAAAAAATGTTAACGGAGGGACTAACGGGAAAATATTATTTAACACTTAACGGGTAAAACTAACGACGTTAGTGCTCAGGGATGATTATTGCTAAAGGTTTGTGGACTTGGGGATGTTTAATGCTGAAGGTTTGAGATAGGGATGGTTCTTGCGAAAATACACAAACCACAGGGATGATTTTTGCAGTTTACTCTAATGGCATTTTATCGCGAATCTTAGGCTCTGGCATGCTCACCTACCTGATGCGAGGATCATGGGGGTGTCACATGATTTTAGGTAACCGCTTGGTTAATGTCCCACGATCCCTATCTTGCCGGGAAAGCCATGATAAGGTTGTGAACGTGGGTTTGAATTGGTCTTATGAAACCTTTGCATTAATATCTTCGAAGAGCATACCCCGAAGGGCTTAGGCCTTCGATTGGCGAATTCCCAACTGGTAACCATATCAAAGATGAATGGTTTTACGCCGAAGAAGATTTTTGGAGGTTTGCCAAGTATGTTGGAATGTAACTCCAAAGTGAGTATGAAGGGGAGACCTTCAAATTGAATGGAGAGTATATTATCAAGCCCCTCGGTCGAAAGTGATGCGTACACTTTGAATGTAATGCTTTTGACTTAAAAGAAATATTTCCTTGTGATAAATCGAACAAGGATTAATCTTTAAGTAATCAAAACCTAGAAGGTCGTATATATTGTATATATACGAAGCTTATGGACTTTGTGGAAAACTAGAAGGGGGTTGAATAGTTTACAGATTAAAAACTTTGTTTTGACACTTATTGAAAGATCAATATCAATTGATCTTAGATATGTAAGTGAATGATAATCAATATGCAAGCAATATATAAAGAGTAGATAAGGAAAGAAACAATCAAACCACGATAAGTTGTTTATAGTGGTTCGGTCTACAAGGACTCTTTTTTCTTGCCCTACTCCACTCCCCGAGTCTCACACTCGAGAGTTTAACTTCACTAGTCAACAAGCTCCTTTCACCGGCGGAGAAACCTTTACACTTTGCTTACAAACTATTTCCGACACTAAGCTTGATGTCGAGTTCTTTTCAAGGGTACAACCACTCCCACACACAATGTATTTTACAGACTAAAATACAAACCACTCACACTCACAAGATTATAATGGTTTGATACAACAATGATGTATGAATCAACACTGGATCATACAACAACAAACAAACAAGACTTCCAACAACTTGTTGAAGCTTGAATATGCCTTGATCTTCTTTGCTACAAAAGAGATCACTATTATGATATGAAACTGAGTTAGAAATATCAGAGAGAAGGAATGTATGTGAATTGATGACGTACCCTCCGATCAGGTCGAAGGACCCCCCTTCGGCCTCAGTCGAAATTGCATTACGAAGACCCAAGTCTTTCTTTATAAGTCATTGGTGGCGTAAAACCATTCATCATTGATATGGTTACTAGTTGGGAATTCGCCAGCCGAAGGCCTATGCCCTTCGGTGTCTTCTCTTGAAGATGCCAAGACAAACAAGAACCTTGACTTGGTCTTCCCCCACGTTCCCACTATGTCCTTAGCTTCCCCGCCAAGTCTGAGATAGTGGGATGAAGCCCTAGCGGTTACCATAAATCAGGGGACGCCCCCCATGATCTCCTAAACGTGTGCTAACACTCTCCAAGCTATTTTCATCACCTATAAATAGGTTGGACGAGTCATTTAAATGGTATGTTCACTCAACACAGTATTTCACATACATCATATTATCCATAACTCATATCACATACTTATTCACACGCCGGAGGTGGTTCGCAGGGCCCAACCCCTGCGCAATCACTTAACGAAGTGTCTATTATTTCTTATTGCAGATTGACTACAAGTTTGGCGCAAGCATATCACCCCACATACCCTTCGATCATCATCGAAGGCCTGGTCATACGAATTATTGTACGATCAGTGGCGCCATCCGTGGGACCCGCTACTATTGGTCTCGTTATTCCAAACTTACACCTAGTCAATCACTCTCACTAGTTTTACGGCATGACTCAAGGAAGAGAAGATACACCCCCTCCAGGTTTCTCGACCTTGACACCAATCCCAGTCAATGATCCTGGCAACCTTCCCAATATAATCGCATCCACTTTTACCACACGATCTCACCCTGAAATAACTCCCAACAATCATGCTTCAACTTCGGCTAACCCTGAACCGGTAATCAGTCCGGCGTTTGTCGAAGCTAACATCGAAGCATTAGAATCTTTACTAAGAGCTCGAAGGAGGCAAGACCGGAATGTGGAAATGCGTAGGGAGTTAGAATACTCAAGCGATGAGTACGACGAAGAGTTAGAAATGGAGGCTAGGCCCTTGGCTCCGGGGGCTACTCGCTCAGTGTTAAGGGTAGGGTCTCCAAGTAACCGAAGGCCTAGTGGAAGGTCGGTTGGTTTCGAAGATGCTCCGGAGCGGGCTCCGACAAGAAGGGAAGGAACGATGGAAGGATCCAATGGAAGAAGTCATCGAAGGGATACTATGGAAGTTAATTTGCCACCACTGTTGGCGGCTCATCTGGGAAGAAATGAGGCAGGGGTTCCACTACAGCCTTCTCACGCATCAGGCGTAGAAGGCAATCCATCTCAATTAAATAGGGGAGGAAATCTTCCTCCTCATGGTATGTACCCTCCTTTTCAGGCTCAATCTTACCCTCAAGGGGTTTATCCCCCACCTAACGGGCAGGCTAACAACCCCAATTTTACTCAACCATACGGAAGCATGCCCTATGGGCAAGCTATGGTATATCCTTCGTATCCTGTTGGAAGTCACCCACCTTATATACCTACTGCTTACCCCCAATATGTTAACCAAAACACTGTTGGAATACCTCCTAATCATAACCCATACAATGCTGCCCCTACATACATGCCACCTTATAACTGCCTCTATTCGGAGCCCATGGGCTCCACAACACCCTTCGTAAGATGGATAGAAGACTACCCTTTGCCTGATGGGTTGAAAATGCCCGCACATATTGGTACTTATGATGGAAAAGGGGATCCGGATAACTTTTCACACTTGTTCGAAGGGGCTATTAGAATGCAGAAGTGGGTAATGCCTGTTGCTTGTCACATGTTTACATACACCCTACGAGACTCTGCTCGTATATGGTGGAACGGGCAAAAACCAGGTAGCATTGTGAATTTGGATGATCTTAAAGCCAAGTTCAGGTCACATTTCAGCCAACAGAAAAAGTTTACAAGAACGCACCTAACAGTACACAACATCAAGCAGAAGGAGAACGAGAGCACCAGGACTTTCATTATCAGATACACTGATGACACCTTGCAGATAATGGGTTTGCACGAAGACCAGCGCATTTCGGGTTTCGTACATGGCCTACGGAACAGAAGCTTGGTTGAATTCCTTTCCACTGATCTTCCGGCAACCTATAAAGGATTAGTGGAAAAGGCTTACACCTGGATCGAAGCAAAAGAAGTGTCCACCAACGGGGCTCCGGTCGAAAACAAGGAAAATCACAACAAGGCCCCGAAGCATCCTTCGTGGGAAGGGTCAAGGAACAAACACAAGAGCAGGGACAGGTTTACTCCATACTACAAAAACATCAACCATGGCCTCCTGGCTAATCTGTCCAAATCCCCAAGGGAAATACTCGCTACCGAAAAGGCTGCGAAGGCCTTTGATCATCCTCCTCGCTTGGCAAACAAAGGGAGGCCTAGAGACACTTCCAAGTTTTGCTATTTCCATGACGATTACAGTCACGACACCAATCACTGCCGAGAACTCAAAAAACAGATAGAAGAGGCCGTGAAGTCTGGCCAATTGGGACATTTGGTGAAGGGTATCAAGAGAGGCAAAGAAAAAGCCTCCGACACACAGTTGGGGAAAGATACCACACCTGTCGAAACACCCATCCTCATGGTTTATAAAGAAGACTCTGGTTCAAAGAGAAAGGAAGCAGAGGAAGCCTTGTGCGGAGTAGGAGATGTCACTTTCCCTTCAATCACACGTAAAGTTCTTTCAAATGACCCCGTGGTCATCAAAGTCTTGATCTCCAACAGAGAAGTAAACAGAGCCTACCTCGACTGCGGTAGCTCATGCGAAGTTATCTACGAACGGTGTTTCCTAAAGCTCAAACCTTCAATAAGGTCAAAGAGAGTAGATTCAAAGGTACCCTTAGTAGGATTCTCAGGGGAACACTCATGGCCCTTGGGAGAAGTCCCTCTAGAGGTTACGATTGGAGAAGGGAGGCTAAAAAGAACAAAAACTCTGGTTTTCACGATCGTAAGGTCGGAATCTCCCTACAACCTATTGATAGGGAGAACAGCAATGCAGAAGATGGGCATCGTTGTCTCAACCATACATGCTGCGATCAAATTCCAAACACCTTTCGGCATTGGAACGGTTTTCTCCAGCTATAAGGTGAAGGGGCCTACGACAGAATGTCACACCCCCAATTTACCTGTTTTGCAGCGGAATGGAATTCCTGGGGGCATTGACTGTCATAGCACCACATCACAGTTATATTGAACGACCTAAAGTGTCGTTTTAAAAACACATCGTTGGATATCTCATAAAAACAATCAGAGTACAACATTGGTCCCAAAAGGTTTACAAAGTTTGCTAAAATACATCCATGTTACAAATCCAAACGATGTTTTGAAATAAAGTACCATAATGAACATAATGTAAGTCGACGCCGCGACTCAAAATATAGGTCCCTAAACCATGTCATGATGCGAATGCCTCAGTTACCTGAAAATACATTGCTAAAAACGTCAACAATAATGTTGGTGAGAAATCATAGGTTTATGTAAATGTTTTATACGACTACACAAGTATAGATTATGCATGACAATCCAGTCACGTAAAAATAATGTTACAATTGCTCTAAGCCCATGACCCCGAAACTAGACTGTTCAATAATGTATGCCCCTGCAGAGTGTTTGCCAGACAACTCCGTAATACCATCAAATGAAATGCATCCGTTTGCCTGGTTGGGATTCACCAACCCGGATGGAGGCGTCACCCTCGATAGATCTATCCACTCATCCTCGCTTCAAAGATTAACGGTTCATGTTCAAGTAATGGGGACTTTCAAATTGGCATATGCGGTAACTTAAGCAATGTAATGAATTTAACATACTTGGTATCGTAAAAAAAAATGTAGTGCAATGTATTCTCCCCCGTGGGTTTGAAAATAATCGAAAGCATGTAAAAACGGGGCTATGAAAACTCACTTGGATAAACTGGAATAACGGCAAAAGTGAGTACACTGAGGTTTATAATGTAATGCGTCAACCGGGACCTATTATCAATGATATGATATGTCATGAGTTGCAATGTAATGTTATGCATGCACTACGTATGTTATTTATACCATTTACGGGTTTTGAAAATATTACTCGTCGACGAAAAATACTCTTTTGACGTCTTGACCCTTCAAAAATGACTTTACATGTTTTTACGTCAAAATGTCATCCTATAAGGGTTTTATAATGATTTTTGGTGAAATTACCACTTTTCGTCGCAAAACAATGTCGTCGGAAAAATCATTAAATCAACAAAAATGACTCCGGAAAAGTGGTCGTAAAATGGTGTACGTCGATCGTTAGAGAACGAACTCGACGGTTTTGGAAAGTTTGTATCGATATCTAAAAGTTTCAGTTCAGGAGTTTTCGTCCAAAAGGTCTCGATCATAAAGATATCCAAGGCTAAAGATGGTGGTTTTTGTGAATTGTGTGCAGAAAATGAGTTTCGGCCAATGTTTGAACATCCGTAAATAATTTATTATGACTCCGCTTGACAAACGGCTTTTTGTTTTGAAAAATATGGCCGGTGAACTTGATTTTACTAGAAGACACTTCGTTATAAAAAGTTTTGCATCATGGTTAAAAACTGCCGCAAACATGGACGATATAGCTAATGAAAAACTTGTTACGTAAAAATTAATATAGTTTTTCAGAAAATAATATTTACGGCAACTTTATGAAAACGGCCATATATTTGTCGTTTTAAATCCGTTTTCTACGTAAAATATGTCCTTAGCTTCGTATCGAAGTAAACTACTATATTTTTGACTAGTCGAAATAATTTGTGAAGCTTAAGGCTCGTTTTTGACCCGAAATGTGTAAAAACTGCATGCTGTCTTTTTCAGAAAATAATATTTTTCGTCGTCAAACTTTAAAAATTCACCACGGCTTCGTTATAACTCCGTTTTTATCCGTTCAAGCGGCCACGGATTCGTTTTAAAGTATATTTTCTAATTATCAAGGCCGAAATGTCGTACCATCAGTGGGTTTTTCCAGAAATTCATTTTAAGGACAGAACGTAAAATATAGTTTACGAAAATAGTTTTTCTCGGACAAAACCTATTCTAATCCCTTCAAATCAACTCCAAAGCTAATCTAATCCTACCATACACCTTCTTAGGGTGTCATGGGTTCCTAATCACCATCAATACCAAAGAATACCATGGGAATAATTATAGGATGACTAATATGTATATAAAACTTAGAAATCAAGAAATAAATGGTATAAACTACATAACATGCATATAAGCTCCAAAAATGATAAGAAACATATGAAAATGATAAGGAAACATAAAAATGATGAGAATATGCTTACTAGTGCAAGTGAAGAGGTGTAGGTAACAAAGGATTAACTTAAATATCCTTGGTTTTTATTTCAAAACCATGAAAAGGATATGATCTAGGTTGAAATAACACTTGAAGTTGCAAAATTCTCTTGATCCCTTGGATTTCTTGATGAGGCCGGTTCTATGGAGCCAAAGAAGAGAGAGTTTTGTGTTTTACACTTTTAGAAAGTGAGGTGTATGTGATAATAATTTGAGGTTGCAAGACTTTTTGTAGCAAGTAATAATTTTTAGACATGAACCATACTACAATTAAGACACTCCCTCCCCCTTGGCCGGTTTTTGGGGGAGGGTTGTCTACCCAATGATATATATATTTTTTTTTAAAATCTTGCAACTTGTGTTATTTGTGTATTATTTGTATAATTTTGTAAAGAAATTGTAAGTGAATTGTAGGTAATTGGGACTTTTTGGTAAAAGTAAGTTTTTATTAGATCAAAATACAATGTAATGAGTTGATAAAAATTGTAAAAATACTTTCCTTGTGAAAATCGGGTGATAAAATAATTATCGTAAGATTTTTAAGAAAACGACGTAATAATTAAACGTTAACGATAAAAATACTAAATGAATGTGAAACACTAGGAAAACTAAAAATATAGTTTTTATAAACTAAATGTGAGTTTAAAAATACCTCGGGATCATTTTTGAAAGTAACGGGTTAAATAATCAAAATAAAAACTCACGCGATAAAAATTATTAAACATAAAAATTACGCGTTGAAGGGTGAAATGAAATGTCGTGCATGTACTAATGAGATGCACATGATGTCAATGAATTGTAGACTAATCATAGTCCATATGAAATGTACGTGATGTCATGATCATGAATTCGCCGCTAAACCTCCAAGGTTACGCGAATTTGAAACAAGTAAACCAAGTTTACTAAAATGTTGAAATAATGAGACATGAACGGTGTCGAGAAATGACCTGAAAGTACGGATTGTCACATTCGCCCATCCAAAAAGGAATTCAGTCCCTGAATTCAATCGTTGTTAGGTGTAACAGTGTCGGCGAAAAGATGTGGATACTTGCGTCGCATCTGGTCTTCCCGTTCCCAAGTAAACTCAGGACCTCGTCGAGAATTCCAACGAACTTTCACAATAGGAATACGACTCTGTTTCAACTGCTTGACCTCGCGGTCCATGATTTCTACAGGTTCTTCCACAAAGTTGAGTTTGTCGTCAATATGAACTTCGTCCAATGGAATAACGAGCGATTCGTCTGAAAGACACTTCTTCAAGTTTGAAACGTGAAACGTGTTGTGCACATGACTGAGTTCTGACGGAAGATCAAGTCGATAAGCTACCGGACCAACTCTGCTCAAAATCTTGAATGGTCCAATGTATCTCGGGTTTAACTTTCCACGTTTTCCAAAACGTACCACGCCCTTCCAAGGCGATACTTTCAACATAACTTTGTCACCCACTTGAAATTCCAAATCCTTGCGTCTAACATCCGCATAACTTTTCTGTCGACTCCTGGCAGTTCTAAGTCGATCACGAATCTGAACAATCTTTTCAGTGGTTTCCCGTACCATTTCTGGGCCAGTAAGTTGTGCGTCTCCTACCTCGGCCCAACAAACAGGTGATCGGCACTTACGACCATAGAGTGCCTCGAATGGTGCCATCTTGATACTGGTGTGATAACTATTGTTGTACGAGAATTCAATCAATGGCAAATGGTTAGCCCAACCATTTCCAAAATCAATCACACATGCTCTCAGCATGTCTTCTAATGTTTGAATGGTCCTTTCACTTTGACCATCGGTTTGTGGGTGATATGCTGTGCTCATCTCTAATCTGGTTCCGAATGAATCTTGCAATGAATTCCAAAAGTTTGAAGTGAATCGACTATCTCTGTCGGAAATGATAGAAATTGGTGCTCCGTGCCTCGAGACTATTTCTTTGACATAAAGTCTAGTGAGTTGCTCCATGGAATAAGTCTCTCTAATCGGTATGAAATGAGCTGACTTGGTAAGACGATCAACAATTACCCAAATAGCGTCGTAACCTCCCGATGTCTTGGGAAGTTTCGTAACAAAGTCCATTGTAATGCGTTCCCATTTCCATTGAGGAATTTCTGGTTGTTGGAGCAATCCTGACGGCTTCTGGTACTCGACTTTTACTTTGGCACAGGTAAGACATTTGCTAACGTACGTGGCAATCTCCGCTTTCATGTTCGGCCACCAATAAAGCTTCTTAAGATCTTGATACATCTTATCCGATCCTGGATGAATAGAATACTTTGACTTATGCGACTCATGCATAATCAATTCTCGTATTCCGCCATAAAATGGAACCCAGATTCTATCCCTGAAACATAATACTCCATCTGCTCTCTTTACAAAACCATTTGCGCTTTCGGGCATACCATAAAGCTTTTCACTTGGTCGATTTTCCTCCTTAAGTGCTTCGACTTGTGCTTCACGGATTTTCGATGGTAAAGGAGAAATAATCGTCATTCCCAATGATCGAACTCTTAAAGGTTTAGGCCTCTCTTTCCGACTAAGAGCATCAGCCACAACATTGGCTTTTCCCGGGTGATACTTGATTTCACAATCATAGTCACTGAGTAACTCCAACCAACGACGTTGCCTCATGTTAAGCTCCTTCTGATCAAGAATATATTGCAAACTCTTGTGGTCAGTAAACACTGTGCACTTTGTACCGTAGAGGTAGTGTCTCCAAATCTTGAGCGCAAAAACTACGGCTCCTAACTCGAGATCATGAGTTGTATAATTCTTCTCATGAGTCTTAAGTTGTCGAGAAGCATACGCAATCACCTTCTCATTTTGCATTAAAACAGCCCCAAGTCCTTTATGCGAAGCGTCACAATATACAACAAAGTTCTCAATGCCTTCGGGTAGTGCTAAAATCGGCGCACTGCAAAGCTTCTGCTTCAACAACTGAAAAGCAGTTTCTTGTTTCTTTCCCCACTCGTACTTCTTGTTTTTCTGCGTCAACTTGGTCAAAGGTCTCGCTATCTTCGAAAAACCTTCGATGAACCTTCGGTAATACCCGGCTAGTCCTAGAAATTGTCGAATTTCCGTAGGATTTGTTGGAGTAGCCCAATCTTTCACGGCTTCAATCTTTGCGGGATCAACTTGTAGTCCTTGACTATCAATGATGTGACCAAGAAATTGCACTTTGTGGTTCCAAAAATCACACTTCGAAAACTTGGCATACAACTTCTCATCCTTGAGTAGCCTTAAAATCGTCCTTAAATGCTCTTCGTGCTCTTCCTTGCTCTTGGAGTAGATCAAGATGTCGTCGATGAACACTATCACAAACTTGTCCAAGTACGGTTTACAAACTCTATTCATAAGGTCCATGAATACCGCCGGTGCATTAGTCAATCCAAACGGCATCACTTGAAACTCGTAATGACCGTAACGTGTTCTAAATGCTGTCTTTGGAATATCCTCTTCCCGAACTCGAAGCTGATGATAACCCGAACGAAGATCAATCTTGGAATAAATACTAGAACCTTGCAATTGATCGAACAAATCGTCAATTCTGGGGAGTGGATAACGATTCTTTACCGTTAACTTGTTCAATTCTCGATAATCTATGCACATTCGGAAGGATCCATCCTTCTTCTTCACAAACAAAACCGGTGCTCCCCAAGGCGAGGAACTCGGCCTAATGAATCCTTTGTCTAGAAATTCTTGCAATTGATTAGACAACTCTTGCATTTCGGATGGCGCTAAACGGTACGGTGCTCGTGCAATCGGTGCAGCTCCGGGCACTAAGTCAATTTGAAACTCTACTTGACGTGCCGGTGGAAGTCCAGGTAAATCCTCGGGAAATACTTCAGAAAATTCACGGACAATAGGAACATCTTCAAGTCGCTTCTCCTCCGACTTTTTCTCGGTTACATGGGCTAAGAAAGCAAGACAACCTTTCTTAATGTACTTCTCCGTTTTGATACTCGATATGATACTAATTCGAGTTCCACTTCGTTCCCCACGAATAATCAAAGTTTCGCCATTGTAGGGAAGATGAACAACTTTCTCATCACAAATGATCTTCGCACGATGCTTAGATAGCCAGTCCATGCCGATGACGACGTCAAAACTACCAAGCTCTACGGGCATGAGGTCTATGTTGAAGGGATGATTAAGAAAATTGAATGTGCAACCGCGAACAATGGTGTTGGTGCAAACTACGCTACCATTAGCTAATTCGACGTTGTATGATATGTCTAGTGTAGTTGGCTTAATGTTGAGCAAAGGTGCAAATGCATTGGACACAAAACTTTTGTCGGCACCCGAATCAAATAAAACTGAAGCGTAACGATTATTAAGAAGGAACGTACCCGTGATGACATTCGGGTCTTCCTTATCTTCTCCGCCTCCAATAACATAAACCCTTCCTTGAGCCATACCTCCTTGATTCGGATTTGCTTGATTCTTTCCCTTCTTGCAATCCCTCTTGTAGTGTCCAGGTTCCCCGCAACCAAAACATGTAACCTTCGGTGCCGTGCAATCCCTAGTACGGTGGCCAACTTTCTTGCAATTCTCACACGGATCAGGACATCGACCCGGATTGTGGTGACTCAAACACTTATTACACTTCGGCAAAACCCCCGAATATCCTTTTCCTTCTTTTTGACCCGCGGCATAAACCTTAGCAACCTCTTGCCTTTTGGGCGGTTGTTGAGTAGCATTCCTACCCCTTGTGTTATCCCACTTGCGCTTGTTATTGTTACTATTGTTGTTGTAGTTGGCTCGGTTGTTGTTGAAACGGTTGTTGGGGTTGTTGTTGGTGTTTCAGTTAGTGGTGGTGTACTTGCCTCGCTTCACCACTTGTGCCATCAATTTCTGAGTAACTCGAATAGCTTCCTCGATTGATTGTGGATCGAATGAAGTCACATCTCCTTGAATCACTTCGGGAAGTCCCCCGATAAAAGCCTCTAGCAACTTTTCATTATCAGAAACCATCGACGGGCATAATGCAGCTAATTCCTGGAATCTCCGAATGTAAGTGTCAATGTCGTACCCAATCGTGACCAATTCATAGAACTCCGTCTCTAACTTTTTGATTTCCGTTCGAGGACAAAACTTCTTAGTCACCAAGCTCTTAAATTCCTCCCACGTAAGCTTAAAAGCATTCTCCATACCAATCGGTTGCGCGTATGAATTCCACCATGACAACGCTCCATCGAGCAAAGTGCTCGTAGCATACTTAACCTTACTGTCATCCGGACAGTTACAAAGCAAAAATACCGACTCCAACTTTTCAAACCATCTAACCATTGCTGTAGCTCCCTCGGTACCTCGGAACTTAGTGGGTTCACCACTCTTGAAATCTTTGTACGAACATTTCTTAACCCCAGATCCTCCGGCATTACCAGTTGCAGTAGGAAGCCTAGCGGCTTCAGCAGCAGCCGCGGCTTCAGCAGCAGCAGCAGCCACTGTTTCTCTCTCGACTCTTAGTGCATTAGCAATGCTATCATTCACTAACTTTTGAATTGATGCTTGGGTCATTTCAACTGTTGCTTTCTTCGGTGCCATAACTCTTCAAAATCACAAGATGAAACAATCGTGAGAACTCGTAAGTAGAAACAACCATCATACAAATATATCCACAACCACAACATGCATAAAGATAAATGGAATCACAACGGAACAATAATGAAATATCACAATATAATCACAACACACGTGGATAATATACATGAAAATTTCGGCCTACATGGACCGATATCATACATAATAATAACCATTCCTACATAGTAGAGTCAATACTTGATAATTTGTTTGTACAACAACCAAAATACAACAAGTTCCTTAAACTACGTCACACACCTTGTGACTAGGATAATAATGGTCAAAACTATACAATGACAAAAGTCTACATAAGGCACCTCATGGTGCTCCGCCGGCCCTATCCTGAAGATCGCGAACCTGAAGAACCAAACTATCAATCAAACTCCTCATCTCATCCATCTGACCCTGCAAAGTAACAATGCTCTCACGAGCTAAAGCTAACTCCTGTGAATGACTCTGTGACTCATCACGTGCCATATCAGTCCTGTCAAACAACTCAGGCATCTCCTGCCTCAACTCCGTAATGTGCTCTCTATCCTCAATCTGTCGATGCTGAAGACCCTGAAACTCTAAGTCAATACTAACCCTGCCTAATATCAAACCCTCGACCTCCTCGGCGATGGGCTCAATCCTGTCAACCGACAACTCCTCCAACTGTCGAGTCAAACTATCAATCTGTAACTGCTGTGCATCGATACGGGCACCTAATGCCTCTGTGGAAGGCTGTCGTGCAGCAGCTGCCCTAGAACTCTCGCCTAACTCAAATCTAGCGGGCGGCTCGGGCTCTGTCGACGGTGGTGTAGGGATATCGAAACGTGCACGCTTTTTGGGCGGCAAGTCCGATGCGGGTACAGGATCTCTAAGAAAATATGATGATGATGATGATGATGATGGTGCTGGCAGTGGTGCTGGTGGTGGTGATGGTGCGAGCAACGGGTTATGAGCTGGGCTAACGTGAGGTGTGGGTGCGACTTCGCCCTCCTCGAAGGGTTCGGTCTCAGTGTCGGTCATGATCAGTGGAAAGGCTGCAGTGGATCCGATAGAAGATACAACCTCAGTGGAATGTGATGGATCATCATCCATGCTAGGGTCCGATGATATGGTGATAGGGTGAGAATCTGAAGACATGTCTGTGACAACCGATGTGAAATAAATGTAAATAATCTCGAACAAAATGTAAGTGAATCCGCATGAAAAGTGAACATGTACAATAATGAAATGATGAGATGCTATGATAATGTAGCTATAGTCTAGGGTCAATGATGCAACCTAGTTCTCTATAACTGTAGCTCTGGTACCAATCTGTCACACCCCCAATTTACCTGTTTTGCAGCGGAATGGAATTCCTGGGGGCATTGACTGTCATAGCACCACATCACAGTTATATTGAACGACCTAAAGTGTCGTTTTAAAAACACATCGTTGGATATCTCATAAAAACAATCAGAGTACAACATTGGTCCCAAAAGGTTTACAAAGTTTGCTAAAATACATCCATGTTACAAATCCAAACGATGTTTTGAAATAAAGTACCATAATGAACATAATGTAAGTCGACGCCGCGACTCAAAATATAGGTCCCTAAACCATGTCATGATGCGAATGCCTCAGTTACCTGAAAATACATTGCTAAAAACGTCAACAATAATGTTGGTGAGAAATCATAGGTTTATGTAAATGTTTTATACGACTACACAAGTATAGATTATGCATGACAATCCAGTCACGTAAAAATAATGTTACAATTGCTCTAAGCCCATGACCCCGAAACTAGACTGTTCAATAATGTATGCCCCTGCAGAGTGTTTGCCAGACAACTCCGTAATACCATCAAATGAAATGCATCCGTTTGCCTGGTTGGGATTCACCAACCCGGATGGAGGCGTCACCCTCGATAGATCTATCCACTCATCCTCGCTTCAAAGATTAACGGTTCATGTTCAAGTAATGGGGACTTTCAAATTGGCATATGCGGTAACTTAAGCAATGTAATGAATTTAACATACTTGGTATCGTAAAAAAAAATGTAGTGCAATGTATTCTCCCCCATGGGTTTGAAAATAATCGAAAGCATGTAAAAACGGGGCTATGAAAACTCACTTGGATAAACTGGAATAACGGCAAAAGTGAGTACACTGAGGTTTATAATGTAATGCGTCAACCGGGACCTATTATCAATGATATGATATGTCATGAGTTGCAATGTAATGTTATGCATGCACTACGTATGTTATTTATACCATTTACGGGTTTTGAAAATATTACTCGTCGACGAAAAATACTCTTTTGACGTCTTGACCCTTCAAAAATGACTTTACATGTTTTTACGTCAAAATGTCATCCTATAAGGGTTTTATAATGATTTTTGGTGAAATTACCACTTTTCGTCGCAAAACAATGTCGTCGGAAAAATCATTAAATCAACAAAAATGACTCCGGAAAAGTGGTCGTAAAATGGTGTACGTCGATCGTTAGAGAACGAACTCGACGGTTTTGGAAAGTTTGTATCGATATCTAAAAGTTTCAGTTCAGGAGTTTTCGTCCAAAAGGTCTCGATCATAAAGATATCCAAGGCTAAAGATGGTGGTTTTTGTGAATTGTGTGCAGAAAATGAGTTTCGGCCAATGTTTGAACATCTGTAAATAATTTATTATGACTCCGCTTGACAAACGGCTTTTTGTTTTGAAAAATATGGCCGGTGAACTTGATTTTACTAGAAGACACTTCGTTATAAAAAGTTTTGCATCATGGTTAAAAACTGCCGCAAACATGGACGATATAGCTAATGAAAAACTTGTTACGTAAAAATTAATATAGTTTTTCAGAAAATAATATTTACGGCAACTTTATGAAAACGGCCATATATTTGTCGTTTTAAATCCGTTTTCTACGTAAAATATGTCCTTAGCTTCGTATCGAAGTAAACTACTATATTTTTGACTAGTCGAAATAATTTGTGAAGCTTAAGGCTCGTTTTTGACCCGAAATGTGTAAAAACTGCATGCTGTCTTTTTCAGAAAATAATATTTTTCGTCGTCAAACTTTAAAAATTCACCACGGCTTCGTTATAACTCCGTTTTTATCCGTTCAAGCGGCCACGGATTCGTTTTAAAGTATATTTTCTAATTATCAAGGCCGAAATGTCGTACCATCAGTGGGTTTTTCCAGAAATTCATTTTAAGGACAGAACGTAAAATATAGTTTACGAAAATAGTTTTTCTCGGACAAAACCTATTCTAATCCCTTCAAATCAACTCCAAAGCTAATCTAATCCTACCATACACCTTCTTAGGGTGTCATGGGTTCCTAATCACCATCAATACCAAAGAATACCATGGGAATAATTATAGGATGACTAATATGTATATAAAACTTAGAAATCAAGAAATAAATGGTATAAACTACATAACATGCATATAAGCTCCAAAAATGATAAGAAACATATGAAAATGATAAGGAAACATAAAAATGATGAGAATATGCTTACTAGTGCAAGTGAAGAGGTGTAGGTAACAAAGGATTAACTTAAATATCCTTGGTTTTTATTTCAAAACCATGAAAAGGATATGATCTAGGTTGAAATAACACTTGAAGTTGCAAAATTCTCTTGATCCCTTGGATTTCTTGATGAGGCCGGTTCTATGGAGCCAAAGAAGAGAGAGTTTTGTGTTTTACACTTTTAGAAAGTGAGGTGTATGTGATAATAATTTGAGGTTGCAAGACTTTTTGTAGCAAGTAATAATTTTTAGACATGAACCATACTACAATTAAGACACTCCCTCCCCCTTGGCCGGTTTTTGGGGGAGGGTTGTCTACCCAATGATATATTTTTTTTTTTTTAAATCTTGCAACTTGTGTTATTTGTGTATTATTTGTATAATTTTGTAAAGAAATTGTAAGTGAATTGTAGGTAATTGGGACTTTTTGGTAAAAGTAAGTTTTTATTAGATCAAAATACAATGTAATGAGTTGATAAAAATTGTAAAAATACTTTCCTTGTGAAAATCGGGTGATAAAATAATTATCGTAAGATTTTTAAGAAAACGACGTAATAATTAAACGTTAACGATAAAAATACTAAATGAATGTGAAACACTAGGAAAACTAAAAATATAGTTTTTATAAACTAAATGTGAGTTTAAAAATACCTCGGGATCATTTTTGAAAGTAACGGGTTAAATAATCAAAATAAAAACTCACGCGATAAAAATTATTAAACATAAAAATTACGCGTTGAAGGGTGAAATGAAATGTCGTGCATGTACTAATGAGATGCACATGATGTCAATGAATTGTAGACTAATCATAGTCCATATGAAATGTACGTGATGTCATGATCATGAATTCGCCGCTAAACCTCCAAGGTTACGCGAATTTGAAACAAGTAAACCAAGTTTACTAAAATGTTGAAATAATGAGACATGAACGGTGTCGAGAAATGACCTGAAAGTACGGATTGTCACACAGAAAGCAAGAGGGTCAAACAAGTTTCGGAGGAACTTTCGAAAGATGTTCTCAGTTGCGCTAACGCTGAAGAACGCATCGTGGTAAATGATCTCTACCCTGATCAGACAGTAGTAATCGGAAAGCAACTTCCAACCTCCTTTAAAGCAGAGTTGGAAAAGATACTTCGTGCTAACGCAGATGTCTTCGCATGGACCTATTCTGACATGACGGGTGTCCCCAGAACTCTCACTATAGACGGACAGCCCTTCGGCACTAAACACAAGCTAAATGAGTTCAAACATATTGAACCCATCAAACAAAAGCGTCGAAGTCTAGCTCCTGAAAGAAATGCCGCTGCATGCAAAGAAGTGGACGAACTCGTGGCAGCAAGCATACTCAGAGAGGTGAAGTATCAAACTTGGGTGGCCAATCCGGTGATGGTCAAAAAGCATGACGGGGGATGGAGAATGTGCGTAGATTTTACTGACATTAACAAAGCCTGTCCGAAGGACTGCTACCCTCTTCCAGAAATTGATTGGAAGGTGGAATCCCTGTCAGGGTTTTGACTAAAGTGTTTCCTAGACGCTTATAAAGGTTACCATCAGATACAAATGGCCGAAGAAGACGAAGAGAAGAAAGCCTTTTTTACAGGAAAAGGCGTTTATTGTTACAAAAAGATGCCTTTTGGTTTAAAAAATGCAGGTGCCACCTACCAGCGATTGGTGGACAAAGCCTTCCACAAGCAAATAGGCAGGAACCTAGAGGCCTACATAGATGATATGGTCATTAAGAGTAGATCGGAGGAAGATATGCTCTCCGACATCAAGGAAACCTTCAATCAGCTTCGCGCCATCAATATGAAGTTAAATCCCAAGAAGTGTTCCTTTGGTGTGGAAGAAGGACAATTCTTGGGACATCTGATCACCAAGCAGGGTATTAAGGCCAATCCTTCGAAAGTCAAAGCCATCACAGATTTGCAACCTCCTAAGTCCCTAAAGGAAGTGCAAAGTCTTAACGGAAAGCTAGCAGCCCTCAGCAGGTTCTTGTCGAAGGGTGCAGACAGATCTTTGCCGTTCTTCAAAACACTCAAAGGATGCACGGACAAAAAGACGTTCCAATGGAGCATAGATGCAGAAGCAGCCTTTCAAAAGCTCAAGGAATTCATGGCTATTCTACCAACACTTACAGCCCCAATCAAAGGCGAAGTGTTGTTCATGTATATTGCAGCCTCTTTCGAAAGCATCAGTGCCGTGTTATTGGCAGAAAGGGAGAAGAAACAAATCCCCATATACTTTGTTAGTAGAGTACTACAAGGAGCTGAGCTAAATTACCCAGCATTGGAGAAGCTAATTTTGGCTTTAGTTCATGCTGCGAGACGCCTTCGAATGTACTTTCAAGCTCACCCCATAACCGTACTTACCGACAAGCCAATTAAGCAGATACTTTCAAAGCCGGAGAAATCTGGAAGGATAGCTAAATGGGCTATCGAGCTAGGAGAACATGATATTGAATACAAAGGCAGGAGCTCGGTCAAAGGGCAAATATTGGCAGACTTTTTAGCAGAAACACCCTCCGAATCGAAACATGACAAAAAGGTTGTTGAAAAGGAGCCTGCTATGGCAATCGAAGGGTGGAAACTTTATACTGACGGAGCCTCCAGCTCCGATGGTTCTGGTGCAGGTCTCATGCTCGTTGATCCCAAAGGGAAGGAATACACTTACGCACTTCGTTTCAAATTCGATGCCACGAACAATGAAGCGGAGTACGAAGCCTTGTTAGCAGGTCTCCGATTGGCCACAGATATGGAAGTAGAAAACTTGGCTATTTTTGTTGACTCACAACTAGTGGCCAACCAGATAAAAGGCTCCTACGAGGCGAGACAACCTGTGATCAAGCAATATCTGGATAAGGCCAAAGAAATGCTCGAAGGGTTCACATCTTATAACATAGAGCATGTTCGAAGAAACCAAAACAAGAAGGCGGATGCACTTAGAAAACTGGCATCAATGGCATTTGCTCATTTAACAAAGGAAGTTTTGGTCGAAGTATTGGCAGATAGGTCCATCGTTCGAAAGGAGGTGTTTGACGTAATACTGGAGGAAGACTCGAATTGGATGACTCCAATTAGAGAATATCTAATAAGTGGCATACTGCCGGAGGATCCGAAGTTGGCTCGAAAGGTGCGCATCAAAGCACCACAGTACAGGATCATGGGAAATTACTTATACAGAAGATCTTTTCTATCCCCTTGGCTCCGTTGTGTAGGGCCAAGGAAAGCTGCCAACATCATCCAAGAAGTGCATGAAGGATCCTGCGGACTTCACGCAGGGCCTCGCTCCGTTGTCTCCAAAGTAATGTGGGTCGGATATTATTGGCCTTCGATGCACAGAGACGCTGTCGACATCATTCAGAAGTGTGAAGCATGTCAAATTCACTCAAGAGTCCCAAGGCTACCAAAGCAAGATATGACTTCCGTAACGTCCGCATGGCCTTTCAGCCAATGGGGGATAGATATCGTAGTCCCTCTGCCAGTTGCTCCTGGAGGAGTAAAGTTCTTGGTCGTAGCCATCGATTACTTCACTAAATGGGTTGAAGCGAAGCCTTTGGCATCCATCACAGGAAGACACATGGAAAAATTCGTGTGGGAACACATTATCTGTCGATTCGGAGTACCTCACATCATTATTTCAGATAATGGGAAGCAGTTTGCCGAAGGGGTATTCCCAGTATTTTGCAGGGGTCTGAATGTCAGACAATCATTCACTTCCGTTTACCATCCTCAGGGTAATGGTCAAGTAGAAGTTACCAACAGAGACATCATACAAGGAATAGAACGAAGGCTGGGATACAGTCATCACGGTTGGGTAGATGAACTACCTCAAGTACTCTGGGCACATAAAACGCATACAACGTTAAGTCATGGAGAAACGCCTTTCAGCTTGACATATGGCACGGAAGCTGTCATCCCTTCAGAAGTAAGTGTCGAAACAGAAAGGGTCATGAACTTCGAAGCAGCAGATAACGAAGAAAGACTCCGTAATAACTTGGACCTATTTGAAGAACGAAGAGAAATAGCCTCCATTAGAGAGGCTATCCACAAGCAAAATATTGAAAGGTACTATAATAAGCGAGTTAGGCCTTCGACTTTCAAACCAGGGGAATATGTCCTCCGACTCAATAGCGCAAGCAAAGCTGAATACCAGGGTAAACTGGGACCTACATGGGAAGGACCCTACGTTATTAAGGAAGCATATGGCAACGGAGCCTACAAGCTAGAAACCTTGGCAGGAGACATTATTGATAGAACCTGGAATGACACTACTCTTCGTAAGTTCTACGTATGAAACTTACAATGTCTAAGGACACATTTTTTTTTTGCTTTCAATCAATGTATTTGCATTCTTCTCACTTGGGGAAAGAAGCATTAATGGTAGGCGTCTAGTATTCATTTCTTTAAATGATGTAATCCTCCCTACCCACTTAATGATAATAACACATTTCCCTCAAATCTCTTGTTTCGTTCAATACAACAAAGATTTGCCCACCAAGTCGCTTTATAAGTTTGAATGTCGAAGGGATGTACAAAGACTAAATAACATGTCTTGCTCGTATGCATAACATCCATCTCAACTTCACATTAACTTTCCTATATGGCCTTAAGGTATTTCAAACCTTTCGCTGCCCAAAGGATCAAGACGGAGTGGGTCGCGACCCTCTGTCAGCAGTTAAATTATACGATTGGTAATATTCTTGGTGAAGTAACTACACACAATGAGGCTATGCATCTACCATACGCCTTAGGTTGTAAAAAATATTTTTACGCAAGTAAAAGTAAAAAGAGAAGAATCACACATGGCAAAATTCGAGCCCTAGTGGCTTCGTTGTAGATTTATGACTAGTTTTACTAGTCTAAAACAGGCCATAGCCTTAAACATCCAACATTATAAACTATTGTCTTAGGCCGTAGCCTACTACCAACATGCAATAAGTAAATTGTTTCATCAGGCACGAAGCCTGGAACGGAGCACAGACAATTGTTTTAAACAGGGTACATACCACCCTGGGGATCAAATTACAACCACATGGTTGCCTTCTTTAAACCTTGGAGTGAGTGGGATCAGCTGAGCCTGGAGATGGAACCTGGGGTGACGGAGTCCTCTTGGAGGGAGAAGGAGGCTGGACTTTCCTTGGCTTCTTGGCTAGCAGATCCTCAATCGAGGCTGATGGGTCATTCGTCACATCTGCAAGGAAAGGGAACTCTAAAGCAGTTAAATGATTACCTGCATCATCATATTCTTTTTCATGAGTTGCCCTGTAATACGGAATTTTCTCCAGCACTACTGGTTCCCCAGTCTTCGCCACCTCCTCCAAAGTGGTACACTTGCCATGAAAAATGGCAGCATTCACCACATTCCCAATGGCAATCCCCACATCATCGCTATGGTAAAGTTCCATAGCAATGTAGGGGATCACTTTGGTTACCAGGTCCACCCTGTCCTTCTTCAGCATCTTCAGACGGAGGTTCAGGCCATCTACCTTTTCTCGGAGCTTGATCTCTTGGTCCAGCAACTTTGACCTCTCCTGTTCGAGACCTCCACACTTGGATGAAAGAACATATATCTGCTCCTTATAACCAACAACCATAGAGCCTTCGACAGTTAACCTGCTGCACTCAGCCTCGCTCGTTGCCAATTGACCTTTGAGCTTTTCATTCTCAGCTCTAAGATCTTGAACCAAGGGATTCTTATCAAAATCCTCCAATGCCTCCTCACACTTCTTCTCTAGGTCTGCATACTTTTGATCTCTAACCTTCTCTCCCCTCAGCATAGTATCCATTTCTTCTCGAGCTTTGGTGACAGCGCGGAGCAATTCCCTTGTCCTAGCATTGAGTTGGTTGTCAAGCATGCCCTGGCGAACATAGCTTTTATCATGAAGATCACAGAGCCTCTCTATAGACATGTTATTCATCACCTCCTTCCACTTGGAGGGGATCACATGGCTCATAAGTTGGTGACAAGCTTGGGGAGAAGGAAGCTCCTTCGTATCAGGAAGTCCTATAACAAAAGTAAGTTTCATTAATATATGATCTTTGGTATTTAATTTTATTTCACAGGTAAGAAGTTTACCATGGAAGTCATCACCGCTGGGCCCTTCGATGGCTGGAAATACCACAGCCTTACCCTGGGCACTCTTCTGCCGGGTAGTTCGAGAGGGAGGAGTAGGTAGAATAAGCTTTCTTTTTGAATCAGATTTCATAGCCTTAGTACTAGCACCTTTCCTGCTTCGAACCCTCTCACCTATGCCGGAGGGTCCTACGATGGCCAACGGTCCTTCGGAGACTGGTTCGTCTGAGTCAGCAATGTTCTCCACCAGCTAATCTTCTACATCTATGGGTTCCTTTGGTGGAGGAGCAGAAGATACAGGCTCGACAGGATGGGCTTCCACCTCGTCTTTGTTTATGGAAACCGACGGGGAGCCCACGCCATAGCTTGTTTCTTGGGGATTCTTTGGATGAAAGCTTACCTCTTTGGCACCTCCAACCACAACAAAGTTCCTGAATGACATCTCTGCAAAAAGAAGCAGATAAGATAAATATCAGCAAGATAAGTTTTTGTTTCTTATGTTAATTTATAAAATACATACTTTCTCCATCACAAATTTTCTCAGGTACCAACGAAGACCCTTCCCATCTCTCAGCAATGCCAGCCATGAACAGGATTGGCTCAGGGAAGGTCTGGCAGTCAGCTGGATGAAGAGCCAAACGCTGATACAATGGGTTTCTTCTCACAGTATAAGGCAAGGGATCGGTGAACCTTTTCTCATCATATTGAAAGTCTGGGTTTAACAATGCAGAGTATCCAGGAGGGATAATGGTAGTCTGAATATAAAAGAACTTGCCTTTCCAGTTCCTTATGTTCGTAAAAGGCCTATCTATCAATATGGGCACATCCCTTTCACCCCTCTTGGCCAAGGTTAACCAATCTCCTCCCTGGTATAGATTTAAAAAACCCCTAAGCACAGTCAAGGATGGTTCAAACCCATAAGCTTTGCACATAACAATGTATGTTGTCAGCTTGGCTAGGCCAAATGGGTTGAACCTAGAAATGTGTACCTCATAATATCGGAGGAATTCTAAAATTAAAGGATGCAGTGGTATCCTAAGATTGGAAGTGGTGAAAGCGTGGATATACAAGCCTACATAATTTTCAGGGGCATCAAATATCCCTTGATCTTTACTTGGTAGCATTACTTTGTGTTCTTTTGGAATGGGATAATCAGTGAGGAACGCTTTAAGCTCCTCCCTGGTTAATGTGCAGCCTTGTTGTTTTATCACAAATTTTTTGTTGGTTGACATGACACCTTCTAAAAAACACAAGAAATAGTTGAAATACAGTAGAAGAAGGAGCGCTTTACCTTGTTTGGTCGAAGGCTTGATCGAAAGGAATTTTAGTAGGTGAAAAACTTTGGGCGAGAGTTACTTTGCTAGGGTTTTACTGTTTTTTGCATTTTATATACCTTACAAATGTTGCATCTCAGCCCTACACGTGTCCGTGCTATCCTTTTTCTACCGGATTTCAAACCCCTTTTAAATTTTGAAAGGATGTTTACTAGTACCGAGGAAACAGGGTTAGTTAGGATTAATTATGCATTTATTGCGGTCACTATTAACAGAACCTTTCATCTTCGTTCATTTTTGTGACGAAGGGGAGGTTTCGTTTTTATTTCTGAGTCGTAAGCAATATTTCTCGTCCGTACATATCACTTTCGACTGGGGGGCTTGGTGACGTACCCTCCGATCAGGTCGAAGGACCCCCCTTCAGCCTTAGTCGAAATTGCATTATGAAGACCCAAGTCTTTCTTTATAAGTCATTGGTGGCGTAAAACCATTCATCATTGACATGGTTACCAGTTGGGAATTCGCCAGCCGAAGGCCTATGCCCTTCGGTGTCTTCTCTTTAAGATGCCAAGACAAACAAGAACCTTGACTTGGTCTTCCCCCACGTTCCTACTATGTCCTTAGCTTCCCCGCCAAGTCCGAGATAGTGGGGATGAAGCCCTAGCGATTACCATAAATCAGGGGACGCCCCCCATGATCTCCTAAACGTGTGCTAACACTCTCCAAGCTATTTTCATCACCTATAAATAGGTTGGACGAGTCATTTCAATGGTATGTTCACTCAACACAGTATTTCACATACATCATATTATCCATAACTCATATCACATACTTATTCACACGCCGGAGGTGGTTCGCAGGGCCCAACCCCTGCGCAATCACTTAACGAAGTGTCTATTATTTCTTATTGCAGATTGACTACAAGTTTGGCGCAAGCATATCACCCCACATACCCTTCGATCATCATCGAAGGCCTGGTCGTACGAATTATTGTACGATCACGAATATGATAGAAAGGGATAAAAAAACAACTTGGTTTGGCTTTGCTATTTATAGCCAAAATGATCAGCATGCACCACAGACCACAGATCCCTCAAAAGGGTTCCGTCCGTGTTAAGTTTTGGTGCCGCCGGGGTCTGACAGCAAGATCACCAAAATCTTTCCAAAGTCAACCATATCTATCCAAGATTGTGTAAGTTATGTAGAGTCTAAATCTACACAAAGTATCTAGTGAAATCTTCTAACGATTTCAATGATGCACTAGATGATGTCATGTGTTGTTTTCTATTTTTAGAAATATGTTTAAATTGTAAATACATATGTAATGTTTTGTTTTAAGAAACTAAAACATTCTTGATCTAAAAATATTAACATGCATTATGGTTTAAAGTCATATAAAAAATATTATTAATCAAAATGTAAATGTTTGAGTGATGAAGATATTATTTGAAACACTTGTTTTAATATCTATTAAACTTGACAAGCTTTATAAAAATCAAATTTACTTTTGTCGTTAACAAAACTTAGGTAAATATCATAAAATATAAATAACGTTTAATGACGATATTTGTATTAACAATCTCTCCCTTTTTGTTGAGGACAAAACATAAATTTTATTTTTATAAAAGATGTAAAGATTGTACAAGAGTTATAAAAATATTAGTTTTAGAACTTGAAAGATAAAGATGATAATGCAAGTATGTCCAATTTAGACATGATGTTGACTTTTCAGAAATTCAAAGTGTGCAGTTGACTTTTCATTAGAAAGTCAAAGTCTTCATTAGAAATTTAATCTGTCTTGTGTCATGTTTCTGTCCAAACAGTATGCTTTTATCATACATATGATTCTTTTTGGTACAAACTCTTGTAATACCATAATGAAGTCATGTTTCTTATGCTGTTTTTCTTGGTCAAAATGAAGTCATAATGGGTCAAGGTAGCATTTTGCAAGTATTTTCTGGGTTAACATGAAGATGGCCGGAAAAACAACGCCGGAATAAAGTGTCATAATCTTGTTAGCGACTTGTAATATTCTGTCCAGATTCATTGAATACAGTAGCGACTTGCCATTAAGTCATCTAGCGACTTGTTTTGAAAAAAAAAATGTAGCGATTTATGGTTTGTTTGACTATTGAGTCAAATAACAGAGCTAGCGACTTGAGAAAAATGGTTAGCGACTTGGCTACTTGTTATTTAACAAGTAGCGACCTGTGAAAATAATGGCTAGCAACTTGGGTCTTGAATATAATGTAGCGACTTGCCTGTTTTTTTGTAACGAGTTGTTGACTATTGAGTCAACAACTGAAGCGAGTTGTCTTAGCGAGTTGGCTAGCGACTTGGCTAGTGACTTGGCTAGCGACTTGGCTTAGCGAATTGGCTAGCGACTTGACCCGTAAACTAGCGACTTGCTTGAAAGTTTTGCTAGCAACTTGACTAATCTTAGCGACTTGACAAGTAAAGAAAAGAAGATGAAGAAAGATGTTATGCATAACTGACATAAAGACATGACTCACGACCACAAGACATTAACCAATACCAATACCAAAAGACTCGTCTCATGAAACTCAGTACAACTTTCATCAGTCCAAGACCTTTGCATCAGTCCTATAACCAAAACTAACTCTAGTCGCAACTCATCTCGACCTCAGGTTTCTTCAACCATCACCGATCCAAGAAAAGTGACACATGATCTCAGATTTCTTTACGGTTTGTGGCTAACCTTTTCAGATCCAAACTACAACAAAGAAACTCTTCATAGATCAAGACTCAATGAACTAACCTTCATTCAAGACTCCAACTTTACTATTAATTATTCTAAGGGATCTCATATTTATTTATTTCACGGCTTTCAAGGAACCACCAAGACCATTCAAGGTCGTTGTTACGAAATAAATAATTCATCTCTGATCCATGGGTTGTCTTTGAATTGAAAAACATGATGAAAATGAAAGACAATATAGCGACTTAACATTAGACCACGACCACAAGATCTTAACCATCTCGCATTCAAATTCACATACAACATCAACCCATCTCGCATTCAAATTCAAGACTCGAAATGAAAAAGAAATAAAGATCTCAGTCACATTCATTGTGTATGGTTCATTGAACACATAGATCTATATAAATCTATACACATGGATGTTTACATCATTGATCTTGGTAACTGCTGTCAAATTTTTTTTCAAAGAATCAAAGGAGTGAACTATTATATTATTTCGATCTCAGCCTCACTAAACTCATGGAACTCAAAAGCTCATCATAACCAAAGGTCTAGTACACGAAGTTAGTAATCATCATTGATCCAATGACTTGATAATATACGAAATATGAAAACGATTTTAACAATATTGTTAACTCGTGTTTCATTTGTTCGTGTTTCATTGATCTAAATCGTATAGACCTAACAAGTAACCTACCTTGTTATGACTCTGAAGCTTCGTCCTTAGCTCTCGAAGCCATCCCTATGGCTGAGAATAGTCTAACCGATTCATAACTTGATGAGTGAGGCGGACAGAAATGGATTCAGAGATTAGGGTTGAGTTATTTCCTGGTTTTAGGGGTTGGTGAGAAAGAGGCGTGATTTTGTGAGTGAAATTAGGGCAAAGGTTGTGATATGTTGCGTTTATATAATCCGAATATTAGGGTAGTAATATCTCTTTGTCTTGGGCCTGATATTGAATGTTAAGGATTCATGGGCCGAATGTCTATGGTATTGACGTTGATATGTGATATGGGCCATATGTTATGACTTCATGGGCCTGATTGAGGTATTGGTACTTGATATTACGTGTGTATTGGAAGTAGGGGTGTTCACGGATTGGGTAATATCCACAGTAACCGAAAACCGAAACCGAACCGAACCGAAAATAACTGAAACGAATTTGTGACCGAACCGAATTGGTCAAAACCGAACCGAACCGAACTAAATATTTGGTTATCGGGTTGGATATGGTTTTGGCAATGAAAACCGAAAACCGAACCGAAAACCGAATTCATATAAAATATATATTTTTTCTATGTATATATATGAAAAAAAATCAATAAAACTCTTTTTTAGTATAAATATAACATGATTTACGCTTGAAAAAAATATTTTGTGCTAAAAATATATATAATTAAATAAAAAAATAATTAAAGTTATGTAATTCGGGTTATTCGGTTCGGTTTTCGGTTATAGGGGTTCGGTTTTCGGTTATTCGGTTCGGTTTTCGGTTCGGTTGAATCAAATTTAATTTCGGTTCGGTTCGGTTTTCGGTTATACCCAGAAAAAAAATTAACCAAACAAACCGAACCGAATAAACCGAATAACCCGATAACCGAACCGATGAACACCCCTAATTGGAAGTGGGCATTTATCATATTGTTATGAATCTGATTATGGGCAATTCATGTATCCAAGTGTTGTAATAAACATGGGCCTCATGGTGTTAATCTCGTGAGTGTTCATAAATCGAATGGACCAAATTGGATATAAATGAATTCGGATCGGGTATACATGGTTGGACCGGTTTATGAGGTGATACTGGACCATGCTCGGATTTGGATGTTAGTTGAATGAGCTTCATAAACTATGAGATTTTGATGTTATGAGGTTTTTTTTATTTGGATTCTATAAGATTTGATGGTAAGATTCAAAATCCGGGTTGGTACTTTAGGGGATACATTTTCACGAATAATACTATATCATGGCTTGAACTTATGATTAATCAAAGTTGACTAGGGGCTTGTTGTTCAGTATTTCTTATTTGGATTTGAAGTGAGTTTTTCCGGGCACGTTTACTTATTTCGTCTTCTTTCTTTCTACCTTTCCGCGAAGATGACTTGTTTGGGCGTTCATTGAATGTGATGAAGACTTGGCTATCTAGTTACTTCTATGATTCCTTCTCACTTATGCCACAAAGTAGCTACACTTTCGGTGTCTCACGCAGTTGAGGATACGTCAAGAGGTTTGGTACATTGGGTACACCGTTTCTTCTTCACAAGGATTAGTACAAGTTTAAGTAATAAATCTGAAGAAGTTCACTTCATGATCAAGTTTGACATATCGGGCTTGCTTCTCCATGTGGTCACTGCAATAGCCGTCAGAATATGTGGAAGATGTATTTACCAAAGTGTTAATTGGATGGTTGATGATGTTGTTGATGTTGGATAATGAACCGCTGATGAACCACTGCATGTTCACCTAAAACAGATATTCACTGAAACCAAAATTGTCATAACACATTCAAGCTGACGTTGTTTACGGTTTAGTCTTGATTTTGTAAAATCCCGCGAAAGAAACTATTTCTCGGTTTAAATCATAGACTTGTAAAATCCCGTGACAATGGAAACATCCTGGTAAAAGTAAAGTGCATATCCGGAACTATCATACGGTTTATTCTTGGTTTTATAAAATCCCGCGAAAGAAACTATTTCTCGGTTTAAACTATAGAATTGTAAAATCCCGTGATGATGGAACCATCTTGGAGAAAGGAAAGCGTATCTCGGGGTCTTCTGATGCTGGTGTTACGGGTTCTGTTTCGAAGAAGGGATAAAAGGGTGTACTCCATTGGATGTGTGTTTGGATATTCGTCATGGCTGTTTGGTTATTACAAGGTTTTACGGGGTTATGTGCGTTTAACCATGGTCGGGATGAAACGATTATCAAAGTTCATTTAAATGTCAAAGAAGGCTAGATTTGAGCAGTTAACCAGAAGATGTGACAACGGCGTTAATTCAGTATTATTTATTTGAGGTTGAAGTGAATTATCACGGGCGAGTGTACTTAGTATCTGAAGATATCAGGGGATGGATGGATGAAGATTCTTCATGATCCTTGTTCATGCTTATTATCAAAAGCAAAGACTTGGAAATCTAGTTATTGTTGGGTGACTTTTACTTTTTCTTTTACCACTTGGGGGAATTGGGCTCTTACCACCACAAAATAACTATCACTTTAAGGAGTTACGTTGTAGTGCTCAGTGTCACATTCAATTGTGGATTCTCAAGAGGTGATGTACGTCTTATACTTGATGGTTGGTTGGATGAAGAGTATAGAGTACTTAAGAGATTCAATGGAGGATGAAGTCTCGGCACCGCTCTTTGTTACATATGTGCAAGTTTAAGTCACGAGTTCGGGTTAGTTTACTTCGGGGTCAAATTCATCATATTGGGTTTTTCTCCATAAGCTGTCACTACAAAGAGCCTACTGGATGATAATGGTGTGCTTCCTTGTGCACCTGGCTAAAGCAAGCTTGAAATAGAGCTTCGAATCTGCTCATCTTAAGGATTTTCGGTTTGGGGGGAAGCTGCAAGAGTCTCACTTTCAGATGGTTCAATTTCTTTCTTCGATTCAAGAGCCCTGGAAGCTTTGGTGGTGAATGTTTAACAGTTGATGACTTCTATCTTCTATGACGTGCTGCTCGATATCTTTATCTCGGTACTCGTATCATCATCTTGTTTAACTATATCATCTTCTCTATCTTTGTATATATTTATCAAAAACAAAATACAAAATTATAAAACCAGCAAAACAAAATAGAAAAATATAAAACCAAGAAAAAGAAAATAGAAAAATATAAAATCAACAAAAAATCCATAAAAATCAGAAAATTTGAAAATTCCAAAAATATTGTTTTCTCTAGACATGTCTTTTGGTATCGATAACATCTACGGTCTTAGAAATGTCATTCAATAATGGCACGGGACCATAGATGAAGTTCGAGCAGGAGGTGTAATTATTCTTTTCTAAACATGTCTCAAAATATGGCTTACAGTTAATTCAGACTGTAACCCGCTCTTCAAAACTATGGCTTGCAGTTATTTCTGACTGTAACCCGTGCTTAAAACTCTGGTTTGCTATCATTTCAGATAGCAACCCGCTCTTAAAAGGAAGGAAAGTGCTACGCTTAAACGTTTTTCACAAATTTCGTGCACTTATCCTAAAACAAAATGAGGAAAGTATGTCGAAGGACTGCTGTTCCTACACAAATGTTTTTCCGTCTAAAATTCTTCAAAAAAATATTTGTTGTTTTTCATAAATGGTGGAAAATGAGTTGCTTGAAAATCAATCAGTTTCAGAGTTTTAGTTAAAATTGAAAACTCAATCAATGACTTCAGCGCTTTTAAACCTTTTCAGAAAAATGAGTCATTGATTGAGGGGGATAATGTTTTCAAATCTATATCTTCTAACGAGCTTTCTTAATTATCCTAATATGCTTAATTAAAAATGATGTTAACCTATGTTGAAGGACTAGGTGCCTAGGATATGATTGCTAGGATTAGATGATTAGAGTTTGATGAACACATTATTCCCATACCTTATATGAACTGATTGTTATGTTGGATTGACTTTTATTAGTCGATTGTTGTTTGGGTGATGTCGACCACCATATATTTGTATGTGTGTTCACTAACGTATGCAGGTATATTGGTATAAAAGAATGTTCCCGATCCGGATCCCACAATTGAAGATGATTGGATGCCGAAAGGAAAGGGTAACTATATCTTGGGTTGACAAATGAAGAAACGGAGCTTAATTTGACTTCAATGGAAAGTTGGCATAAATGCAACATAAGAGGTCTCACTGCATCAGCAGATGGTTTTCTTCTAAGTGATTGAAGAAACGGAGCTTAATTTGACCTCAGTTGGCATTCAAAATGCAACGTAAGAAGAAGCCTCACTGCATCTGCAGACGATTTTTCTTCCAAACCCTACAACAACAACAACAGAAGCTTCTCAACCACCTTACATATCTTTGTGCAGGATACCATTTTTTAAACAATTTTGAATAATTTGATTAAATTGTTTTGAAAATGGAAAATATTGTTTTGAAAATATATTGGACTAATTTTTGAAAATCACCGGACTTCATGTTATCAAAACCTAAGTCACTCAATTATTGACTTATGTGATGGATTGAGGGGGAGAGTGATTTAAAATAAAATATTTTCAAACGATGTTTCTTCACAAAAGTTCCGTCTTGTACGATAATAAGTGGTGATCTAAAGATTTAATGTTATGTCATGGTATGATTTTTTCTTTAGAATCAAGGTCTTTCAAAATGAAATTTTTTTCTGTTCTTGTTTGATTGTGAAATTGTTTTGTTTTACTTAAAAGATCTCTTAAAAACTATCATACCTGACACTAACAATCTTTAATGTCTTAAAATGGTCCTTATCTGTCATCTTTCAAAATTGAATCTTGCCACGTCTTTCCCCAAATTTTTCTAAATGATTTAAATCAGTTGGGATCACAAATCTCAAATGGTTTGATATTTCTGATCGGGGTAGAGATCGTGATTTAAATCTCAAATCTGTTTTAAATGGAATTGGTTTTAGTCCTTTAAAGGCACTCCTGCCTCCATGTGCCAAACGTTTTCTATATACATAATGCACATGTTGAGGAGGAGGATTTATCCAAAAACCAGATGAGTATTTAAACAAGGCCACATTTTCTCCCATGTTTTCTAAACCTAATTAAATCACTTGGGATCCAAAATCTCAAAGGGTTTGATATTTTTGATCAGGGGAGAATTTGTGATTTAATAATGAAATTTGATAAAAGGTGATCATTTTGATTTAATTGTGCAGGCTGCTCTCTCATATGTGCTAAACGCTTTCGAATCTCGAAGCATATATTGAGGGGGAGCATTTTAAAGTAAAGAAACTATCGAGGTGCAAATGCTTTTATGTTTTAACATAAAGTACCTTGATTGAGTTTTCAAATGGTTTCTTAATGGCTTTTGTGATCGTGGACGTACTTCAAAAGAACTCTTGCCTCTATGTGATAAAATGATTTTAAATATCCTATGCACATATTGAGGGGGAGAATTTTACCATGAAAATCAAATGGCTTTTTCGTATGAAAATTGTGATCAAAGAAAATATTTCAAAGTCCTCTTGCCTCCTTGTGCTGAACAATTTCTAAATCATACGCACATGTTGAGGGAGAGGTTTTCTAAATGATCAAAACTATTAAGGTACAAAATGTTTTGATCTCGTATCACAAGTACCTTGATTGTGTTTCCAAATGATTTTTCAATTGGTTTTAAGGAAGAATGAATTGTACCAAAAGACCGACCAATTTACTTTATGCATGGTGTTATAAGGATGGTTAGGTTAGGTATTAGTTCCCACGATCCGCCAGAGCCGGAGGGATCTATCCGGGGACAATCCACTAGATAGTGTAGAGTCCTTAGGTATGATGAAAAAAGGAGAAAACTGAGAATATGGGAAGAGTGCGGACTGAGACAGAGCTAGTACTGGAATAAACCCAACAAGGTTCTAGTAATGAAGTCTCGGTAAGCACTGAAGGGGTTGAAGAATGAAAAAGAACTGAATGTGAAAAAGGGTGAAAAGAAATATCCCTCCATCAATTCAACCTTAGGGCAGTAACCGGGTTCAATACATATGCTACTAAGTGGTTACTAAGGTAACACTGGTATTGAAGACAAGACGTCATGGACCCAGTGACGCACTGCACTACAATTCCCAAGCCACTCAAGTTCCTCTTAAAAGGGCTAGTTTCATTCTCACGGGGAACCGACATAATCTATCGACTTTCTCTTAGAGATTGTTGATATTGAAGAAGGAGACCCTCTCCCTAGTCTCCGACACAGGAACCAAATGTGCACGATTGAGTCTAGAGCCAAGAGATCATCCACAATATCTCGTTAGGACACTAAATTAATGATGACTTGCTGTTTCACACAATGTGGAAAGTAAGAATATATTAAGAGTCCTACGCATTATCCTTGTGGTATTGCCAGAACATCTGAGTGATATATAATAATATTCACGATGAAGATGGAAAGCCTTCTAGAGCCAACATCAAACAAGCTCTTGGTAGGTGGCATGTGAGATCTTTCATAAGATCAAGCTTGTGACAACTGGATAGAAACAATGGGGAGATTCACTCGTGAATCAACCTTGGTCCAGGATTGGAATTGACGAATGCTTTTGGAAAAACCGTTCGATGTGCAAACCTTCTTTTCTCTAGCACGTCGAATGTGTATTCATTTCAAATTCAAAAAGTATCTCTGATTGAAAAATACTTTTAGAAAAACCGTTCGATGTGCGAATCTCTTTTTTTTCGCTAGCACGTCGAATGTGTACTCTTTCTCTAATACAAAAAGTATTTTGATTGAAAATTGATCTTTCTCATAAAACCTTCGTCGTATTGCAAAAATTCTTTCTTCAAGCAATACGCGATTGTTTTTCAAATCATTTATCATCAATCAGTGAATCTCAATTTGCTGGTTCACTCACTCCGTGTTGTCTTCTTTGAAACGTTCCGGCTTGAGAACAACTAGAACAGCTGCGAAACCCTGTCAAGGAGATTCTTAGGAATCCTACCTGATCACAGGCAGTACTTGTACTGATCAACGGGGAACCGTAGGCCGTGTACCTCAATTCAACGAAAGTGTTCAAAGACACTTTCGTATGCTTTATTGCTAACTGTCGTATGCAGGTACACCCCGACGATTGCAGCTGATCAGAATTGAGGAGTCAATCCAAAGCCGCATGCTCACAGCATCCACACTTAATTTGAAGAAATCATGACTGGTGCATATCTACATAACCTGGATCTGATATTTTTATACTATGCTTCTGCTACGCTGCTACAAATATCATGAACCAGTAAAGCTTCCGCTACTCTGATGGAAAGATGTCATGATTCAAAAGTGTGAGCATGTCGGTCCGAAAGTCACAACATCACATGAAGGCAACACAACTATGGATGATCCAGAGAGATTTGTTGTGGCTGATGATCTCAAAGAAAGCTCAAAGATCATCAAAGATTTGGATCAGTTAAAGGCCTCCACTGAAAGTACAAATCAATGCGGACTTTGAAGATTCGCTACTAAAGCACAAAGATTGCGGAAATGAAGAATTCAAGTCTACGAGCTCAAGAACGAAGTCAAAGATAGAATGCTAGGAAGCAAAATGTATTTCATGGGGTGACCTCCCTTAGGGGGAGATTGTTAGGAATTAGAAATTCCATGTTAAAGAGTCGGTCACCCCAATGATGGTCTAGCATATGTTAGCTCGTAGATTTGTCGTTGTTTACGTTATTTATCAGTTTATTAGTTAGTTATTAGTTTAGTTTAGCGTAGTGTTTCACCGTGGAGGAAGGACGGGTCTTTACCCACTGTATCCCTGCTCCACAGGCCGATAAGAGGTCGTTATGTTTGTAAGTATAAATACCCCTTCCATGGATGGAAGGGGTGGTGCTTCAATTCAATCTAACCTTTCATTTGTGTAAACCTCTAGCAAGAACACCCTCTCTCTCTACTTTCTCTCTCTAAAATGGTAAACATGTATTTTGATCATCCAAGACCACCCGAATCATCAACACAATAAATATTACGATCCTACATGAAGTATGATGTTGACTTTTCATAAAATCAAAGTATGCATTTGACTTTTTATAAAAGTCAAATTTAAACAAGTTTTATATATTTCTCCCCCTTTTTGTCTCAACAAAAAGAAGATGCGAGGCTGAATATGTAATGAGCCCGAGCCATTATCTCCCCCTTGACCCTAAATTGGGTGCCAAGAGAAAGATACATGGATTGTGAAAAAGCTACAAAAAAAATGTTAGTAATAAGCATCATCACAAGCATTTCCAAACACCATGTAACAATCAACAATAATATAAGAAACACCATTCATTTGTTAAAATTTTTCATGATATAAAAATCATGAAAAGGGAACACAATGAAGTGTTAGTACAAGAATAAAATCCTAGAAGACATAAAAAAAATAATCCTAGAAAATAAGAAAAATACAAAGAAAAACCTAGAAAGATAAAAATGCTTAAAGAAAATTAATTAGGACACTCCTATTGAGGTGGTGGATGAGCAAGAACATTGATGCGCTCTAGGATGTGATTGAGGATGAACCTCATTTCGTCTTGAAGCTCATGGACCATCACCCGGGTCCTTTCGGTAATGTGGGTGGTCCGCTCACAATTGGAGCAACCGTGTCTAGGAGGGTAGTATGGTTCATGATTTTGTGGTGGTGGAATGGTGGAGTTGTTGGTGTTGGTGGTTGGAGTGGTGATTATGGAGGCTAGCAAAGCACTTTGCATTTGCATGGTCTCACTAAGATGAGAGTCCACCATATTGGAAAATTGGTGGAGATGATTGAGCTCCGTTTCAATCTCTTTTTTAGTGGGGTGATCATCCCACATGGATTCCTCAATGTCCTATATATGAGGAGACATTGATGTTTTAGGAAGTGGTTGATCCCCATACAAAGGACCATGGATTTCCTTGTGGATTGGATGGAAAAGAAGAGGTCTTGGCCCTAATGGGGCGTTTGGGTCAAATGATAGACGTAGAGACTCATGAGCTATTCGCTCAATAGTACCAAAAGATGGTAGTGGTGGTGGATGATTGGGCCTAGGAGGCAAGTCCTCCAAGTCTTCCAAGAATGGATTTGGAGATGTAGGAGGTGTAGAGAATAGCTCTAATGGGATGAGTGTTGGAGATTTTGGGGGTGATGGTGACTTTGATGTTTGGATAGGAGCCGGTGGTGGTGAGCTAGTCATAGGAGTCTTTGTTGGTGGTGGAGTAGTGACAATGATAGGTGATTGTGGAGGTGGTGTAGGAGTAGCCGAAGTGAGATTGGTCTCATCTCTTATGGGAGATGAGATGGTTAATGGAGAGGACTCGGAAGAGGAGCTTATGTTGACAAAGAAACAAGGTCTTACGCTCATTCTAGCGGTTCTTTTGCAAGGCTTGGTTGATGGTGAAGGCTTAGTCATTTTGGCTTTTTTCTCGTAGATGAGAAGATTTGAGAAGGTGTGAGGATGATCATCTTAAAAGCTCTTAATTTATAGGATTGGAAAATTATGGAGAAATGTGTTTGATTTGATGTTAAATCATAGAAGAGATGAGGTTCCTAATGCTTTTGAAGTGGGTTTAATGCTAGTCATATCACCCAAGTCAATCCATACATGAAGGATGGAGTGAAGTGACAAACATTTGCAATAAATGTGTTCTAATGATTATGGGATCTTTAGAATCAGATCACCCACGGATTGCAAGGAACCAAATTTTTGGTTCCTTCCTTTATGAAAAAGGGTTCCTTGGGTGGATTTTTGGAATTTTTGAATTTTGGTGGGAAATGGATATTCTATATGCCTAAGTGTGTTACACTAGTTCTAATATGGGTAAAAACTAGTTAAGACTAACCTAGAAGCAATGTATGGTAATTTGGAATGTTGAAATAAGCGAAATTTAGAAAATTACCTGTAGGATCCATGACACCAATTATTTACACAGGCGGAACCCTTAAAAAGGTGCCGCCTGGTCCGCCTGTACAGGTACGGCGGTACGAAAATCCATAACAGACGGAACCAAATAAATGGTGCCGTCTGGTCCGTGGAGACCAGAAATCTTCACAGACCCCTTTTTTAAGTATCGATGACTTTTCCGAAACCTGAAATTTTGCTTAAAACATATGACATTAATTATTTCTAGTTAGGAAAAGTTGATAACATATATACAAACATAGTGGAGCATAGACTTTGACCAAGGGCTAACGATTTTCACATAAAAGTGAAAATGGGTAAAATTTGATAACACGCTTGTGCTATCACCCTGCATAAACCGTTTAGCATACAACATTGTTTTAACTTAGTTTATCATCTTACAAAGTAAAAACAACCAAATTGTATCATACACCATAGTTATTGTCTTGTTCCAAACACTCCTTCAAATAAACCTCACTTATCCAACTTCTTGTAGATCTTTGTTATCATCCTACCAAGGCACTTGAATATCCCCTTGGTTTGCTTGAACTCTGCCGATTCATTCTCAATCTCGGGGAGAGATGCATAGTACTCTTGAGGTGGAAGACGAGAATTTGGGAGACCGTCCTCGGAGCTATTTGATGATGATGATGAAGGAGTTGGAAGTTTTGCCCTTTTTCCTTTAGTCTTAGCCATTCGCTCGTCACTCAATGGCACAAATCTGTGAGGGATGAGAGCATAGTCTAGCTTCAACCCTTTTGGGCTTGGTGGAATGGGTGTAAATGCTCTATAGAGATGGGTGAGGAGCATCCTGTAAGGAAGAGTGACCGATCCTTGAGTTGGAATATGTACCATTCTCCTAGCAATGTAGTAGGCTAAATTGAATGGTTGATGAGTGGACAAGTTGTAGAGCATGTGACAAAGGCAAGCATTGATATGGTCCCTATTTCCTATAGTGCTAATGACATTGGCTCTAAGGAGTTCCTCCCACTTCTTAAATTCAGGCTTAATCTCATTGAGCTCCATACCATATGGATCTCGGTTTACTTCCTTTCCCTTTCGAATAACACGGGTTAGAGCGGCCCTTTCGTTAAAAAGGTGCTCACGGATGACGTCCTTATCCGCTAAAGGTGTTTAGTAGGGAAGAGAGCGGTCATTGATTGCATCAAGGATAGTGAGTGACCACTTATCCGAGTAGACACATGTACCATGGTTGGGAATTCCTAGCACTTGAGCAAATTGGCTTAAGGAGATGGAGTAGTCGGTTTGATTGATCCTAAACCTAAGAGCCATTTCATCGTCCTCATCAGTGAAAGTGGTAACACTAGCATAGAATTCTAAAACAAACCTAGGACAAATGGGTTCATCGATGTCAAGAAGATAATCTGTTGTTCCCTATTCACTATCGTTTAAAAAACAATTAAGTACTTAAAACAATTTAACAGTGAATAATGACTGAAAGTAATGTAAGTAACACACACAAAGTAATTTTCAACATCATATTCTTATTAGAAATAAATCAAAAGAATACGTTACCCAAGTACTTGCGGAATAGTACTTGGGATTGAAATGACAAAGTTTGGGTGACTCCTTTCTAAGCTCAAACTAAGTCTGAGCACAACTCTTAGAACCCACTGAGCTAGCTCAAGGATAAAGTTGTATTTGGAGGAGTGAAAAGTTGGCTTGTGTGTATGTGTGTTTTTACAATTCACAAGCTTAAACTTTTCACTCCATCTCTTATGCTATTTATACAAGTATGGATATTTAACTTTAACCTAGAAGACAAAAACATTGATCACAGTAATCACGAATATAGATATATTCGATTACTGTTTACTTTGCTATTAGTAGTCAGGCGGCGAAGCTTCTTTCCTTAACAGAGAACCCATTAGTATCGCCGCTTACTATAAATGGGAAGATATGGATTTAGTAGATAGGGACTTAGTTTTATCTGGGTAAAGCACTTGGGGACTTAGTTTTATCTGGGTAAACTTTTCCCGCCTAGTCCCGCTCATTCTTCAGTCTTCAAAGCCTTCAGTTTGTCTTCAGTGCTAACAGTTGGAGAGGAGTCTTAGGGATTCAGTGGGTTATTGTCATCACTCACTGAATCCACCATCTTCTTCTTGACTTAGTCTTCACCCATTAAGTTCCGCCTTGCTGAGTGGAGAGGCTTCTTCTTTGCCTCGTACTAAGTATCCTGAAGATGGCTCACTGAGAGTCTGTGCACTCAGTGACCTGATAGTGTTTAACGGATTGAACACTTAGGTTATTTTCTATTCAAATCCTAGATTAAGGGGTTTGGGTATTTACTGAACCCAACAGTCTCCCCCTATTTGGATATACAAATAGCCTAAGTGTTTGATCAGTGTAAGTGAGCAAATGGCTTCTCCTTACACTGAATGTACTAATGAATACAATAAGGAACTTTGAATAATTTAACATAACATACATCTTTTATTGATCAGATTACATAGCTCCTATCACTAGTACAAGAAAGATAAATATGATGTCAGTCCAGATGGATACCCAGTGCTTCGAGCTTCACTTTCTTGGTGATGAGTGTTTCCCTGTCAGGATGGTCTCTTATCTTTGCATTCAGGTCTTGACAGAACCTGATGTTTGCTGGGGATTGGATCTGAGAGGCCACTGGAATATAGCTGATCATTGAAGCCATACCAGCCTGATCAATATCACTCCATCTTTGAAATGCTGGGTTTCCATAGACATCAATGTGAATTAGCCCTCTTTCAGGCTCTTCAATTACCAAACAGTTCACAAATTTTACACCCTCAGGCAGCTCTCTGTTGTATTCTAAGCCGGGCACTTTAATCTCAGGTTGGAACTCAACTCTTTTCCTTTTTCCAGTGGATGCTTGTGGTTGAGATCCTTGTGGTGCAGTCAAGGCAGGCTGAATTCCCAGTTGGGCTGGTGCATCTCTCAGCCTTTCATATCTTTTGCTGAGCATCTTCATCAGCTCCTTGACCACCTTATTTTGCTTCTTTCCAATGATCGGACCAAGTTCATCGAGTTCAGTGATCCCAAAGTCAGTGAATTTTAGGGGATCATGAACCTCAAAGTGTCTTTTGTCATCCCCTCTATAAACATTCATAGCCAATGGTTTGGTGTTGGGAATAATCTTGACATCTGTGATTTTTTTAGGAAGCCTTCGGCTGGTCATTGTCCAATTGTATTCCTTAACTCTGCTTTGCCTGAGAGCTTCAGTTTTCTTTCTCTTTTCTTCCAACTGCTTTCTCATTTCAGCCATCTGAGCAGCCTGAGCTTCCTTGAACTTTTGTCCTGCCTGACCTTTTTGGAGCTTGCTTGCATCTAATCCCATGTTTTCAGCTTCTTCGGCGACAACCTTTGCCAGTGCTTCTCTGTTCCTTTTCTCTTCCTCAGCTAGTTTCATTCTTCTTTCTTCTTTAGCAAGATGTTTACTCAGCTATTGTGGTGTGAGCAGATATTCAGTGTCGCCGATTTTATAGGGAATCTTCTCAGGCTCAGCAGTTGTCATTTTGCCTTTGCCTTTGTCCTGGCATGAGGAAGATGATGTAACTAAGGGTGGTGTTGTTGTTGTGACCGTCAGTGTAGTTGTTGGTGATGTTTGTGGTGGTAGTGAGGATATGGGTATTGCAGAGACTGGTGCAGATGATGTGGCTACTAATACTGGAGGTGTTTGCTCCCCCTCAGTGTGAAGAGGAGTCTTTTCAGCAGTATTCTCCCCCTCAACTGTTGCCAGAGCGTCAGTGAGGGCAAGAGTTGGAGTTGGTGCTGAGGGGGACGGAGCAGCTTGACCCTTGAAGGCCTGATAGATTTCGGTGATCATGGCCTTAATATCTGAAGTATCTGCCTGAATACCAGTGACCTTTGCATCCAGGTTAGCCTGAGAGATCTCCAATGCAGTCATTCGGGGACCAAGATTCCAGGCCATAAAAGACGAGGCCTGAGCCATACCAGCTACCTGAGTGTTCAAAGAGTCCACTGAGGTCTGAAGAGACTGAACCGAAGATTGGAGACCCTGAACATTGGCAGATTGGAGCATTTCAATCAGTTCAGTTAGTCGAGATGAATTTTTCACATACACCTCAGTGGCTTCCAGTACTTTGGCATTGACTGATGGGTCCTCTTTAACAGCATCCCTGATTTCATCAATTGTAACTCCACATGACTGAAGATGCTTGAGAAACTTAACCATGTTTTCATCCAGTCTGATAAGGTGTTGGTACATGAGATCTCTATGCTCATGAACATTTTCATTGAAGGTGAGCACATTAGATCGAAGATCAGCGTAGCTGGCTGCCGCTTCAGTGTGTTGATCCCAAAATTGTTCAGTAACCCCAGTGTACAGTCTCCTTGAGGCTTTGGTGATCCACTGAACCAGCTGTCTTTCAGTGACTGGAAGAATGTTCTCAAAATGGTTAAATTCCCCAGAGCTGGATGATGAGGAGTCTGAGTCATTATCTTCTGGATGAAATGGTGACTCAGTATGCTCCTTTGGATCAGGCTGAGGCTCTTGTTCAGATTGAACCTCAGCGTCCATTTCTTTTCCAGCTGATAAAATTTCATCTTCAGTTTCAGCAAGTTCATCCTCTGAGAATAGAATACCAGTGACATCAGCAATTGTGAGTAAGGGGTTGGTGATGGGTTCCATATCAGCGAGTGGTATATATCCCTCTGAGTCTTTGTCCCCCGTTGACCCCTCAGACACTGGTGGGAGTTTCCCAGTGCCTTCTCCGGAGTCAAGATTGGTTTTGGGTTCCGTATCGGCGGGTTGTTTCTTTCCCTCCGAGTCTTTGTCCCCCAGTGACCCCTGAGACACTGGTGGGTGTTTCCCAGTGCCTTTGGCGGAGTCAGTGATTGTTGTATCCCTATCAGTGGGTTGTTTGTTTCCCCCTGAGTCTTTGGGATCGATCAGTGTGCCCTCAGACAAAGACTTGGATTTGTTAATGTCATCATCAGGTGTGGTGGAAGGCGCTCCCCTACCAGCGGGTTATTTGTTTCCCTCTGGATCTTGGGGAGTAGTAGGTGTGACGGGGGTGGTTGTTGCCTGGTCAGTGGGTGTCTATTTAGTCTCGGGCTTTTTGTACCTCTTAGGCTGTGCTCCTGAAGCCTCAGGGCCCTAAGACTTTGGTTTAGTCTTAGTCCCAGTCTGAGACTTCCCCTTTCTCTTTTTAGGAGCAGGGTTTGGAGACACTGATCCACTTTGATTGTTTACAGCAATCATGTGGGCCGTCAATTCAATGGGAGTGACAAGGGATGGGTCCTTTTGAAAATTTGATGGGCTCAGGATGCCAGGTAAATTTCCAAATTTTTCATCCTGAGTATAATTTGAACCCAGTAACGATTGCAGAGCACAAGAGACAAACCTAGGATACGAAACGTACTTCGTCCTAGTTTTGCTCTGTAGCTTCGTTACGAGATCACTGTAAATGAACTCCCCTATGTCGACAGTGACCCCATTCATCAGGCAGTATGCCATCATCAACTGAATAGAGTTAACTTGTTCAGTGGATGAGTGGTTCCCGCCGAGGACCTGAATCACAAAAGTGAAGAGGATCCTCCAAGCCACGGGGAAAGAACTTTTAGTGACTGGGGTCTTGTCCAAAAAAGTTGGATCTAAAACGATTTTTTTTAACCCATCCTTTACTGTGGAGGGTTCAGGATGGGCGACATAAACACCTTTGTTATAATCTAACCCTGTTGCAGTGCAAAACATTTTGTAATCCAGGGTGTATTGTTGCCCTCCATTAAGACTAAACCTGATGAGATACTCCCTGAGTGGTCTAAGGTTATTCTCATCAGTAGAAGGTGTCGGGTCAAAGGCTTTAGCTGTAGCCCAAAACTCCCTGAGGCAGTTTGGGTACAGTACTGAGGGACATTTTACAAAGGCCGTTTTGAGTGGGCAGTTGAATAAAATTTTTATAATGTCTTTATAGGTTGGGACATTTTCAGGGTATTCAAAATTTCCTATGACATTATTTGTTTTAAATTCAACGTTAGTAAGATCCCCTACCCACTGAGAAGCAAACTGGAGAGATTGTGTTCTAGCCATTTCCAGTAAAGAAGATTTTAGGGTTTTTTTTTTAAAAAAATGTTTTGATTAGAACAATCAAAGTGTTTAGATCTCTCAAGTTTGTGATGAAAAACTTTTGTAAATATTTACTAGGAGGGTTTTCCAAAAGAGGTTTTAAAGATTTTGAGAACACACAAATATTTCTGGATTTGAGAAAGGATTTTGACAGAGTTTAGTTGCAGAAAATAATTTGTGTGTGTTTCGTGGTTTTTGAAGAGGGTATTTATAGAGTAGTGAGAGGGGTAGTTTTTGTATAAACGTGGATATGTAAAGACCATTTTTGAAATAGTTTGATATTTCACATTTAATGCCACCCACCACTTCACGCAGTAAAATCCCGTCTTTCAAGGAAAACAGTTGCAATGCACAGGAAAAGTGCACTTTAGCAGTAATAAAATATCCATAGGATATTTTATGTGAGAGAAGGCATTTAATGCCAAGTGGGTGAGGTAAATGATGATACTCCTGACAGTAAGACATGTATTCCTATATTAAATTGGTGGGATTACCAACCTAGGACATTTAAGTAACTAATACTTTGAGCATTTAGTTACTCATTCAATGCTTTCTGTCAGGGACTCTGAGTGAGTCTTACTCATTCAGTGAGAGGTTTGTTTTGGATGTTCAGGGAGAATGAACCATTTCAGAGAACTTACTGAGATTGGTTTTCAGATACCTGACTTTCAATGTCAAGCATTCCCAACTCAGCTTTCAGTCTCCTGAAGGTAGGTTCATCCAAGGGTTTTGTGAAGATATCAGCCAGTTGATATTCAGTAGGGATGAAATGAAGTTCAATGTCTCCCTTCATTATGTGATCCCTGATGAAGTGATATCTGATATCAATGTGTTTGGTTCTTTGGTGGAGGACAGGGTTGTTGGAGATTGCAATAACACTGGTGTTATCACAGAAAATGGGCACCATTTTGTAGTGGATGTCATAGTCACTGAGTTGACTTTTCATCCATAATACATTGGCACAACATCCTGCTGCAGCTACATATTCAGCTTCAGCTGAGGACATAGCTATTGATTGCTACTTTTTAGCACTCCAACAAACCAGTTTTCCTCCAAGAAATTGACAGGACCCTGAGGTGCTTTTTCTGTCCATGTTGCAGCCAGCATAATCAGAATCAGAGTAACCCTTGAGATCAAACCCTGAGCATTTTGGATAATAGAGTCCAAGGTTTGGGGTTCCCTTCAGGTACCTGAGTATTCTTTTGGCTGCAGTGAGATGGGATTCTTTAGGATTGGACTGATATCTTGCTATTAGACAGACTGAGAATTGGATGTCTGGTCTAGAAGCAGTTAGATACATCAGTGAGCCTACAATCCCTCTGAAATGGGTTTGATTGACTGATTTTCCAGTGAGATCAGGTCCAAGGTTGTTGGGAGGGACCATTGGAGTCTTCACTGAGGCACAGTCAGATATCTCATATTTCTTCAAGAGATTTCTGGTGTATTTCTCTTGACTGATGGATATTCCTTTATCAGTTTGCCTGATTTGTAGTTCAAGAAAGTATGTGAGTTCCCCCATCATGCTCATTTCAAACTTTTTTGTCATCAGTTTTTCAAACTGTTTGCAAAGTTTGTAGTTTGTTGAGCCAAAGATGATGTCATCAACATACACTTGGACTAGAATCACATCCTGTTGAGCTCTATAGACAAACAGAGTGTTGTCTATCTTTCCTCTGACAAACTTGTTTTGTATCAGGAAGGCTGAGAGAGTTTCATACCATGCCCTGGGAGCTTGTTTAAGTCCATAAAGGGCTTTGTCAAGTTTGCAGACATAGTCAGGGAATTCACTACTCTCAAAGCCTGGAGGTTGCTGAACATATACATCTTCCTTGAGATCACCATTTAAGAATGCACTTTTAACATCCATTTGGTAGACCTTGAAGTTCATGTATGTTGCATATGCAAGGAAGATCCTGATGGCTTCCATTCTTGCAACAGGAGCGAATGTTTCATCATAGTCAATGCCTTCTTGTTGACTGTAACCTTTGGCTACAAGTCTGGCTTTGTTTTTAATGACAGTGCCGTTTTCATCAGTTTTGTTTCTGAAAATCCACTTCATTCCTATGACTACTACATCC
>BPTQ01000007.1:339368107-339400175 GCA_019973895.1 Chrysanthemum seticuspe
GTATTTGAACTTTTTTTGGAGTAAGTGTTTTACACTTACTCATCTTATGGTTATCAGTCCGCCTTGTCTAATAAACAAAAGGATTGGCTAATCCAGGAGCAAACGGCTCTTGGTAAAGATATCTCATACCCGTTGACGGCTTGCAATTTGCCCAAAATTGTATGGTATTCAGCTCACCATATCCTTAAAAGTGAAGAGTTGGCTAGCCCGCAAGTTTATGGCTTGTGGTAAAGGCAGTTGGAAAACCATAATTGGTAATCGACTCACCAAAGATATTTTATCTAAGAGTTGGCTAGTCCAGAAGCAAACGGCTTCTGGTAAAGACAAATCAAATCCGTTGGAAGCTGGTGATTTGTTCAAAATCATTTGGTTATCGGTGTACCAAGGTTCTTACTTGAACTGAAACATTTGGCTACTCCAGAAGTAATGGCTTTTGGTAAAGAGATGAAATCCATTAAATTTTTCTCAAAACATTGCTAGGGACTAGCAATATCTTAGTGTGGGGGATTGATGAGTGTGTAAATACTCATCATTTTTGTACAAATTAGACTGCAAAAACATCTGAAAACACTCAGAAATGCATCAAAATGATAAAAATATCACAAATAAGTGTTTTATGTGTTTTAAATGCAAAAATATCAAAATCTGGTGAAAAACGTATCAAGTTTGCATAATTGGCAGTTTTAGTCCCCCAAGTTTCAAAAGTTGTCAAAAACAGTCCCTGGTAAATCTAAATAAAGAAAAATATCATTTTAAGTCCCTAGGGATTCTTAAGTTGTCAAAATTGGTCCTTGAGATTTAAAATTACAAAATTACAACTTAAGTCCCTGAACTTTGTAATTTGGCAAAAATGGTTCTTTGAGAATTAGAAAATGTCAAAAATGGTAATTGTACTATTAAAGTTTGTCAAATTCAGTCCTTATGTTAACTTTGAGAAATTGGCAGTTTGGTCCCTCATCTTTCAGAAAGTGGCAGTTTTAGTCCTTGTATAATAAGCCTAATACTTAGCCTTGTCAAAACATTTTGGACCCCTGCCACTTATACCCTTTGACCCCCTGTCAATACCCTTTTTGAACCCCCAGGTCAAACAAAGTCAAACCTCATCCTTGCCCGCCCACACCTGTCCTGTTTATCTTCTTCCACCTCTGCTCTTCTCCAGTCACCTCAACCTTTCCCTCCACCCCTCATCATCACCACTACCTACTTTTACCACCACAATAAATGCCACCCCTAGTGCTAGTCACAGAGCTACAGTCAAATATAGTGCTTCCCGCCAAAATGATAAAAACGGCCAACACACTCAAAACTCACCCATTGGCTCCAAAAAGAGGTGGGATACTCTCAGAAGGACACGTGGAGGATGTCTAATGCATAAAAGAGGAGGAAGAAAGTAGAGAGAAACCAGTAGTTAATTTTTAATTTTCATGTATTTCGTTTTTAATATCAATGTTTTAACTTAGCTTCAAATTTGTAATTTCCAGTTTAAATACATCAATCTTAAGTTAACAAGTCATTGTACTAAGCTTTTAAGTGTTAATTCAAGCTTATGTTAAGAATTCAAATTTCAAGTTTACTGTTTCAAATTGCAAACTTGAACTGTTACATCCAAGCTTCAACAAGCTTATTTTCAAGTTCAAATAAGCTCATTAAAGCTTATTATAGCTTTTAGTGAGTTTATCAAGCAGGTGCAAGCAATATTTATCCTTGGTCAACAAAAGTCAACTGAGAAAGCCAAAATGGAGGATGAATTGGACATGGGTTGATGCAGTATTGGTTTTGGGTTGGAAATGGATTAGAATAGTGATTTTGGGTGTGGTTTAAACTGCAACATAGGCTGGACACTTGTAAGCTTTTTATTCTCATTTTCATTTTTAAGGTAGTTTTCATATTGTGCTCATAATTAAATCTGTGGTCATTTAATAGTTTAAACCTGTTTAATCAGTTGTATTTAGGACAAGTAGACTTAGTTTCATCAGTACTTCATGCTAGATCAGTAGTTACTTCTTTTAAAATTGCATATTAGTGATATATAGGGTGTTTGGATCAGCTAGGTAAACTGTGTTATGAGATTGCTCAGTAGTTGTAACTTGTTGTTCTTGGTTTGTGTAGTTCTATTGTGCTCAATTGAGTGAGTTATTTATGCCTGCAACCATTCAAAAGTCAAACCACATAAAATCTATCTCAACTGCTCAAATGTTGGATTTTTATAAAATCCAACTCTTGTTTTGTGTTCAAAACACATAGATATAGTTTGCATTAAGTTTAGTTCATCATTTAACATCATAATATGTCCACCAATTTGAATCAAATCTCATATAAGTCAACAAGCCAAATCTGTTTTCAAAAGTCAAAACTGAAAAATCAGTTTTGAGCCCAAATAGGGTGATTTTTCATGGACTCATCTCTGGGTGAATTTCATTGAAACTTGGGGTTTAAAAACTTCTCTTGGTCTATTTTATTATTATCATTTTTGTCAATTTTTGTGAATTTTCTTTAAGCTCCAAATGAGCTTGTCAAAAAGGGCAAAAGTGCCCTGTGCACAAGGACTGAGACTGCACAGGTATTGTGCAGTTTGTGCAGCCCTTGCACAGTGCTCAGTTGAGCTTGTCATGTTCTAGTCTTTGGCTTATGGATAGCCACCCAGGTCTTCTTGTGGTTCCTACTTTTTGTTTTTCATTTCAGCTTATTGACTAGCTTGTGCTTAATCTCCAAGTTGGCCTCAAAACTGTTTTCAACTTATAATCTCAAATAAGCCAAATCTTGGTATCTTGCAATCCAGAGGGTATAGCTTGTTGTTTTTAGTTGCCTTAGAGTTCTTTTAGCTTATTCAAGCTTCTGTTACAGTTTGGTGCTTGTTTGTGACCATTTGCTTATTTCAAGTGCTTATTTCTAAGCACTTGACATAGCAGTTTCAAATTCCTCCACACAAGCCCAAGTTTTTCTATTTTTCCTAGATTCTAAATAATATTTTAGACTTTTCTTGAAATTTTTAGATTTTTCCAAGTCAGTTTGCTATTTTTTTTTATTTTAATTAGTTTTTAAGCATTTTTAAATAGCATTTAATACAAATAATTCAGAAAAGTTTCAAAAAAATAATTTTTCATTTTTCTTAAGTTAAGATAAATATAAAAAGCCAAAAAAATATTTTTTCAGATTTTTCTTAGTTAATTTTGTATTTTTAAGCAATTTAGTTAGTTTTTAATAGTTTTTAATTCCTAGAAAATAGAAAAATAATCAGAAAAATATAAAAATAGTTTTGAAAATTCTATTTTGTTATTTTAGATTTTTCTAAGTCATAATTTTATTTTTCTAGCTTTATTTCCTATTTTCTTGTATTTTAGGCTATTATTAAATAGTTAAAAATAGTTTTTAATTAATAAAAATTAATTAAATAGTTATAAAAGTAATTTTCATTTTCTATAAATTTTCTTTTATCATTAGGTTTGTAAAAATGTCATTTTCATATTTTTAGGATTTATATTGCTTTAGTTTCACATTTTCTTTTGTACGTCGCGTAGTTTTTAATTTTAAGTTTTATAAAAGATAAAAACAAAAACATCATTTTGCAAATAGTGATAGCGTTTATTTAATATTTTTTTTATCTTTTTAATTTCCTTTAATTTGCATTTAAGCCCCTGTAGTTTATGTACTTTTTCCTTAGTTATAATACATCTCAATCCTTTCCCGTTCAAATCCTCTCGATCACTAAACATTTGACTATTCTCGCACAGCTCGTTGGGACTTAACGACCTGGGGAAACACTATACTCTCCTGATCTTCATTGCATTTGTGCTTAAACTGTTTTAAGTTTGTTACGGTCGGCCATTCACAAGTGGTCGGCTTGCGTGATAAAACTTGACGGTTTTGCACGAATCACTAAGCCTCTTAAACGAGAACCTTTTAATCTTCTTAGACTTGGTTTAGGGTTAATGGATCCAAACATGTAGGATAAACATAGCCCAAAACATTAGAATAGTCAAAACAAAACAATTTTGTTTTGTATCTGCTACTGTAGCCACGGCACCAAACGACAACACGGACGGAACCAAAAATTTGGTACCGTCTGGTCCGTGGTGTCTACAGAAGCAAAAATGCTACCTACAAAACATCTTCTTCCTCAAAACCCACTTTACCAAAACGTGTAAACATTAAACCAAGCTCATTATTGACACCTTCCCACTCACTAATCACTGAAGATAACATCATTGTAAGTATCCTAACCACATTTTATCTCTCAACTCTGAGTCTAGGATTCTTATTTATGCACAAAACCATTACAAATCATTACATGGGGTTTTATGTATGCTTTTATACTAAATATGAATTCAATTGGTAAATTGTATAACTAGTCATTGAAATTAGGTACTACATTATCATATAACTAGTCATTGAAACTAGTCATTGAAATTGGTAAATTGTATAACTAGTCATTGAAATTGTATAACTAGTCATTTAAATAACCAAACACCTCATGTCAAAAAATTTGAAAAGCTTCTCACTTGTAGGAAAACAATTTTTTCATTGTTAATACAAATAGAAACGCTAGACTTTCATCACTTGCATGCTCTTGAATACTAAAGGTATTGCATAACTAATATGCATTCCCGGGTATATTCAAATGAAGCCACATTGAATTAGGAGCATTTGGGTTATCTCATGGTATTTGCCAAACACCCCACTAAAACCATCTTTATGCATAAAATGAGTCGAGATAACCGCAACTCCAAATCGTTTTCATATAGGCACACGCTAGAACCAAAACGTTAAAGTGTAGTCTCATTTTTTTTAACATATTAATTCTTGCTCTTAGGGATAACCATGGTAGCCGCAAGATTCTATGATCACAAGGACACCCTTGCTTACATTCCCAAACATCACAAAACCAAAGGACTTTCCAAGGAACAAGTAGAAATCTTTAAGAGTCTAGAATCAAGGTATTTCCATGAGGGTAGAACCATTCACCCATCTTTCCTTGAAAATACCAATCTCCGTGAAGAACTAGCCGTCATTCAATTCGATTGTCTTCTTGACATCGATGAACCAATTTGTCTTAGGTTTGTGTTAGAATTCTATGCTAGTGTGACCGGCTTTAGTGATGAAGACGATGATGAATTTTGTTTTAGGTTTAAAATCAATCAAAATGACTACACCATCACCTTAGCCAACTTTGCTCAATTGCTAGGAATTCCCAACCGAGGGACTTGTGTCTACTCGGATAAGTGGTCACTCACCGTTCTTGATGCAATCAATGACCGCACTCCTCCCTACCAAACCCGTTTGGCCGATAAGGATGTTATCCGTGAACACCTATTTAACCCAAGGGGTGACACAACCCGAGTTACCCGAAAGGGAAAGGAGGTAAACCGAGATCCATATGGAATGGAGCTAAATGATCTTAAGCCCGAATTTAAGAAATGGGAGGAGCTACTTAGAGCCAACGTCATTAGCACCATAGGAAATAGGGATCACATCAACGCTTGCCTTTGTCACATGCTCTACAACTTATCCACCCGTCAACCATTCAATTTAGCTTACTACATCGCTAGGAGAATGATTGATATTGCAACTCAAGGATCGGTCGCTCTTCCATACGGGATGCTTCTCACCCGTCTCTATAGAAACTTTGCACCAATTCCACCAAGCCCAAAAGGGATGCACCTTCACTATGAGCTCATCCCTCACATCTTTGTACCTTTGAGTGATGCACGAGTTGCTAAGACAAAAGGCAAGAGAGCAAAACCTCCAACTCCATCATCATCATCATCAAATAGCTCCGAGGATGGTCTTCCAAGCTCTCATCTTCAACCTCATGAGTATTATGCATCTCTTCCCGAGATTGAGAATGAATCAGCAGAGTTCAAGCAAACCAAGGGGATGTTCAAATGCCTTGGTAGAATGATGACCAAGATCTACAAGAAATTGGATAAGTGAAAATTGTTTTAAGGAGCGTTTGGAACAATACATTATCTCTAATGTTTGATACTATTTGGTTGTTTTTATCTTGTAGGATGATAATATAACTTAAAACAATGATGTATGCTAATAATCTTATGCAGGGAGATAACACAAGTATGCTATCAAATTTTACCCATTTTCACTATAACGTGAAAATCACTTAGCCTTGCTCAAAATCCATGCTCCATTATGTTTATACTTGTGTTATTTACTTCTCCTAACTAGAAATGTTTAGTGTCACAAGTTTTGAGAAAAATTTCAGGTTTCGGAAAAGTCCCCGACACCTAAAAATATACTCTGTGAAGTTTTCTGCACTGCACGGATCAGACGGCACCAACGTTTTGGTACCGTCTGTTGTAAGAAATGGTACCGCCGTACCTGACAGGCGGACCAGACGGCACCCTTTTTAGGGGTCCGTCCGTGTAAATTTTTGGTGCCGTGGATCTTCCAGGTAACTTTCTGAATTTCGACTATTTCGTGATTCCAAATTACCATTCATTACTTATAAGTCAATCTTAACTAGTTTATACACTTATTAGAACTAGTATAATTCACTTAGGTATATAAGAAATCCATTTCCCACCAAAATTCAAAAAATTGAAAAATCCACCCAAGGAGCCCTTTGGCATAAAGGAAGGAACCAAATTTTTGGTACCTTCAAATCCGTGGGTAATCTGATTGTTAGGAAATTCCACTCATTAGAACACATTTATTGCAAATCTTTCTTCTTCACTCCATCTCTCTTGTATGGCTTAACTTGGGTGATATGACTAGCATTCAACCCACTTCCAAATCATTAGGAACCTCATCTCTTCAATGGTTTAACATCAAATCAAACACATTTCTCCATAATTTTTCACTTCTATAAATTGAGAGGTTTTACCTTGATCATCCTCACACCTTCTTCATTCTTACCATCATCTAGCAAAGAAAAACACAAGTCAAAATGACAAAATCCTCTCCTAAACCTTGCAAGAAAACCGCTAGAATTAGCGTGAGGCCTTGTTGCTTCGTAAACTTGAGCTCCTCATCCGAGTCTTCTCCACTCACAATCTCATCTCCCATCCGAGATGATACAAGCCTTACCTTGGCCACACCTACTCAATCTCCAATTGTGATCACCACTCCACCACCTACAAAAACACCAACTTCACCTCCACCGGCACCCATCCAAACATCCAAAACACCCTCACCACCATCACCACCAAAGTCTCCAACTCTCATCCCTTTGGAGTTATTTTCAACACCACCCACTTCTCCAAATCCTTTCTTGGAGGACTTGGATGACTTGCCTCCTAGGCCAAATCATCCACCACCATTGCCTTCCTTTGGCACAATTGAGAGGATTGCTCATGAGTCACCTAGGCCATCCTTTGACCCAAACGCCCTATTAGGGCCAAAACCTCTTCTCTTCCACCCCATTTACAAAGACATTCATGGTCCTTTGTATGGGGACCAACCACTCCCCACATCAATGTCCCATCATCTTGAGGACATTGAGGAGTGCATGTGGGATGCTAATCCCACAAGAGAGGAGATTTAAGCGGAACTCCACAACCTCCACCAATTCAAAGGCATGGTGGATTCTCACCTTAGTGAGACTATGCAAATGCAAAATGCTTTGCTAGCCTCCATCATGACCACCCCAAACATTCCCACCAACACCAACACATCTACCATTCCACCACCACAACCTCACCAAACATACTATCCTCCTAGGCATGGTAGCTCAACTTGTGAGCAAATGGCCCAAACCTTTGAACGGACCCGGGTTATGGTCCATGACTTTCAAGAGGAAATGAGGTTCGTCCTCAATCACATCCTTGAGCGCCTCAACGCTCTTTCTCATCCACCATCTCATTAGGATGGTCATAGTTTAGCATTTCTATGTTTTTCTTTTTCTTAGGATTATTTATTTTATTGTACTAAAAACACATCATTGTGTTCTCTTTTCATGATTTTTATTCATGAAAAATTTTAGCTAATGAATGGTGTTTTTCGATATTGTTGGTGCTTTTACATAGTGTTTGGAAATGCTTGTGAATGATCATTCTTACTAACATTTTTTTTGTAGCTTTATTTTCACAATCCATGTATCTTCCCATTAAGCACCCAATTTAGGGGGAGCTTTGATCAAGGGGGAGATAATGGCTCGGGCTCATTACATTCCACATCGCCTCTTCTTTTTGTTGAGGCAAAAAGGGGGAGAAAATATAGAACTTGTTTATATTTGACTTTTCTGAAAAAGTCAAACTGCATACATTGACTTTCTGAAAAAGTCAAACATGATACTTCATTGGTAATACTTGACTTTTCTTAAAAAGTCAACTGCATACTTTGACTTTCTGAAAAAGTCAACATCATGCATCAACTAGTGAATACTTTGACTTTCTGAAAAAGTCAAACATCATACACTTGCATTATCATTTACTTTTCAAGTTCTAAAACTAATATTTTTATAACTCTTGCACAAACTTTGTATCTTTTATAAAAATAAAATTTATATTTTGTCCTCAACAAAAAGGGGGAGATTGTTAATACAAATATCGTCATTAAACGTTATTTATATTTTTGATCTTTACCTAAGTTTTGTTAACGACAAAAGTAAATTTAATTTGTATAAAAGCTTAAAGCTTGTCAAGTTTAATAGATATTAAAACAAGCTTTTTCAAATAATATCTTCATCATTTAAGCATTTACATTGTGACTAATTATATCTTAATATGAGTCTAAGCATAATGTATGATAGTTGTTTTTAGAATGTTTTAGTTTCTTAAAAACTAAACATTACTTATGTATTTGCATATTTCTAAAAATAGAAAAACAACACATGACATCATGTGATGTATCATGGAAATCATTGGAAGATTTCATTAGATATTTTGTGTGGATTTGTACTCTTCATATCTTACACAATCTTACATAGATATGGTTGACTTTGGCAAGATCTTGATATCTTGCTGTCAGACCTGGCGGCACCAAAATCCATAACGGGTGGAACCCTTTAAGGGGTCCGTGGTCCGTGGATGTTGCTGATGGTTTTGGCTATAAATAGCAAAGCCAAACCAAGTAGTTTTTCATCCCTTTCTATCATACTCTCTTACATATCTTCTCTCTAACCTTTCTAACTCAGTTTCATATCATATTAGTGATCTCTTTTGTAGCAAAGAAGATCAAGTCACATTCAAGCTTCAAACGAGAAGTTGGAAGTCTTGTTTGTTTAGTGTTGTATGATCTTGTGTTGATTCATACTTCATTGTTGTATTAAACCATCATAATCTTGTGAGTGTGAGTGGTTAGTATTTTAGTCCTCAAAATACATTGTGTGTGGGAGTGGTTGTACCCTTGGAAAGAACTCGACATCTAGCTTAGTGTCGGAAATAGTGTAATCGAAGTGTAAAGGTTTTCTCCGCCGGTGAAAGGAGCTTGTTGACTAGTGAAGTTAAACTCTCGAGTGTGAGACTCGGGGAGTGGAGTAGGGCAAGGAAAAAGAGTCCTTGTAGACCGAACCACTATAAACAACTTGTTGTGGTTTGATCATTTCTTTCCTTATTTACTATTTACATATTGCTTGCATATTTCATTAACATATCTAAGATCAATATCAATTGATCTTTCAATAAGTTTCAAAACAAAGTTTTAATTGGTAAACTATTCAACCCCCCTTCTAGTTTTCTACATACATATATATATATATATATATATATATATATACATATATATATATATATATATACATATATATATATATATATACATATATATATATATATATATATATACATATATATATATATATATATATATACATATATATATATATATATACATATATATATATATATATACATATATATATATATATATATATATATATATATATATATATATATATAGCACTTAACACTTTTGCATCCTTTGCTTTGCAAAAATCGACCGATTTTTATAAAACAAAGTTTTTAGTTTTTACGGTAAGTTTTATTAAAAAATTCCAAAAGGCGCATATGTTAATTATCGAGGCACTCTTGCGATTTAATAATATTTTTTGAACATTGTATTTTAGTATGCGTTTTTAAACTCTATTGATTTAACAATGTCGTTTTCGGACGACTTTTATGGGCTCGCCGAACCGGTGGTGACTCCGGTTCCCGGTTAAACCCGTTGGCCCGGTCCGTTTTTTAAAACCATATGTACCATAAAATTGTTTACATATAAATTGCATGAAGATTTGTGTGTTTTATTAATTTGTACAATATGTATAATAACAAGTACTTTTCATATTAGGGGTGTTTTAAAAATAACATTTATTAGGCATTTATTGTTATGGACATTTTTTTCTTCTTATATTAAATTACTTTGTATTTTTTATTATTATTTTTAAAAACATGTCTAAAAAAAGTGCTTTAAAGTGTTACAACAAATGCTATTATAGATGTACTAATTAAAATTTGCCATTATTAGCAAGTGTTGAATCTTAATTTTTTAAGTCTTCCTTTTTAAGAATGCCCCAAATGCTTTATAATGTAGTATAAATATGTGTAAATGTGTATAATCATATAATTAGGACTTTACACCTTTGCATCCTTTGCTTTGAAAAAATCGACCAATTTTTATAAAACAAAGTTTTTAATTTTTACGGCAAGTTTTATTAAAAAATTCCAAAAGGCGCATATGTTAATTATCGAGGCACTCTTGCGATTTAATAATATTTTTGAAAATTATATTTTAGTATGCGTTTTTAAACTCTACTGATTTAACAATGTCGTTTTCGGATGACTTTTATGGGCTAGCCGAACCGGTGGTGACTCCGGTTCCCGGTTGAACCCGTTGGCTCGGTCCGTTTTTTAAAACCATATGTACCATGAACTTGTTTACATATAAATTGCATGAAGATTTGTGTGTTTTATTAGTTTGTACAATATGTATAATAACAAGTACTTTTCATATTAGGTATGTTTTAAAAATAACATTTATTAGGTATTTATTGTTATGGACGTTTTTTTCTTATATTAAATTACTTTGTATTTTTTTATTATTATTTTTAAAACATGTCTAAAAAATGTGCTTTAAATTGTTGCAACAAATGATATGATAGATGTACTTATTAAAATTTGCCATTATTAGCAAGAGTTAAATTTTAATTTTTTAAGTCTTCCTTTTTAAGAATGCCCCAAATGCTTTATAATGTAGTATAGATATGTGTAAATGTGTATAATCATATAATTAGGACTTTACACCTTTGCATCTCTTGCTTTGAAAAAATCGACCGATTTTTATAAAACAAAGTTTTTAGTTTTTACGGTAAGTTTTATTAAAAAATTCCAAAAGGCGCATATGTTGATTATCGAGGCACTCTTGCGATTTAATAATATTTTTTGAACATGTATTTTAGTTTGCGTTTTTAAACTCTACTGATTTAACAATGTCGTTTTCGAACGACTTTTATGGGCTAGCCGAACCGGTGGTGACTCCGGTTCCCGGTTGAACCCGTTGGCCCGGTCCGTTTTTTAAAACCATATGTACCATGAACTTGTTTACATATAAATTGCATGAAGATTTGTGTGTTTTATTAGTTTGTACAATATGTATAATAACAAGTATTTTTCATATTAGGGGTGTTTTAAAAATAACATTTATTAGGTATTTATTGTTATTGACGTTTTTTTTCTTCTTATTAAATTACTTTGTATTTTTTATTATTATTTTTAAAAAACATGTCTAAAATAAGTGCTTTAAAGTGTTGCAACAAATGCTATTATAGATGTACTAATTAAAATTTGCCATTATCAGCAAGTGTTGAATCTTAATTTTTTAAGCCTTCTTTTTTAAGAATGTCCCAAATGCTTTATAATGTAGTATAGATTTGGTACAAAAGTTTTAAGTTTGAAACGAAAACATATTCACCCCCCCCACCGTTTCCACATAGTGATTTGAGTTATTTGTTGGTTTGTAGTTATGAGGTAAAGAAAAGTGAGTCATTTTTTGGTTGTATGATGTTTTGGGTTAAAAATAAAGTAATGTTGTTTAATTATGCCTGGGTTGTTATCTTGATTGTAGTGGTTCATGCTAGATATGCATGTTGAGTTTCATCCACTCATCTGTTATAATTTTTGCTTTTTCAGGTTCTTGATGACGGTGGTGAGGGTTTGTGTAAGAAAAATGTTTACATTGAATTGTGTGGGTTTAAATCTGTTGATGGTGATTCTAAGGTATGTTTTTTTTGGATATGTGTTTATGGTCACTTGAATTATTTTCGTTAATGTGTTTTTGCATTTAATAGTTATGAGGTAGGAAAAAGTATGTGGTTTTTTGTTTGTGTGATGTTTGGGGTAAAAAGGAGTATCAGGTTGCTTAGTTTGTGCTAAAGTTGCTAGCTTGATTGTAATAGTTTTGATGACTATTATAGAATTCAATTTAATGTGCCGATGAGTTTTCGGTATTCCATTTGATTAAAAAGAGTTGAAATTGTAAGGGTTTTGTGAATATTGTGGATAAAAGAGGATAAGAAAGTGTTTCGTCTCTGAAAATTTCTTAAATTGTTTTTTTTTTCTTTGAAATATTTGTATTGTTAGATCATGTCAGTGGCCCTGTTTTATATATATATATATATATATATATATATATATATATATATATATATATATATATATATATATATATATATATATATATATATATATATATTGAATGTAGATTGACGGATTTAAAAATGGGTTCATCTGTGCTTTGTTTTAGTCCAAACAATGGAATGTTCTTTTAAAGGATGTAAAAATGTTATGTACAGTTACGCGCAAGGGATTTTCGTTTATTACAGTGTCAGGCATTCTTTATTTATGTGTTATCCTCAAACTTTTAACCGAGTTTTTACTTTTTCCTTCATTGTGCTTATGTGTTTTGCTTAGGTTTTCATGTCACGATTTCTTTGAGTTTTATTGGTTTAGGGTTCTTCCATTTTTCTGTTTTGGCAACTTATGGAAATATGGTTGCAAGAAGAGATGATAACAAACAAGTGTGACTTGATGATTCTGGAGTTTATGGAATTGAAAACTACCAAGGGAGCATTGAATACATAAACTATCAAGGCATAGTAATCCATTCATAATTTTATTAACATTTCAATGGTTTGAGGTTTTATTTATACATGGAAAAGGTTAATAATGAATGTTTAAATTACATGTTTGTTAATTTTATGTGTCACAGAAAGCAGTGGGATTCCTCTAACTTTAGAGTTTGAGGAGGTGGATTATAGACTTTCAAATATGGTTGAGTTAAATGATGATGATTGTGGTGATGGCGGCAACAACCACTGCGATTTTCGTTTATTGGAAATGAACTTACCTTCTTCAAGAAGAAAGCGAGTTTCAGATTGGATTAAAAGAGGCGATGTGGATCATGATGGCACATGTGTGTTCAATTTTGAAAATAAGATAGCAGTCCAGATTTGGAAAATGAAAAGTCGGAATCAATGGCAGAATGAACATGTATAAAGAAAAATGGGAAATGGTAGGGGGTTTGGTGAAAGAATTTACAGAAATTTTTTTCTCTGAAATTTTGATGTGGATTATTACCCCTTACCCTCTTTTATTTCCCAACTTTGTTTGGGTGTGTCTATTTTACCATTAAATTTGCCTTTTTGATCAACCGAGTTCGAAGAGCTGTAAAAAATGGATTCCGTCATTTTCCTGCTCCAAACTGATGCACATTAGGCATTATGATCAATGTTGTCACCTCTTTTTTCTTGACCCGGAACACGCTTTCTTTTTTATGAAGGTATTTTCAGTGAATTGCACTCTCTGTGGTCACCATCATTTATCTCAGTGGTGTATGAAAGCTTAGATTCATTTTCCTTAAACCTTTGAGGTGGAGGAGGTCTACCGTTTTTTGTCACAGATAAAAATTCATTGTGTTAAGGGTATTATTTTGATTGGTTTGGTTGTTTGGTGATCTATTTAGCAGTCATATATAGAGTGGGGAATGGAAAGGCACATCCATATACTGGCGTGTGCCGGCGTTGCTCATTCCCAAAGTGGATGGGATTCCAGACCTTTCATAGCCGTTGTAAGTTGTTATGTTTATTGTTGTTACTTTATTGCATTTTCTATAACTCAAAGAGAACTTGGTTTACCAAACAAATTCAACTCATTTGTTTTAATGTTTAAACCTTCTCCTTAATCCAAATTAAAGTACTAGTTTTTAAACTATAACTATACATTTTGCAACAAGCATCACAACAAGTTCAAAAGTCACATCTCATGTTGTTTCATAAACTATAAGAGACAAATTAAGGTTCCTATATGAAACTAGTTAAACACATGTTAAACACTTAGTTTCATCTGATTGCCAAGAAAGTACTTTAAAGATTGTTGAAACAATATGTCTTTTTATAGCAGCATGTGACAATTAAACTGAATTCAAGGAATCTTTACCAAGATAAAATGAATACCTTATTAACATTATGAGATTTCGTAACAACATCACAATGCCAAACCGAGCAGCATAAAACCTCTCGAACACACAAAACCAAATAAAACAACACCAAACATCAACGTCATCATTCCGCTTATTCGCATATGTCAAACACGTAATAAAATGAACCTTACGGGAATAAGTTCTCTGTCCTTTAAAGTACTTTCGACACTTCATAAGTTGCTCGAGTCTCCAAGCCTAAGCACGCAGGATTAATACAGTTCCACACACGTAATCATTGAGTAGCAACAACCTTGATTACAACACAACGGCGATAACACGAAAACATGAAAAGCTCACGAAGCAAAATATAGCAGTGTATATTCTTTAAGAGTGGATTTTGTATCTTTTTGTACATACCCCTCGTATTGAGGGTATGTTTGGCACGGAGCGGTGTGAAGCTTTTTGGAGCGGTGAGCAATGAGCATTTTGATTTTTAACAATCGTTTGGCAAAAGAGCGGTAAACTTTGCTATTTTTTTTCGAAATGCTCATTTTTTCAATGCTTCTTTAAGAAGCTGTGATCGGTGAGTGGTGAGTTGTGGCTACTGCTCACAGCTCACTGCTACTTTTACCAAACACACCCTAAATATTTATAACACCGCTTGTTGAAATGTGATAGTAATCACATTCCTTAAAATAAGGAGATAGTGGGTAGTTCTCGAGTTTTTTTGGGTTAGTACAGTTCTTTCAAAAAGTATTTAACAAAATATGTATTTCTAAAAGCATTTAAATTAATACTTAATTATACTAATTTTCTTTTCAAATTTTAAAAAATATGTTTTTTAGCCGACCATCGTTTTCAACTCTCCTCTATCTTTAATTTGATATAATTTTTTGTCCTCATCTCTTACGTACGAAAAAATACATAACATTTCGATTAACAATGTCATTTATAGCAACTTCATTGATTTCGTTCAGTGGTATTTACTATGCATTTGAGCAGTCAATACGAAGTTACCAACTTCGTATACATCCGTGTGAACTTTAAGATTTTAGTGGTTTTTATATTGTTCACTAGTTAGTTATGATATTGGTTTCAATGATCATATTGGTGGTGATGGTTGCAGTCTAACTGTTTGTTTACCATGTTTGATATGCCGGAATTGTGTAGACATCCCAAAGACCCAAACACTCTATCATCAAGAGATCGAAGACAAGATATTCCCATGGGTGATGACATGCCATAATCATGTCGTACTGTACATCACAACCGTCGTTGATGAAAGAGTCAGCCATGAAAGAGTCTGCGATGATTAGGATGGGGATAAGGATGTATGTCTATACGAATGGAGGACGACGATGGCTGCTAAGTTGTCATGGGCTTTTATGATTTTTCATATTGAAAAAGAAAATAATTAAATATTATGTTAAATGTTTCTAAAAGTACATACTTTCCTAAATAATTTTTTTAACTTACTATGGTTTCTTAAAAAACTTTAGCCTACAAGGTTACAAGGTTATTGACTCATCGACCATTTTTTTGTGTCAATGTAAATATTTAACTTGTACATGCGTATACATGTGCGTCTCAATTTAGTTTTTAAAATAACTTGAGGTTTTTAGTTAAAAGTAGTATTTTCTATAATAAAATAAAACATTATTTCAAATTTTTTGGACAAAACACAAGTTAATCAGAGATAAAGAATGGGGTTGCAGTTGTGGCCCAGCGGTAGTGGCCTGCCTCTAACACACTTGAGGTCAGGTGTTCGACTCCGTCTGGGTGCAACTTTTATTGCAATCCTATCCTGCCCAATCGGAATCACCCGGGGCACCCTTCCAATGTGGGGGTAAAGGGATGGGGGGTTTTACTTGGCCGTGCCCTTGGATCGGTTTCAAGGTTTCCTCCCGGGCAGTGATGGGGGCGGGTAATTATCACTGCTTTCGAATGGGCGAAAACGGGAGATGAACGCGCGGGTGGTTTAGTCCCCCTTGGGTGATCCCATAATCGCTGTCCAAAAAAAAAAAATCAGAGATAAAGAATGAAAGAGAGACTTGTTAAACATAATCATTTGCTGGCATAATGCATTATAAAAGGGTGTTTGGGATTGCTTTTTTTTATGCTTATGTTTTGACTTACGAGGAAAAATGTTTTTATGTTGACAAACAAATAAGTGTTTCTGAATATAGTGTTTGTATTTGATACCGATTAAAAATAAGCAGATAAGTAGTTTTTAGTGTTTGACAAATTATACTTATTTAATTAAATGATAAAATAAATGAAAATTTTTCCTCAATTGTTACATATTACTAAGTTAGTTAAACGTAAGAACGATATATACAATTGATCTACGAAAACGGTAATGTGTTATACAAATATAATGAGCGATATTTTTGATAATAACATGTTAAAAACTTATTTAAAGTTCATTAAGTGATAATATATTTCAAACTTTTATCTTTTATGTTAATCTTTAAAGCATATAATTTCAAATGATAAATAAATAAAGAAATAAAAAAGCATTTAAAAACAAAACAATCATCTTTAACCTTCATTAGAAAATTGTTTTTTTTTTTTTGCTTTTTCTTAAGCAGAAAAATAGAAAGTGTTTTGAAAAAAGATTTTCTGCCTATAGAAAGCAGAAAAAATAAACAAAATCATACGCCCTCTAAATGTTCAAAGTAAAATGCATTAATTCTCATCTATTTCAATTAATTATGTTCAGCTTATATTTTGCTATCATGGTCTCTTACGGTAGGTTTGGTCATAACTAGCCAGCTTACTATATCTTCTTATAAAAGATTTAAATGTATACTTAGCTAAAAAAATGATTAAACATTAGACCTTCACATAGGTGGTTCTTTAAGATTTAATTATATTTGTCGATATATATAGTGTGTGAAATAAGTTAAACAAAATCTATTGGTCGTAAAGTTTATTTGATGAAACTGTTGGTTTGTGGGAGTTATAAACACACGTAAACGACTAGAAGTGTGTGAGCCGATGGGGGCACACACGATAAACACGAGTATACGTGTCGAACATATTTTATACTTGAATTATATATACCCGTTTTGCATGTTCTTGACCCGATTAATTTGAACGACCCATGGACTATTCTTGGACATGACGTGGTTTGAATATGGACCGCCTTGGGCCCTTGGGGATCCATCTGATCGGGCAGAAAAGGGAAGTGGGTTTTTGATTGGGTTTAAGACTTGTTGACCAAGTTTTGGCTCAAACAAGGAATCAGTTAGTTTGCTATATAAGCAAACACACACCCACCTCAATTGCATGCATTGTACGAATATTATATATCCCTAAAACTACTCTAAACCAATCGAAGTTCCAGCTCAACTTCTTATTCAATTTGCTACAAATTTGATTAAGGTTTATAGGTTTTGTTCCATGTTCTAAACTTGCATCTTTTATTGATTCAAGCGTTTAGAGTTTTATTAGTAGTTTCTATGCTGGTTCCTTGTCTTCGAATAGCAGCAGCAGGTGGGATTTGTTTCCAGTTCATGGGTTGGTTCTCGGACAGCAAAGCAATACAACATCGGACGTGATGCCCGATATCGGGTAATATTAAAACAGTTTCTTAGGCTGTTTTTGGACCTCGGATAAGAAACAAGTTGTGGTACTTGGTGGTATTCTTTTTCGTGTTATATTCAAGTGAGTCAAGTGTTGATGGCTTTTAATACGTTCTCGACTAGCTTCTTTATCGAACGTATACGGTTTTCGTGTTGTGTGTGATACTCTTCGAGGTATCTATTTTAGATACTTAAGGTTTCGTTTTGGTTTCTTGTTCCGTTACTAGAGATCAATTGCCAAACAAGGTTAGCTTTTCTATATCCCTTTTAATTAATTAATATTGTATTAATTATTTGTTTATTAAATATGTGCTTAACATAATTGCATTAACTAGATCCTATATCCGCTGCGTACTCGTAGAGGTTACTGGTTAACTTGTTCTAAAATCCCAACAGTGGCATCACGAGTCATCTCGTTTTTGCGATTATGGGTTACACGTTTCTTATTAATAAACATGTTTAAAATGCTGCATGAAACCTAATTTAGTTATTCGTTTTATTTTGTTTTGACAACTATAGGCAATACTTGTCAATTTTTAATAAAAAATAACTAGTCACACACAAATTAAATTATATTGATAATTAGAATTAATTGTTAATTGGAATTAATTTGTTAATTAGAATTTAATTTACATGTTAATTATAAATTACTTTGTTAATTGAAATTAAATTGTTAATTAAGAATTACATGTTAAATTAAAATTACTTGCTAATTAGAATTAAAAGTTAATTTGTATTCATTAATTGTTAATTAGAATTATAATGATAATTAGAATTACATATTGGTTATTAAATACATAATATTGCGTAATTACTTGTTAATTGAGATTGCCATGCTTTTTATGTGTTTTCCGGCCACAAGACCCACTCAATTGCTTTTCTAAGTGATGTATGGGGCGATCTAGGTATTGTATCCTAGTGACGGTCTTATGGTTCTCCTTTTGGAGAAGACTCGCAAGAGAACTCGGAACAATATGTGGTTATATATTGATGTTTATGTTTATATGTTTGTGATTCCATTATATGCATTATTACTTGCTTTGACACCTAATTGTATGCAATATGGAATAATACATATCGTAACCATAACATTAATATGGGTCTTTATTTACACGCCTAAATATCATGCTCATTGTGACCTGCTATTTGATTCGTGGAAAATTATTTTTGTAAAATAAAGTGACCTAATATATGAAACACGTTTTCAAGAATTTAAAAACTAGACGCTATGGACACTTGGGATGTACGGCTCACCCACTAGAACAAACTCAAAAGGGGGTTAAAAGAGGTGCGCACAGTCGCACCGAAAGGATGTCTAAGGTTATGCTTCAGCGCTTACCTGGTTCTCTGCCTCCCTGTGCGTTCGATTGGAGCTACCGTGAACCATGATGATCACTACAGTGTCTGATAACGCTACACGCGTCGTTCGGGGTCAAAGGAACTTCCTTTTCGTCGAGCAAGTTTTTCAACACCCTAGGCAGCGAACCTAATCGTTGTAGTGTAGTATTAGGGTAAGCCACGGGAATTGATATCATTCTCTAGGGGAATAGGAATGCTAGTGAGAAGTTACTACGCTAAGGTTGGGGTCGAGGAAGATTATTTTTTTATCTTTTTATATTTTTTTAGGAAAGGAAAGGTACGAATCTCGGGGTTTGGATTTGAGGGTTGGTATTTCTACCGATTACTCTACTTATCTAATTATCTAATCTAAGGTGTATGTAGTCTATGTCTAATTATTGTGTGCTCGTATGATGGTTTAAAGATGTGTTTACTTAGGTTTTATTACTCCTTAATTATCTCCTATTGATGGTTGAATTGTCACGTCCTTATTCTTAATCGCGTTGTGTGTCTAAAGTCGTAGGGTATGCGTTTGTCCCTAACTCTTTGAACTTACCAAAGGGTCTCGTCTACAAAAACCTCTAGGAATTATAAACTCTAACTCTAAGGCACTCTTTGGATGGTTTAGCCTACAACTGCTCTAAGTGTTATAGTCCAAGGTTCACAAAGATTAATCAACCATTAATTACACAACGAATGACCTATCGCATTACTAGATCATTAACAATTAAGATAAGAGACAACCAATCAATATTCAATAATTAAGTTTCATATTCCCTAAGCAAACACACAAGTAAATTAGCCGGACATGGAGAACATGCAAGCATACACACAAATAATTGAAGACATAATTGAATTAATTAAGTAAAAAACTTATCTTGATGTAAGATAGGGTTTAGAACCCTAAAATACTGTACAAGACAGCCTTGGTTCGGTTTAGGTTTTTACTCCAAAAGACTACACACTAAAACTGAAAAATTCGGATTATATATATAAGATTACAATCGCGACGGCGTCACCTTATGATTTGTGACGCCGTCAGGTCGCCGTCATTAGGGTTTCGTCTTGGCCACGTTAGTCTTGCGACGGCGTCACCTTATGCTTGTGATGCCGTCCCCTTAGTCTCTGACGCTGTCTGGATCAAATCTAGGCCGTCTGAGTTGCGACGGCCTACTCTTTTAAAGCCTGACACCGACACTTGAAAATAAGCAATTTGGCTAATGTCCCGTCACAAAATTCTTCGACGGCGTCGCAGTTAGGCAGTGACGCCGTCCCCTTGTATTTCAGCAGCTTGAGTGTCTCGATTCTTGTCTTTGGCCCTTTTCTTCGTATATCCGCGCTTTTTCGTCCAAATAAGTGCCATTCCAGCAATTTGCTTCACGATACCTAAAAAGTGAAAAGGAACGATATTAAGTAATAACGGATACAAAAGTGATCAAATAAGGGCTTAAACGACCCCTCAAAAAGGTACATTTTAAAACCTTATCAAATATCCCTACACTTGGTATTTGCTTGTCCTCAAGCAAATGTTCTTTTAGCCAATTAATTTATAAGTTAGGGGTCATGAAGCATTGGTTCAAAACAGTCCACAACACATATAAGCCCCGCAAAATTCATAACAAGCACGAAAATTACATACTAGCACCTCACATGGGGTGTTTGGATACTCTCATCTCTCGGGTGTATATGAAGTATAACAAGTTGAAAATGGAAGATAAACACTCATTAACCGGTCCTAGTACATAGATTACCATAGGCTTGAGAATAGATCAAACCTCCATCGCTTTGGCGTAAGCACCTAGGAAAGACTATCAAAGAGGTCTTTTAAAGGGTTGTAATGTTAGGCTTACAGTAGGGAAACAAAGAGTTTGGTGGGATAGGATATTTAGTTGTGGCAAGTCAAAAATCTCTATGTTACAAGCATACGAAGAATGGCGTTGCTAAGCCAAGACTCGACACTCTAAACTCTAGATAACTGAAACAAACAAACTTAAATTTAAAGGATAGATGTAGGATGGTAGCCTTTTTTTTTTTTTTTTTTTTTTTTTTTTTTTTTTTTTTTTTTGAACACTCTATTTTTTTCTTTCTCTTTTTCTATTTTTTTCCAATTTTTTTTTTTTTTTTTTTTTTCATACACTTTTACTCTACCATCCTCTACGGTAACATCAAAATGATAGGGATTTATAGGCACATCCCTACACTTGAGTTTTTATTACTCAAACACTAATTTGACCCGAATTGAAAAGATCAAAACACTTGGGGTACGTTATTACGCAAATAAGGGAATTTAACGTTCCCTTCCAGTCATTTCATAAACTTTAACTTTTCCCGTGAGTCCCAATCGTCCCAAAACTGTATACAAAGGATATGACTCGACTTAGCAACTCATGCAAGCAACTAGATAATTGAACTAAGGGTTTAGGGTGATAACAATAATGCACTAAAAGTGAGTGCATACAGGGTAGGCTAAGGCGATTTGGGTGTATATTTGGGGTGGGGTGTAAACAATGCTCTTCATTGATATTTCGGAAAAACCAAAACATCACGAGAACTGTAACACCCCCAAAATCACAAAGTGACAGCGGAAGACTATTTGGGGTATTACTTAGAGGATCATAGTCACAAGTTATAGAAAACGACTCTAAAGAGACGTTTTTAAATAAGAAGTTGTTACCATTTCATAAAATTCAGTGTTTTGGGAACACAAAGTAAAATACCACATGTTTGGAATTACATAAAAGATAGTTTTTTTTATGAAATGATAACTTTAATTGAAATATAACACCACTTCAAGTGTCCCATGACGTCCACTCCACGCCTTCATGAAAGTCTAATTTGTACCTGAGATGAGCATGCTTAAAAAGGTCAACAAAAATGTTGAGTGATATTCATAGGTTTAAATAATTAGTTGAACACAAGTAAAAGATGATAATTGCTTCGAATACAATCACCATGGAAAACATAGATTATTATTATGCGCTAAGCTCATGACACCAAACTAACTGCATACACCTAATTACTGGTGTAAGTAATAATATTGCCCTCAGAGATGGAATTGCCAATTCCATAGTTAACCAAATATAGTGCGCCCCGGTTATTTCCGATAACCGAGTCGGGGTCGTTAATTCCCATAGTACTATCCACAATATTCGCGTTCACTCGCAAGTGATTAATGGTTCATGATGTAAGGGACTTATGGCAGGCAACTTAGGCTATAATAATAATGATCAGGCAGCATACAGTTTAAGAAAGACTTGTGTTCTAGTTTATAGCATGCATCTCCCTCGCGGGGTTTGAAATAAATAAGTAAAGGCGAGGCTATGAACTCACCTTAGTAGAGCAGTATCCGAGTAGTAAAGAAATCAAGTAAGTGGTGCACCGAGTACCGTCACGCGACCTATAATTTATGTACCAATACTTTAATTAATACCTTGTATTTCGAGTTGGTAACATTCATGTATATATCAAAAGTTTAAGTTATTTAGTGTATCATTTATTATTGTACATGATTAACTTTGGCTCATGGGAGTACTTAGACACACACAAAAAGTATTAAAATGAATAAGTCGTGGGTTTGTCGTAACCGGGAGATGACGTACGGAAAGTATCATAAATAAATAGTAACATATTTATATTATAAAGACGTTGTTTAAAATATATGTAATGGGAAAATAATAGTTTTACTATAATTGTAAAAATAACTTTTCATTTCACGTGTTATAATCGTCTTTTAGAAAGAAAAGAATATGACATGTTTATATTTCTAACATATATTTGGTGCCGAAGTGTAGAAAATTATGATTACTTTTATGTAAATCTCGTTTTGTATGAATTAGAAGTTTATTGTATTTCGTTATTCGTTTGTATCATAAGCTTGTAAAAATGAGATATCGTGGAGTAAAATTGGGAGTAATAACGTCAAAACGAGTAGGCGAGGAAGGTCAAAAGACAAGTAGCAAAATGAAGATCTCTTCTTTTATACTCAACGTTATGAAATTTTTTTATTTGTTTGATCCTAGCTTTGTAGACTTATGTTTAAAAAGAGATGAAATCACATACATATTTGTTTTGATGAAATCAGTACATGTGCGCATATTTTAAGTGGCTTTTAGCCCAAAGTTCTTGACATGTATTTAGGCCTAGTAGTTAGAAGTCAAGCAGGGCCCAAGAAAATGATTTACACCAGATGGTGATTTTCGTGACCCAGGTTCCAACTAAAACCAAACGCACCCATATATGAAAAAGAAGAGTACATGTTCTAAAGATAGTTAGACATTAGGATCTGTATTGCAACTGAAATATTGAACGAGTAGCACACTTTAGAATAACCTTGACATATGAGAGAAAACATTTACTAGATGTATTCAAATGGAAAAAGACAAAAAGCAGCAACCAAGGTTTATGACTTTGTGTCTCATGATTTGTTGGGGTTATTTTTGACGCAAGAGGCCTAACCAAAACGCAAGGAGTGTCGAAGGTTTTAGACATCATTTGGTTTAGTAAAAATAATCACACGAGACTCATGCGAGTGCACTCGTGGTTTTGAGCTAGACGTGGTTTACAACACTCTTGAGAGTTCCTTGGTACACCGAAAACAACAACAATACATTAGTCCCTTTGGGTGGCTGCGTTGCAGCAGGTGCACGCCCTTAATTGGGCTGAAAATGAACTGAAACGAACACTCCTTTTTGTGTCGTTGTTGAACCGGTAGAGCAAACCAAACGCACCCTAATCGGTGCTGAAAATTCAGTAGCAACGCATCCTAATTGCTGAACCAAACGCACCCTTTTTGGTGGCTGTTTTGCAGCAGCCGAACACCCTTTTGGGTGGCTGCGTGGCAGCAACTAAACACCCTTTGGGTGGCTGAAAATAAGCGAAACAAACACCCCGTAGGGGGGGCTGAATTGCAGCAAACAAACACACCCATATGGTGCAGCAATCAGTGAACAAAGGTACTCTATTCGAGCTGGAAATCAGCTGCCAAACGCACCTAATAGAGGCTGAAAAGTCGGGTTTAAAACACCACCTTAACCGGGTTCGTCACAACTAATAAAACACGAATAGGTCGCGGTGGTAAGCAAGATGGTACGTCGAGTACATCAACAAATAAACGAGGGGAAAGCTAGTCGATTAAGGTTTCTAGTGAGTTAAAGAATTTAGTCGAAAAGGATAGCCAATCCAAGTATGATGTTTTCTTTTAGGTTCTTTCCACAAAACAATTATAACAACGACACGAGTACATCAAGCCAAAAAGGAAACGCATTGGGAGGAAGGAGTAAAAGTTGAAACTATCAAAAACCAACCACTGTGGTCGAACCACAGTGGGTTTCGACTCGACTCAAAACCACGCATATTCCGAATCTTAACGATCTTAAGCCAAGTTATAAGCATTATTTCCTTTTACCATTTCATATGACAATAACCCATAATTTTTACACTTATTCATACCATTTGCCCACACATGAATCAAAAGCAGAAAAGGAAAAAAAATGGTTTTCCAGTCGTATAATTCGAGTAACACAAAACAGAAATCACTTTGCCTAGACGTTCTGGGTCGACTTCGGTTTCATCATTTTTCACCCAAGACAAGTTTAAATCAAAACTAATAATATTACTCAATAATCAAATTCAATAATACAAAAGGATTAATCATTAAAACTAAGATGGGAACCAAGAAAACCTTACAACAAACGAGAGCGTCTAACGGTAAACAAACAAGGAGTAGAAGCAATCCCACCAATCGAATCCACAAGAAACCACAAGCACTTTGTATCTCTCTCTAGCTTTTGATTTCTAAGTTGTGAGTTGTGGTATCACTGTGGACCGATGGGGGTATTTAAAGGAGTAAAAAGAGTAGCTTGACTTGGTCAATCGAATGTGGGGATGAAGTAAGACCTCTCTTGGGTAATGATACTTGGCCTTCACGTGGCTCTTCTTTGTCTTGCCTTTAACCGAAACTCCTAGGGACAAGGAATTAAATGGGGGACCTCATCTTGTCGATTTGCTTCCATGCGATAAGCCAAGGGTTAGCTATTCTTGGTTTGAAGTTGCATAAGGTGTTGGGAAGGAGTTTGGAGGTTAGCTTCTTTTGGAGATGGTGTAGTGGATGCAGAGGATTAAGAGGGAGAGACGATTTTGGAGGAAGAGGTTTCAGTTGTGGGGTGCGCATCTGTGGAAGACAGAAAAAGAGAAATGCAAACAAAAGAGATGATGGAGGGGGAGGCGTGAGTTGCAGAGAAAAGAGAAAGAGGTGGGTTTGTGGGGATAGGGGGTTGGTTTTTATTTTATTTGTGTATGTTTTAGTTAATTATTTTGTAAAAGTATTGATATTTGTTAGTTGATGAGTTATTTTGACACAAGATGTATTTTGGCACTTCGTTGTCAATTCGTAATGATATAATTCGTAACGGTGAAAATATACTGTCTATATTTTCGGACATGTTTTAATTAAACTGACGCGATAATAAAATTTTAGACTTTTATTGGTTCGCTTTTATTTCTCGCGTTTTCTTCTATTTTAGTTTGGTACGCGTGCGGACTCATAAGACAAGAAAATATTTCTTGTGAGACTGATTTAGAATCAGTAAAGATCAGGCATAATTAAATAAGACTACTCGGATAGGCATAAATTTTATGCAAGAAAAGATGAAATGTACATGCTAAAATGCTCAATTTAGATCAAATAAATTTGATAAACAGTCTAGTTCATAAATATGAAGATTTAAAATAGCGAAATTTTCCAGGTGACTACAAGAACCGCGAAAAAGATAGGCTCTGAGGGGTTAACTAGGGGTATCGTGTACTAAAGATGAGTACAACGCAAGGGTGTGGGGGAATTACTCAACCGAGGTGGAAGAAGTAATTATATTACAGGTATCAAACAAGGGTTATCCTAATGCCTTTTATTATTTAGTTATTCCTAACTACACAAGTGTAGTCTTACTAGCGATCTCGGAATGCATCACAAAACAAGTTCTAGAATCTAATATACTACCGGTTCACACTCTAAGCATTAAAGATGAATGCTTTAATTCTTACTAATCTAAAGGCGATCCTCACATTTTGGGTGGAATTTAGGTGGTAAAGGGTTTTTGTGCTAGTCATGCAACTTCCTATCAGTGAGACGCTTTTGTTAAGACTAATGGCCCACTCCTATATGTCATGAAAAATTTTAAATTTGGTGCCAAAATTACCCTAAACCGACATTTTCTCATGGTTTATTACACAATTACAATTGGACAAAGCAAATAGTCAAGGATAAGCATAGTTTCAAAGTTCCCGTTTTATTTTCCCTCCCTACACTTAAACTGAACATTGTCCCCAATGTTCCCCGAAAGTATCAAAGTTATGATAAAAGAAGGTAATGAAAAACGAAAGAAACTAATACTCCCCTGATTAGCTCGGTAGGATCCGTGTGTGAAGTAGTGGTTAAATCCTTTTCAAGAAGAATGTATGCGTGAAAAGATCCTTCCAATCTTATGTAACTTTTTCTTGATAAATTAAACCTGCACACTTGAAGAAAACAAACGAAACCTTCGTGTAAAATCGGCGGTAATAATATATATAAGACTCGACTAAACTAGGATATAATGCTTGTGGAATGGATGTTTACATAATTTCATGAAAATTAAGACCTGGAAAATTCCAAAAATTTATAAGTAGCTCAGAAAACGAGAAAAAAGTAATCTGTTGTTTTTACTCCTTCCTGACGCCGTCAGGTTGCGATCCTGACAAAAACTGGTCTGCGATTTTCTGGAAAAAATTCTGAAAAATTTACATCTTTCGAATCTGGAAAAATTTCTGCAAAACATCCATTATGACTCGATACAAGCATTTGACTCGAACAAACACACATATATATCTTTTATTTAATTGTTATTCTCATGTTTACGTTTCTTTTGAAAACGTGTGTAATCCTCCCTACACTTATCCTTTATGTAAAATACCTTTATATGCAATTAAGACGAGGTTAAAAACAAAATAAAGCATTTTTACAAATTTAAACATGAGAATAAGCAATCACTAAAAGATATATGACACTAACAAGCAAACAATTAAGCATGGGCTGCCTCCCACGAAGCGCTTTTCTTTATTTATGAGTCTTGTAGCTAGACTCGAAGTCGTGCTCCTACGTACCGATATAAGTAAGCCTATCCTTAACATTGTCATAAGGATCAAACTTATCATTTAAGTTCCTAGTAGTACGTTCGGTTCGATATGCCTTTTCAAACTTCTCTCCATCGGGATCATAGATCGTTATCCTAATGTGCCACTCTCCATTACCATCACTAGGCGGTCTATTCCAATCCCACTTATGTTTAGGCTTTTCAATTTTCCATCTATTCATGACAAGGTTGACGGGCAAACTTCCTAGGAACTCGGTCATCTTCCTAAATACTAAGGCGTCCTCGAACGGGTTCACTTCCATGTCCCTAGCCATCTCTTTTTCATGGAAAGTTGCTTTACTAGCAAAGGCTTCATCTAAGTAGAAAGGTCGTTGGGGACCTATGAGGTTCTTATTTATCCAAGGTCCGTATCTAGAAGGCGTCCTATCCAACCTAATCTCGTGTGGGATTTCCTCTTCTTTGTAGTATGTATGCTTTTTGACATTGTAAATTGACCTAGCACTCCCCTCTCCTACCACTATCTTGGACATCTTACAATCGATGATGGCACTAGCGGTAGCTAAGAATCCTCTTCCTACTAGTAATGGGCATGTCGGGTCCTTATTCATGTATAGCACATGAAAGTCGGCTAAAAGAGTCAATTCTCCTACGTGTACTACCATGTATTTTATTATTCCTACCGGGTATGCAACACTGCCATCCGCTAGACCTAAGATGGTTTCTGTTGGTTCTATCTTACCTAAGTTAAGGCTTCTATGGAGGGACAACGGAACAAGATTGATGCATGATCCTAAGTCGGCTAGAGCATCGAGAGGTTTGGAAGTTCCAAGCCTACACGGAAGAGTAAATAGCCCGGGATCGTCTAACTTCTTAGGTAGATTATTTCGCACAAAAGCGGACCCATGTTTTCCAAGTTTAAGTTCTAACTCATATTTTTCTTTTAAATCATTATAATAAGGTGCATGAGCTAAGACTTCAAGAACCGGTTTTTCTTGATGGAGTTCCTTGTACTCCTCCTCTAGATTAGGCTTGGGTTCTTGGTTGACGTGTTTCTCAAGAGTAGGTTCTACCAATGGTGCAGGGCCTTGGTACCTCATTTTGGATTGCTTGGGACCTTTGTTGATAGCATTTACCGAGTGAACCTGTTGGAATCACTCCTAAACAGTATTTCAAGTATTTATATTTCATATGTAATAGGTAGCTTTATTATGGCCTTTATGTTTGTTTAAGGTCTAGCTTATGTAGAAGGCCCATAAGCTTAGGCCCAAGCCCATATAAGAAAGGATGGGAACTAGGAGTGTTGCCCTAGCTTCCCTCCTATAAATACCCTTGTAAACCCTCATTTGAGGGTTGGTTGTTCAAGTTACTCTTTCACATACATCTACGCTTAGCCTTTCTCTTTTATACGTGTGTGTGTATTTGGTATTTGTTCATCCGCCTTTATCTCTTCTTTTATAACTTGTGTTTGTAAAACTAGTGACCTAACAGTGGTATCAATCGCCAAATAGTTGGGTGTACTCGTTTGTTTTTGAAGTTTTTGGTTTTTGGGTCTTACGCGTAAAGATAACGCATTCTTTTGTTCTATTAAAAACTTGTTTTTTACACTTTTTAATCCAAGATTCTTGTACTTTCAACGTTTTAAGGTGTTAAAATACTTGTTTTTGGCAAAAAGTTTCAAACTTTATGCGTGGATCATTGTTTTTGAACTAGTTTTTATTCGTGGGTGTCTGTCTACGCATAACTGTTTTGAGAGCTTTGGATCATCAAGTTTCACACTTTTGTGTTATTTTGGTGTTATTCAAGCTATTTCATCACACAAAAACTGGTTTAGAAACATCTTTGGGCAAAATAAAAAATACGAGTAATCCTACGCGTACTGAAACCCTAAAATTACGCGTAAGATTTTCCTTGGTTTGATCTTCATTTTCCTGGTTTATTCCGTGTTTTCTTACTTGGATAAGTCTGAAAATACGTCGACTTTGGATATCTTTTGCACTGTGATAGTGTAAAAGATCATTTGGGCAAAAACCCTAAACTTACGCATAAGCATAAACTTACGCGTAGAAATCCTACGCATAAGATTCACTTTACGCGTAAACTTAGGTCTACGCATAAGGTAATCCTACGCCTACCTTTCTACGCCTAAATTTTGTCTACGCACAACTTTAGTGTTTTTCCTACTTACGCGTAAGCTAAAACCTACGCGTAACTCCTTATTGTTACGCATAACTTTTGGTGTTTTTTACGCATAAGTGCTACTTCGTTTCGTGTATTTTCTACGCCTAAGGACACTTCATCAACAAAGGTTCATTCGACTACAAAGATCCATTTTTACTACACAAGTTCATCAACATGTCTCAACCACCATACTCTAACTATTTCCCTCACACTTATAATCATCAACAACAACAACAATTAACTCTACAACATCAACAATGGAATCAACAACAAGCAATTTATCAACAACAATTTAACCAGCAACATACTCCACAAATTGGTGCAATTCCACCACCACAAATGGTTCAAACACCGCCAAGTCTTCAAGTTCAACCCTACACAAACGATTTCAATCAACATCCATCAAGGAACACTATGAAGGAACCCACTTGGTTTGCAAAGATGTGTGAAGCTTTAAGCAGCCAACAATCAATTCATGAAGCTGGATCACTTGATAGACCTCCAATGCTCACTCCAGGAAACTACGATCAATGGGTGATAAGGTTCTTTAGATTTTGTGATCTGAAGAAGCCACATGGAAAGTTCTTAAAGAAGGTTATCTTGGAAGGTCCATTTGAGATGCCTACTATCATTGTACCCGGAGATCCAACTGCTGTTCCACCAAGAGATGAACAAACCAACATTGCTACTGTTGCAGATCTAAATGCTACAGAACTTCTACACTATGAAGCTGATGAACTTGCAATGGAATACATCCTCTTAGGATTACCAAACCCAATTCTTCGTAGTGTTGATGCTCAAAAGACTGCACAAAAAATGTGGGATCATATTCGTCTTCTTATGGAAGGATCTGTACTCAATCAGGAGGATTTGGAATCCAAAATTTACTTGGCTTATGAACACTTCATGATTGAACCTGGAGAGACACTCGAGTCCTATCATCATCGGTTTTCAGACATCATCAATGATTTGGATAAACACAACATCATCATGCCAAGAATTGCAGTGAATACTAAGTTCCTGAGTAGTCTTGGTCCTGAATGGGAGAAGTATGTCATCTTTCTCCGTCAAGCGAAGAATATGCATCATTCTACTTATGGATTGTTGTACGATTACTTGAAGCCTCATGAAAAGGAAGTTGATCGGGAAAGGATTCTCCGTGCTCAAATTGCTAAACAGTCACATCCGGATAATCAACAACTTGCCTTGTATGCTCAACAGAATTATCCCTCTCAACCAGCAACTCAACCAACTGCTTCAAACACACCTTCACAGCAACAACCTCAACAAAATCAATTGGTTCCATACAGCAACAATGCTCAAGCATATTTCAGTGAAGCGACTGAGGAAATCGATCCATTCGAAGCATTGCAACAAGGATTTGTGATGATTGCTAATGCTTTTGGCCGTTACACCAACAAATCCAACAATCGTATTCGTTCCTCCTCTAACACGGAATCAAGCTGTTGTGAACAATGGACGTGTTGAAGTTCAGAATCGTGATTATGGTCGTCAGATGGGCGGTGGTCAAGGGTTCAATGCTGTAGGTAGGAATAACAACAGAGCTCAAGTGGTGGAACAGGGAAACGCTCAGAATCGGTTAAATGGTCTTAGATGCTACAACTGCAATGAGAAGGGACACCTGGCTAATGCATGCCCAAAGCCAAGGACTAGGGGCAGTGCTTATTTCAAAGAGGCTTTACTTTTGGCTCTTAAGGATGAAGCTGGTGGATCTCTCACAGACAAAGAACAGAGCTTTATGGCAGATGCAGACTCGGATGATGATATGGAGGACTTGCAGGCCAATGCAGCTGTTATGTTGATGGCTAATATGCAAGAGTTACACATGAGTGAAACAGGCCCAGTGTATGACACTGATGGCTTGTCTCAGGTACCCGAACAAACCATCATCATATCTGAACTAATATCTCCATCAATATCTGAATCCGGCACGGCTCAGAATGTTCAAAATGAGTCATCTACATCTCATTCTGACGATTTTCAAATAAACCCCGTAGTTACATTTGACGATCCAGAATACCTTATGGTTTCCCTTGATAATCAAATTGACTTCGTGGTTATACTTGAGGATCTAAATAATGATCATGTTGTGACTCACGTTGAACAAGATGAACCTTTGCCCCATCCAGATCTTGTTCTGTTACTTAAAGACCAACAATCCCAAATTGCTGCATGTGTTGCATTAAATCAGTCCTTAAAAAGCAAAAATGCACTGTTAACCAAGGATTTTGAATGTTTACAAATGCAACTCAACTTTTTCAAAACTCAAGACAACCGTGAAAAATGTTTTGAAGCCGCTTTTGCAAAATCTCATCAAAACGAAAAATATTTAGAGAGACAGATGTGTGATCTAGCCGCCTCGAAGAATGCTTTGTTGTCTGAATTAGGAAAAATACAAGCACAAAGTCAACAAGATTAAGTCTGTTGTTTCGTAAGAAGCTCCGCCGATCTAGT
>BPTQ01000007.1:339416266-339648532 GCA_019973895.1 Chrysanthemum seticuspe
TAGATGACCTTCTTGAAGAAATTCTCGGCTTGCAAAACAAACTTAAAGAGTTTAAAACTGTTGTTTACAAACATGGTGAATCAGTAACAGCTATTGAAAAGTTTACCTTAAAACCCAATCCAAAAGGATATGGAAGAAATCTAGCTGATTACAAACCAAAGCTTTCACTAAAAACATTCAAACCAACTCCTGAAGTTTCCAGTGTAGAATACAAAATTGATAATACTGTCATGAGTGTTGTTGAATATCATCGTCAAGAGGAATTAGATGCAGAAGACGAGAGTCGATCAAAATTAAAAAATGTTGTTTACAACAAACCTTTTAATTATAAAAACGCGGTCACTTTCGTCACACCAACGGATTCTTCTAACACACCAAGGGTTATCATCAAAACACCTGAGTCTTCTAATGTTAATCCCAAAACAGATTTTGCACAAACTTATGGTCCTTTACCTTCAATTAGTGAAGTAAACTCAAAACCTGAAAATCGAAATATTCTTAGATATTTTGACATTTTCATGGCTGACCTCAAAATTTTACAACATGAGATAGAATATCGCTCTGAAATCAAAGTTGAACATTTTCAATAGCCTCTGGCGCGAGAACAAAGAGACATTTTTCAGAAAAATCTTTTACCTAATGTTAAAAACTTGAAAAGTTGTGCAATTGCCTGGGAAAAGGATTTTCATAAGGAACTTGGGGTAATGAAAAATGTTTTCGAGAAAACAGAAACATCTATTTCTAATACTAAACGTAAAAAGAAACTCTTGAGAAAAGATGTTGATCGACTCTTGGAAGATGTTATCTGTGCTGATATCCATAATGTTGTGTTATTCTATTCTTTGCCATATGCATCTGATTATATCTTTGCTGATATTGTTGAAAATGTTGTAACTGTTGAGAACACCGATAATGTGCTTCAGATCGAGTCTTTAAAAGCTGATAAATAAACGATTACTCAATGAAATTTACAATACAAAACGACGTCTTCATTGGTGTGAAAAAGATATTCATAATCATCAACTTAGTTTTCAAAAGAAAATCGCTCAATTGAGTGCAAAATCTTCTGATCCTAAAATTGAGCAACTGGATGATCAAAACGTGTCTTTGAAAAGTCAAATCTCAAAATATGAACAAGAACTTTCAAAAGTTAAACAGGAATATGGTGTCATATTTGATTTGCTCAATAAGACTCGTCATGAAGCATCTAACGAACTTGATCACTATCTTGCTCACACTAGAGAAGTCATGAATTTTGCTGGCAATATTCGTTCTGAAAATCAAGATTTGATTCACACTATCTCCAAGTTAAGGGAAATGTTAGGAAAGTATGAACAACCTCCGCCTACCGTGATTAAGAGATTAGCACCAGTCACACTTAGTAATCGTGAACCTAGAATCCCTACTGCCAAATCACAAGTTGCTAATGTGTTTCCCTCTACTGAAACAGGAATAGTTGCGTCTTTTCCAAACGTCCGCACTTCACAGCCTAGGAGCACTCAATCGAAGAATAGGAAGTTGCGACCTAAGAAAAGATCAATAAGGAATGCTAAAGTAGAAGAACACCCTAGGACTCTGAATAAAACTCATGTTGCTTCCACTATAGATGTTACGTCTGGCAAATGTAATAGAAATAGTGATGTAACGAATGCTAAACCGTTAAGTACTTTTGATATTCAGTCTGATGCACCTTGTGTTATTTGTCGGAAGAGTATGAATTATGATTGTCATGACAAATGTGTTGCTAAAGCTATAATCTCTCGTTTACGGAATCCTAAGAATCGGAATACCTCTAGACCCACTAATCATTCTAAGTCTGTGCTTGGTATACCGCCTTCTTTAGATTCTAAGGCAACCATTGCTATCACAGTAGCTCCCGCTTCACCTCCTAAGAATGTAGTACCACCTAGTGCATTCACTAAGACTAAAGCAAAGAGTAGTTATAGATGGCAGAAATGGATATACAACACACTAGGATTTAAATGGATGCCTAAACTTATTAATGTGTGTATATCTAATATACCTGCTTCGGAACCCTCTAACATTTCGGGTTCCACATCTACTTCTATTCTATCTGTGTCGTCTGTGTGTAATGCAGGTGATACAGATCATTCTCTGGATTGTTGATAGCGGATGTTCCCGACACATGACAGACAATCTTAAACTGTTATCAAACTTTATTGCAAAGTTCATTGGCACTGTCAGGTTCGGGAACGATCACTTCGCAGCTATCATGGGCTACGGAGATTATGTCAATGGGAACATCGAAATCAGCAGGGTTTACTATGTGGAAGGCCTCGGTCACAATCTGTTTTCAGTAGGTCAATTTTGTGATGGATATTTGGAGGTTGCTTTCAGGGAGAAAACTTGTTTCATTCGTGATCTACAAGGAAATGACCTTATGTCTGGCTCGCGTAATTCTAGTCTCTACACTATCTCTATGCAAGACATGGTTGCTTCCTCTCCCATTTGCTTACTTTCAAAGGCAACATCTACAAAATCCTGGCTATGGCACCGTCGTCTCTCACATCTAAACTTTCAAACCATCACCAACCTTGCTAGACACAAACTAGTTGAAGGACTCCCACGATTCCGGTATTCAAAAGATCACCTTTGCTCAGCCTGTGAACAAGGGAAAAGCACTCGTGCTCATTTTCCTTCAAAGGTGGAACACAGCTCTCAGCATGTGCTTCATCTTCTTCACATGGATTTGTGTGGCCCGATGCGCGTGCAAACGATCAATGGCAAACGCTACATCTTAGTAATTGTTGATGACTACTCACGATGGACTTGGGTCTACTTTCTTCGAAGCAAAGACCAAGCTCCACAAATGATCATCACCTTTCTCACAAAAATACAGGTTCAGCTCCGCAACACCGTCAGGATAATCAGAACAGACAAAGGAACTGAATTTGTTAACAAAACCCTTCGTGAATTTTATGAGAAAGTGGGAATTCAGCATCAAACATCTATTGCACGTACACCTGAACAAAACGGAGTTGTTGAAAGACGAAACCGAACGTTAGTGGAAGCTGCAAGAACAATGTTAATCAATGCTAAACTTCCAGATTACTTATGGGCAAAAGTTGTATCTACTGCATGCTATACTCAAAACCGTTCTATGATCACAAAACGCCACAACAAAACACCTTTCGAGCTTGTCCACAACTATAAACCGAACCTCAAACACTTTCATGTATTTGGATCCCTTTGCTATCCGAATAATGATCGTGATGATTTTGGAAAGCTCAAATCCAAAGCTGATATTGGAGTCTTTATTGGATACTGTGACAATTCTAAAGGTTTTCGAATCTGGAATCGTCGAACTAAGGAGGTAATGGAAACGATTCATGCTCATTTTGATGAACTCACGGAAATGGCTTATGAGTATAACAGCTTAGAACCCGGTCACAACCGTTTAAACTTCCCTCAACCCCCATCATCAGCTGAAGAAAGCCCCCTGCTAACTCGTCAACAAATGGAAAGGTTATTTGCTCCTCTGTTCTGTGACGATATTGATGAACGTGCTCCAGGTATATCCGCTGTTTCCGCTGCACAACCTGATAATATTCTTATACCTGATACACCTGCTACAACAACTACTGTTGAAGATGCACCTACACCAGTTGACTCCAACACAACAGTTGAACACACCGCTTCCACCAATGATGAACCAGCTGATGATATTCTGAATGAAGTACCCCCCACCTGCAGATTTTGATCCAAATGCGTTCTTTAACCCGTTTTCTAATGAGACTGCTGCACCAGATGTCGCGGAATCTTCAACAAACCATTTGAATCCTCAGAATCTGCACAATGTATACCAACATCAACCCTCTACACATAGATGGACAAAAGACCATCCTCTGGCTAACATTATTGGCAACCCGAATCAACCAGTCGTTACGAGGCAACGTCTTCACTCAGATGGTGAACATTGCATTTATGCACTCACTGTCTGCCAATCTGAACCTAAAAACATTAAAGACGCAATGACTAGGGGTGGAAATGAGCCGAGCCGAGCTCGAGCTCGTTAAGGCTCGAGCTCGGCTCGTTTATATATATAAAGCTCGAGCTCGGGCTCGAGCTCGTTTCGAGCCTTATATTTTGAGCTCGAGCTCGGCTCGTGAAAATTTTCACAAGCTCGAGCTCGGCTCGGGCTCGACTAATTTTATGATGTTTTGAGCTCGGCTCGTTAATTACATAAAGCTCGAGCTCGTTTACTACTTTTAAGCTCGTTTATACGTATAGACGATATATACACGTACATAATTCTAGGGCTCGTTTAGGCTCGCGAGCCTACTCGAGCTTTTTGTACAGAGCTCGGGCTCGAGCTCGATTATTAAATGAGCCCAAAATTAGGCTCGAGCTCGGGCTCGAGCTCGTTTAAGCTCGGCTCATTCGAGCTTTTTACCGATCCGATCCCGAGCTTTTCACGAGCGGCTCGGCTCGTTTACACCCCTAGCAATGACAAAAGACAACTGGATTGAATCCATGCAAGAAGAACTCAACCAATTCAAACGTCTTGAAGTATGGGAACTGGTTGAAAGACCAACAGGGGTCTACGTCATTGGTCTAAAATGGATTTGGAAAAACAAATTGGATGCTGAAGGGAAAACATTTTGCTCCGGTTGCTCGTCTTGAGGCTGTTCGGATATTTCTCGCGTTCGCAGCTCATATGAATATGACGGTCTATCAGATGGATGTCAAAATGGCGTTTCTCAATGGACAACTTAAAGAAACGGTCTATGTCAGCCAACCAGATGGATTCGTTGATCCTGAGTTCCCGAACCATGTCTACAAACTGAACAAAGCTCTTTATGGTCTCAAACAAGCCCCTCGGGCATGGTACGATAAGCTATCATCTTTCCTCATTGCCAATAATTTCACCAAAGGCTCGGTTGACCCAACTCTTTTTATACAATATCACGGGACACATATCTTAATTGTTCAAATTTACGTGGATGACATCATTTTTGGGTCTACACATAAAAAGTTTTCAATCGCTTTTGCAAAACTAATGAAGAAAAATTTTGAAATGTCCATGATGGGTGAACTTACATTCTTTCTAGGATTGCAAGTTCATCAATCACCCCGTGGTATTTTCTTGAGTCAGTCCAAATATGCCCTTGAATTGTTAAACAAATTTGGAATGAAAACCTGTGATACTTATGCCACACCAATGACTCATACCAAGAAGCTAGATGCTGATTTACATGGGAAATTAGTTGACCCCACCAAATACCGAAGTATTATTGGGTCCCTCATGTATCTAACAGCTAGCAGACCTGATATTGTCTTTGCCATTTATCTATGCTCCCGTTATCAGTCGCGACCAACTGAAACCCACCTCTCTGAGGCTAAAAGAATCCTCTGATACATCAAGGGAACCATTAACTTGGGGATCTGGTATCCGAAGGATTCTGGTTTTGAACTAATCGCTTTTTCAGACGCTGATCACGCAGGATGCTTAGACTCAAGAAAAAGTACTTCAGGAGCTCTACAATTTCTCGGTGATAAACTGGTGTCTTAGCAATCAAAGAAGCAGGATTGTACATCGCTGTCATCAACCGAAGCAGAATATGTAGCCATGTCCGCGTGTTGTGCTCAAGTCATTTGGATGAGAACACAACTCAAAGACTATGGTTACGTATTTGACAGAATCCCGATGTACTGCGAGAATCGGAGTAGCATTGCAATCTCGTGCAACTCAGTTCAGCACTCGAAATCAAAGCACATCGATCTACGCTATCATTTCATCAAGGACCACGTGGAACAGGGTACCGTTGAATTATACTTTGTGGGTACAGAATACCAATTGGCAGATCTTCTCACCAAAGCCTTGCCACCCGCTAGGTTTAATGAGTTGGTCCACCGGATTGGTATGAGGTGTTTGACTCAAGAGGAATTGGATGACCTCTTAAAACAGTCTTAAGAACCTGTCAAACACCAAAACATCTTTTGTAAATAAATTTTCAAAAACAAAATACAAAAATATAAAATCTTATAAAACAACAAAAATATTCTTCTTATCTATAATCTTTCAACATGGCAAGTACATGTCCTCCTTCAACACTATAATCTCTCAAAATTCAGTATTTTTACGATCAAGTGTTGAGGGGGAGAAAATTTTCACTTAACTGTTTCAAAACATCAGTGTACTTGCATGTTTTCATATCTCGGTTGTTTCATTTTACAAATGGTGGTGAATATTCTGGTTGAATGACACTCCTCAGACTAAATTTATAACCTTTCATTATTTCTTAAGTCGAGGGGGAGTGTCGTCAAAGTTTCTTTCTTAAAAAGCTTCGTTTGGTAATCAAAATGGAAGTTAAATGGCTTTGTTTGAAAAAGGAAAAGGTGGAGGGACCAAAACTGCCAAATGCCTAAAATCATTTTAATAAAACCTCCACCTAACTTTCACTTTACATTTATTACTCAAAAACTATCTCATCCTACGCCTAATAATCAAGACTCATATCCGTGTTTTAGATCATCATATTGTAAGTGTTTTCGTTATCTAAACGTTATTACAAACAATGGCTTTGATTTTCATGAAAAACCAACGGCTAAAACTAATGATGTGAGTGATTATGTGTTCTACGCGTATGCGTATGAACACACAATCAGTGTGAGTGTGTTTGTGGTGAAATGGTTTGTGTCAAAACGTTCCTAATACATCATTAATACCATTCTAACCATCAAAACCCACCCAGAAACACGAATTGATGAATTTTGGAAATTAGGGTTTATGAGTCGAATTGGGTATTTTTAAATTTGAAGTGTTTTGGTCAAAAAGATTGTTGGGTTATGCTTTTGTGTTGTTGAATTGATGATTTCCAAGGTCTCTAACCACCCAGAAACACGAATTGGTTAACAATTTGAAATTAGGGTTTAATGTTCATGACTTTTGGGTATTTTTGATTCTCAACAAACTAAGTGTTATAACTTGGCTTATAGACTCTCAACATATCTTAGAACTACCAGAATTAGTATGGTGCAAATTCCATGGCTAAAAGTGATACGCGTAAATCTCAACCCTTAGGGTTTTGACCTACGCGTATGACTTTCTACGCATAACGGTTCTGAAAAGTTTCATGGCATAAAATGTTGTTAAAATGATGCTTTGTGTTAATATTGATGACTTGATGAACTTATTTCAGGCTTTGCTACGCTTAACACTCAGAATCAAGGTCATTTGCAACTCTACGCATGAGGATTACCCTACGCGTAGTCATGTTACGCGTAAGAATATTCCTACGCATAACAGTTACGCGTAAGGTTCTACAATGGACTACGCGTATCCTGTGAAGGATATGCGTAAACAGTGACCTCTACGCATAAGGTCTACTCTTACGAGTACGCCTTACACGTAAGGTATATATACGCCTACGCGTAAGCTCTACGCATAAGGTCCCCTATTCCTACGCGTAACATTTCTTACGCGTAAGTTAGGATCCTACGCGTAAGCTTTCGTCTACGCATATCTCATTACTGTTTATGCTTAACTTTGCCAAACTACGCTTAACCCTGGATTGACCTCCATGATGAATTGTTACGTGTACAAACTTGTAAATGAACTAATCATAACGTCACGAATCCAATAATGCCACTAATAAACTTAATAGTTTGATATGTTGTGAACAATAAGTGATAACATAAACTTTAAAAAACTTAAAGTTAACTAACTCACGAAACATTTCACGACGTCATTAGACTATTGAACAAACAAGTGACTTAGGACTCGTAACAATCATTGACACTGTACATTCAATAACTAGACAATAAGACCTTCTATTGACTAACATTATGTCTTTCGATATGTTGGTTCTTTTGGCTAATGTTATCTCAGATCACGACATGGCTGAACAAATGAATGTGGATGCATCAGAAGTTCTCTCCATTGCTGACATCTATCCTTATGGCTATCCAATGAAGATAGGAAAGAATAATCTTCGTGTTGACTTTGACACCCTCACTTGCTCAGAATCTTCGTGTTTAATAGCTATTGATATTCTGAGGACTCATCCGTATCAGAATATGCTCACTCACTCTGCAACTGTTCCTGAGATCTATATCCAACAGTTCTGGAACACTATGGAAAGGGTCAAAGGACGGACTGCTGTGACGGTGACTCTGAACCACAAACAAGTCACCATTACACCTGCAGACTTAAGGGCTGTTCTCCTAATTCCTGAAGTCGATCCAACCAAACTATATGCCACACCTGCTGAAGAGCTCACTCTCCAATTCTTAATCGATATCGGTTATGACGAGGCTACAGGAGTAATCACCAAGCATTCTCACGTAGAGCTTAAGAGTATTCCTCAACCATGGAGAACTCTCTACATGATCATCACCAAGTCTGTTTCTGGTCGTGACAGTGGCTATAAGCATCCTAAGCTCATGGAACTGCAAAAATTTTGGGCATTGGTCAACATGAAACACATCGCTATCGAAGCTCTGATTTGGGATGACATGATGTCATTTCTCAACAAGCTTGGCTCAAAGATTCCCTACATCAGATATACTAAACTGTTGATCCAGAGAGCACTTGGACTTCATCCTGATATTCCCAAGAGGCTCAATGACCCCGACAATCACGATATGTTGACGGAACCTATTCTATCTGTCAGAATCAAGGAATCGTCTACAAAGAAACAAGGTGCTGTGTTGCCAGATTTCCTTCTAACTGAAGATGTCAGAAAGCTCGAAACGTACAAAAGGTATCTGGAAGCAGTTAGACAAGGCAAAGTTGGTCATCTCGACGAAAAATCTTCTGGAACACCTGTAAGAAGAACCAGAAGAGGAAGTGCAGGAAGCGCAACAAGTAATGTGAGTCAAAGGAAGGTTCCTAAAAGGAATCCTCCTTCTAAAAGGATTGTTCCCGTAAAGTAAGCCGAACTTATTCCCACACTTGAACCACAAAGAAAACTTAGGGACGAGAGCTCTGAAGATACTGATACAGATGAAGAGTTTCATTACTCTGCAACTGCAACCGAAGCACCTGCCTCAGTAGCAAAACCTCCAAGTCCTCCAGCTGTCCAAGAAAAAGGGAAGACTCCAGCAATTTTACCCTATGATGAGAGCTCTGAAGAAGAAGAAGAGCAACTGGATAAATCATACAGGAAGAAGTTTACAATCGTCAGACACCTTCAAAAAGCTGAAGAATTTGCTAAAGATCAAATGGGTGGCCCCGGAGGATCAAGTGGTGCTGCTCACTCCTCTCCAGATCCTGATGCGGTTAATCGACCCGATAAGGGATCTGGTACCACCACTCTTCTGCAACAACAACAGCTTGTGGAGGATACTATCAGATATGACTTTGAGGAACCGGAAACCAAGAAGTCTGAGAAAGAAAAGTCTAGAGATGACGATGATGATTATACAAAGTTTCTTTTAGACAGTCCAACACACTCAAAGAAGAAAACCTCAGAAACTCCTAAGGACCTGAAGTCTCCTCACGTCTCCTCATCATCAGACTCTTCATCTCATTCATCACCACCACCATCAAAGAAGTCAACCAGATCAACATCCAAATCTGTGAAGAAACCACCTCGCTCTTGGATTTCTCAGACTCATGAAAGAATTGTGAAAGCTGTCTAACAAGTCAGAAAGAAGGACATACTTTACAGAAAACTGAATTGGTTTGCTGACCAAATACAGTACTTAAATGATGAGAAAGACAAGATGCAGAAAGAAAGGGAATTTGTTCAGAAGTTCATGAAGAGTCATCGTAAAGAGGAACTGAACGAAATGATCGAAGGTTACACTAACAAGTACCTTCAGGATATCGTTCCTAAAGTCCAAAAGGAACTGGAGAAGACAGCAAGAGATCATACCCACAAGTTTCTTCTCGACACTGTCCCCGGTGTGACTAGAGAAGTATTTTCCAGACAACTCACCCCTAACATCGTCGCATTGGTTAAACATACAATGGCCAAAGAAGCTGATCTCTCTGAATCTGAGTTAATCGCTAAACTAGTGATGCAAATGTCAAAGCGATCTGGAACGTTTACTTCAGATGAAGCTAAATTTTTTGAAGATCTACTTGCTTTTCAACTCAGATCATCATGCAAGGAATCAGCCGATCAACCCAAACGGCCAAGAGATGACGATGATAAGGACAAGGACTCTGCACCCAAACGTCAGAAGCAATCTGGTGAATCTTCTTCGATGCCACCTCCTCTACAACGGACTTCTTCTCAACAAAAGTCTCCTCCACCTCGGTCTTCTACTGATAAACCTCGGGACGATTCCGAGTTACCACCCCTGACTCAAAAAACAGGTGATTACTTTGAGTATACGGGTGGTGACGATGAAGAGGTCCTTGAGCCCCAACAACAACCCACCTCTCCCAAACAAGGACAGAAACCAACATCATCATCTAAGCCTTCGAAAAAGAAGAAGAAGACGCTTCATACTGACTTCATATCATGGCTAGATGACGATAAAACTGAAGAATTTGAATGGTTTGCTACACTCGTTAACAACACTCCCTACCCTGAAAAAGGTCAAGAATTGGTAGACGGTAGTACCTTGGAGCATGCAAAGATTTTGCAAGAAAGGTTTCGGGTGAAGAAGATGACGAAATCTGAATTGAAGCGCATCAAGAATGATGCATTCCTACTTTTGAAAGACAGCTCGGAAAGTGCAATCGAGGTTGAATATCACCTTGAAAACATTGCTCGAGCCATGTCTAATAACATGGATTGGCTCAACCCAGAAGCAAACATCGATTTCACCAAACGGGACAATCCTCCATATTACACCGACTGGTCTCGACCTCTACCTACCATTGGCCAACCTGATCAGCCTAGGATTCCTTTCAGACATTTCTTCAACAAAGACTTAGATTTTCTTCAACACGGTGGCGATGGTTCAAGGAAATACGCTACATCTCTGACACTTCCATTCCCTGCTGCCATATACTCTGATTGTATAGCCATCGAGGAACGTGCTACCCACATGTTCTCAGACAAAGTGGTAGCGTATGACCAAGATGCAATGTATGGGATTCACCATTGGCCGGAACGCCGAAGAATCTACTACAGAAGCTGCTTGGTCCAGAAGTCTCAACATGCAGTGTTCAGTACTAAAAGTATCGTGGCCATCCAACATGTTGGTCTATCGTCTAAATAGGACTACATTTTTCTCAAGAAGATTGTGGTCAAAAGACAAGACGAAAGGGACTATGCATTCTCTGAAGCTGACTTTGAGAATTTGAACATTAACGATATTGAAGACATGTACCTTGCCAAAGTTCAAGGTCGCATGATACAATTTCCAACTGAAGTACAACGTGAATTCATCAAGTCACTGCTCATCTTCATCAGACGCATTGTCATCAAAGAACGTGTTGAAGATCTTCAGCTTGCCGTTGAATCATATCAGAAACGTGTCAACCTCACTCCTCCAACGCTTGATCTTCCCGACATCAATCAGCTAACTCAATATACGCTCATCAGCAAACCATTCGGAGTTGTTTACCACAGTGAACTTCAAAGAAACTGCTTAATGGTGTGTAATGAACTTCAGAAATTCGGGGATCATACCTTGAAGCGAGTTAGGGATGGATTGGCGTACAGGTTGAAGGATATACACCTGAAAATTGGGTCTTCTAAGCACTGGAATTCTCAGGAAAGGAGGGATGTGAGAAGGATCATCACCATGATTGATGAACGGTTGTTCAGAAGGGATCAGTTCAGAACATTGGAAAGTTTTGTTGGTGGTCGACCCAGAATCAACATCACCGGCTATCAACGCCCTGTTCGTACTCCTGGGAACATCACTGCACTTCCTGGTACCCCTTGAATTGTTTCCTTCATATAATTTTGGATGTGTGATTATATATATCAATGGCTTGTGCACACATAACAGTGTACAACCCGTAATTGTCAAGAAAGGACCCTGTGGTACGCCTCAGTGCCACAATCCTTATAAAAGGAGCGAAAGCTTCTTATTTTTGAGTAAAACCTATCAAACCTTTCATTTTTCAAGGTTTTGCTAAAAAAGACAAGTACTTCCCCATATGATTTTAAAACCTCAACCGTTTATATCACTAGTTGAGGGGGAGTATTTGTTGAAAACTTTGTTCACAAATTGTTCACAGTGGTCACTCTTCCCGCAACACTCGAAATGGTCATATTTATTCTCAAACGTTTCAAAAATAACATTTTCATATGCCATTTTTGAGGGGGAGAAAATTGTGTGATAAGAAATATGTTGTGCAAAATGCAAATGAATCTGTGTACCTCAGACTTAACCAACGAATTGACGGTACTAAACTGTTAGTAACTCGAAAAGACTTGTCCTGGACGGGTAATAATTTCAAGCTAGTTCGCTAGTAATGTAAACGTGTCTCGCAAAGGACTTGTCCAAGTAGAAAGTACCATTCGAGAAACTCTTGATAGACATGAACTCTGACGGGTATGACAACCTTTCGAGGTTTGTCTACACCTTCAAGGTAGTTATTAGAGCTAGTTGTCACCTAAAAGCTGACAATGTAACTCTTTAACTATGCAACGTAACCGTGTCTCGCGGGGGATTGTCTATCTTCAGTGGATCAATTCTAAAAGTGCGCGCTCTTTCCTCACTGTGCATTTAAACCATTAATACTCTTAAGCACATGTGGAGGGGGAGTATTTATGCAAAACCTTATCTCTCACAGTGGTTCAAACATGTTTTTCATTTACAAACCCTTTGAGAGATATTTTCACATACAGTGGTTTTAATGGCAAACATAGGTTAGTCATGGAGTTATAAGGTGACTAAGGTTAGGAATAACCGTCCTATGATCCGCCAGAGCCGGAGGGATCTACCCAAGGACACTACCATTAGTTAGTGTTAGAAGTCCTTAGGAATGATTGTAAAAAGGAGAAAATGAGAATCGGAGAAAGAAGGAGTTGAAGAATCAAAAAGAAATGTAAAGTAAAGCGTGAAAAGAAATAGCCCTCCAGATTATTCAACTTAGGGCAGACACCGGGTTCAATTCATATGCTACTGATTGTCACTTAGTGACACCGGTATTGAAGATTAAAAGTCGTCATGGACCCAGTGACGCGTGCACTAAACCTTCTTAGCTACTCAAGTTTCTCTCAACAGAAGCTTGTTTCATTCTCACAGGGAACCCTACGTAAACTATTGGCTTTCTCTTAGAGATCGCTGGTATTGAAGAAGGAGACCCTCTCCCTAGTCTCCGCTCAGGAAAACCAAAACGCACTATTGAGTCTAGAGCCACGAGATTCATCAAAAGATCTCTTAGGAACACTTAACATTTAATCACTTGATGATCAACAAATAAGATTATCAGTGGTTCATATCGAGTCCTTCACAGATCTTAGCAATCTGTCGAGAACATTTATGAGAGGTTCACATCTGTGATCCTCAGTGATTGAATGGAAACTCCTGCCAGGGTCAACATCAAACAGCCCTGACAGCAGGTCACTTCGGTAACTCCCCGTGGATTACGCGGAGTGTGTCTCAAACGGTCTACAGTCGTGAGGTGATGCTTCGGTGTACCTCAGCGACTCATCTGAACTGTAGATGTACTTCGGTACATCGCGTTATCTCACTTGTGGGACTCCAGTTCAGGAACGGCCTTTGTAAGAATTAGAGTTGTGTTTTCACACTATGCTGTTAACACTCCCGAAGTTCAAACTTGTATGTGCCGGAAACCGCTTATTACTAACCGTTTAAAATGTTTTCTTCTTATGGAAGCTCCGGAGCGGAATGATCGTGCTGATTCTTCTCATGCTCACGCCAACATCATCACTAATGGAAGTTCTATCCAACAGCAACACAACCGTCAGAATGATTCTTCGTCAAACCAAAGAATCTACAAAGTCAAAACTTAAAGAACTTCATCAGCATTGAATTCCAACGTCAAAGAGCGTGTGAGCATGTTGAAGAATGACGTGGAGACACTGGAGTAGCGAAGCAGACCTGAGGCAGACTGATGTAGACAACAACATACTATCACTCTCACCACAAAGAACAATGATCAAAGAACAAAGTTAAAGATGACGTCGAAGCATAACTGTTCAAAGATAACTATCTCTCTACACTAGGGAGATTGTTCGAATCAAGGCAATTCCTCTCACAAGAAAGAAGAATGTCAGAAGACGTCAGAGCTACTATTACATCAACGCCTTCACCGTTTACATTCATATATACTTGAGGGGGAGATTGTTGGAATCACTCCTAAACAGTATTTCAAGTATTTATATTTCATATGTAATAGGTAGCTTTATTATGGCCTTTATGTTTGTTTAAGGTCTAGCTTATGTAGAAGGCCCATAAGCTTAGGCCCAAGCCCATATAAGAAAGGATGGGAACTAGGAGTGTTGCCCTAGCTTCCCTCCTATAAATACCCTTGTAAACCCTCATTTGAGGGTTGGTTGTTCAAGTTACTCTTTCACATACATCTACGCTTAACCTTTCTCTTTTATACGTGTGTGTGTGTTTGGTATTTGTTCATCCGCCTTTATCTCTTCTCTTATAACTTGTGTTTGTAAAACTAGTGACCTAACAGAACCGTTGGGTGTGAAGGGCATGGATGTGCACTCTCCCATGGTGAACAAGAACATGAAGTCGACAAAATCGAATTCACTTTTAGGTTCTTTATAGTATCACTCGGGAGTGCTCCAATTTCCCGTTCATTAAAGGCTTTTAAGAGGGCATCAAGCTTATTTGTCATCTCGCTTTGTCTTTGCTTAAAATCGGCTTCAAGCTTAGTCAATCGAGTCTCTTGAGATGACATGAATCTAGATGCAATTGCCTCAAGATTAGTGGGGTTCCCGGTGTTTAGAGAATTGAACCTATTAGGTGGACTAGATGAGCTTTGGGGTGTGCTTGAGTTTTGGTTCCACTTAAGGTTAGGGTGATTTCTCCATGAGGGGTTGTAAGAGTTTCCTAAGTTGTTTTGTTCAGGCTTGAAAGTGTACCACTTCTCTCCCGCTCCGTCGGTACGCATGGAGGCTTAGTCTACAAAAGCTTGATCGGGGAGTCTTGTGCAATCACGAGTGTCATGGGGACCACTACATAACTCACAAGGAAGAGTGATTTCATTCACTTGATGTGAAGACTTAGGATTTTCGTAGGAACTCATTAGGAATTTAACTTGATCTTCAAGTTCGATCATCCTACGGTCGGAAGATTGTGAGTCCATGGGAGGCAAGGAGATTGCCTTAACGGTTTTGGGCAACTCACGGGGGTCATTCCAACTTTCGTTGTCATAGAGAACAAGGTCCTCTATTATACCCCATGATTCTTCCGCGGTGAGATCACTAAGTTTTCCACCGGCCGCTTGGTCAATGGATCGCTTGGTGGGGAAGTTGACATGATCATAAAAGATTTGGACTTGGAGCCAAAGATCAATGCCGTGATGAGGGACTTTATGAAGTAAGTCCTTGAATCGAGTCCATGCTTCATAGAGAGATTCACCTTGACGTTGTTGGAACATCAAGATGTCATTCCTAAGCTTAGTGGTTCTCCTTGGTGGGAAAAATTGAGCAAGGAAGCGAGAGGTGAGATCATCCCAACTTGAGATGGAGCCGGCAGGAAGTCGCTCAAGCCAATTACTAGCTTGGTCCCGTAGAGAGAATTGGAAGAGACGCAGACGTGTGGTCTCCCGAGTAGTAGCATCAAGGTCGATGAAATCGACAATTTTAAAGAAATCCTTAAGATGCTGATTAGGATCTTCGGAACGAAGTCCATGGAATGCACATCTGTTTTGCACCAACCGGATGGTGTCGGATCGCAGGGCCGTAGTTTGGGCTTGGTCGGGAAGCTCAATGGTGTTCCTATAGCCTAGGTGGCTTGGTCTCGAGTATTCACCAAGAGTACGGGCTCTTGGCGGGTCATTTGGTAGTGGGTTGATGAATGGTGGGTGGTTATCACCTTTCATGATGAAAAGTGATGGGGTTACGAACAAAGGTCACGAAGAAGGGGGATATACTACGAGAAAGCTAAAATTGAGAAAAATTTACTTGATAGGAATCAAGCAAAGAAACCTAAACGAGGTGGACTACTAACTAGCTATTCTATTCCCCGGCAGCGGCGCCAAAAACTTGATAACGCTACTGATGAGTGTCTAAATACTCATCATTTTTATACCTTTTAAACTGCAAAATCATCTGAAAACACTCAGAAACGCATCAAAATGATTAAAATATCACAAATCAGTGTTTTATGTGTTTTAAATGCAAAAATATCAAAATCAGATGAAAAACATATCAAATTTGCAAAAATTGCAGTTTTAGTCCCCCAAGTTTCAAAAATTGTCAAAAACAGTCCCTGGTAAATCAAAATAAAGAAAAATGTTATTTAAGGTCCATGGGATTCTTAAGTTGTCTAAACAAGTCCTTGAAATCAAAAATTGCAAAATTACAACTTAGGTCCCTCAAGTTTTAAAAATGTCAAAAATGGTCCTTGGAATTTTGATAATGGCAAGTTTGGTCCTTGTACTTTGTAAGATTGTCACTTGTGGTCCCTTGAATAACTTTGATGAATTGGCAGAAAAGGTCCCTTAGTTTTCAGAATTTACACTAATGGTCCTTGTCTATTAAACCACTTAACCAAATGGACCCTAGTATTATCCTTAACCCAATATAAGCCCAATCCAACACCCCCTGACCCGGTCTATGACCCAACCCGTTTACCCTTTTAATTATTAGACCCGGTCAACAGATAACCCACCCCAGTCAAATAAACACCCCCGCGCTTTTCCTCCTTCCTCCCACCACTTGCCTGAAATCACTCACCCTCCCCTCCCCTCCAGTCAACCTTCACACAACCTTGTCCCCCTACCTCAAACACAAAACAAAAACCATTTAATGTATCTCCTCATCTCACTCAACCCTTAACAGTTAAAAATCCACTTTGGCGCCAAAAGAAGATCAAACGGCCAAGATTCACTCTTCTCATCCAATGGTCTAAATTCCTAGTGGGATTTGCTCAGAAAGTGAAGGGGAAGCATTTGGAGTATAAAAGAGGAGAGAAGAAAGAAGCAAAGGGGTAGATAGTTTTTAAAAATTTTCCTTAAATGTCGTTTTTTTTATTAATGTCTTAGTTTAAGTTAAAATGATGTAATTTCATTTTCATTGTATCTCTTTTAAGTTTACAAACCTTTGTGACTCACTTTTGAGTATTAACTTAAGCTTTTATGTAAGTTCCATCTTTTAAAGTTCACTGTTGGTATTTTCAGTTTTGAATTTTGTTTACAAGTTTCTCATAAGCTTATGCTTGAATCACATAAGCTCCTTTAAGCTTATTTTAGCTTTTGGAAAGCTTGCAATCAGTTTTAAGTAAGTTTCATGCAAGGTCAACAAAAGTCAACCTTGACTCAAGAATGGGAATGGTGGTGATTTGGGGTGATGCTGTGGTACTTTGGAGTTGGAATAGACTAGCATAGAATAGGTTTGGGGTTTGGTTTAGCTTACAACACCAATTGGATACTTGTGAGTAAGTTTCTCATTTTCCAAATTCTAGTCAAATAGCATTTTCTGTTTGCACCTTTATCTGTGTTTAATTTTAGTTCATGCTTGTTTATTCAGTGTTAATTAAGGTTTTTAAACTTAGTGTAATCAAGAAATCTTGCTTGTTTAGCAGTTTGTCTGTTATTAGCTCAAAACAGTAGGATTAAGGGGTGTTTGGATTGAGTATTTAAACTGCACTAGAGAGTAGTTCAGTGGGTTAATTCTGTTTGTTCATTCTTGTCAAGTCCATTTGAGCTTATATCTGTCATAAATTTGTGCTTGTACATGCTCATAAGTCAAAATTCCACCTTGAGCACCTTTGCAGCCCACTGTTGGGTTTGTTGCAGTCCAAAACTTGTTTTTGTGTTTAAAATTTCATAAACTTTGCTTTTGTTAACTTCATTCCATCATTATATATCATATTCAGTTCAAAAATCAAGATCAAAACTTAGAAAAGTCAACTTTTTATTTTCCTTCAAAAGTCAAAATTTGTCAAAAATCTGTTTTGGGCCCAAATGCAAGGAATTTTCTAGGATTCATTTTTAGGTCTTATTTTGTGAGATTTGTAGTTTTAAAAACCTCTCTTGGTCTAGTTTGTTATTACTATTTTTACTGATTTTTGTCATTTTTCTAAAAGCTTGAATTTAGCTTGTCAAAGTGGGCTTATCTGCCCTGTTCCTTGACTCAGTGAATGCTGAGAATTGCTCAGTTCTTGCATCACTTGCACAGGGCTCATAAGAGCTCACCTAGGTCTGATTTTTGGTACAAACACTCTCACCCAGGTCTTATCCAAGTACCAAGTTCTGTTTTCTTGTTTATAGCTTATTTGGTTGCTTATTTCTTAGCTTAAAGTTGCCCCCATGTCACTGTTTTCTGCCAAAATCTCATAATATCAAATCTTAGCAACCTTGCAAATCAGTGGCTAGAGCTTGTTGTTTCTCATTTCATTTTGGTCACTTTAGCTTATCATATCTTCTTTTTCAGTTTGGTACCTTGTGGTGTGGTTTTAGCTTATCAAAGTGCTTATTTTTAAGCACTTCCCACATCAGTTTCTATTTCCCCCATATAAGCCCTCGTTTTTCTATTTTTCCTATCTTCTAAATATAATTTTAGACTTTTCCTGAAATTTTCAGATTTTTCCAAGTTGTTTTGTTATTTTTCTTAATTTAAATTGGTTTTTAATCCTTTTTAATTAGCTTTAAATACAAAAAATTAAGAAAAGTCTCAAAAAAATAAGTTTTCATTTTTCTTAAGTTTAGATAAATGTAAAAAGCTTAAAAAGTATTTTTCCCTATTTTTCTCCTTTTATTTGGTATTTTTAATAATTTAAATTAGTTTTAAATAGTTTTTAATTAATAATAAATACATAAAAAGTCTAAAAAATATATTTTCTGTTTTAAAATTAGTTTTATCATATTTTAGATTTTTCTAAGTCTTTATTTTATTTTTCTAGTCTTATTTCATATTTTCTTTTATTTTAGAGTATTATTAAATAGTTTAAATTAGTTTTTAATTAATAATAATTAATTAAATAGTTGTAAAAATAATTTTCTTTTTCTATAAATTTTATCATATCATTAGGTTTGTAAAAATGTATTTTTCATATTTTTAGGATTTATATTGTATAAGTTTCACTTTTTATTTAGTACGTTTACGTTATTTTTATTTAAACGTAAGTTTTAAGTTTTAGGTTCATAAACGTTCATCACTTTAAAAATAGTGATAGCGTTTATTTAATAGATTTTAACTTTTTAATCTTTTTAATTTGCATTTAAGTCGCTTTTATTTTATTATCTTTTCCAGTAGTGTAATATTCCATCCAAATCCTTTCTGATCGCTATTATTAGTGATCATTCTACTGTCTGATCAAGTGTTTACACACCATTGAGTCTCCTTGGGACTTAACGACCCGGGAATCCCCTGTATTCTCTGATCTTCATTTGCATTTGTGTCTGAGCTGTTTCAAGTCTGTTTGACTTGACTGTTTTGCGCAGATCAAATTTTGGCTACACGCGTCGTTCGGGGTCAAAGGAACTTCCTTTTCGTCGAGCAAGTTTTTCAACACCCTAGGCAGTGAACCTAATCGTTGTAGTGTAGTATTAGGGTAAGCCACGGGAATTGATATCGTTCTCTAGGGGAATAGGAATGCTAGTGAGAAGTTACTACGCTAAGGTTGGGGTTGAGGAAGATTATTTTTTATCTTTTTATATATTTTTAGGAAAGGAAAGGTACGAATCTCGGGGTTTGGATTTGGGGGTTGGTATTTTTACCGATTACTCTACTTATCTAATTATCTAAATTAAGGTGTATGTAGTCTATGTCTAATTATTGTGTGCTCGTATGATGGTTTAAAGATGTGTTTACTTAGGTTTTATTACTCCTTAATTATCTCCTATTGATGGTTGAATTGTCACTTCCTTATTCTTAATCGCGTTGTGTGTCTAAAGTCGTAGGGTATGCGTTTGTCCCTAACTCTTTGAACTTACCAAAGGGTCTCGTCTACAAAAACCTCTAGGAATTATAAACTCTAACTCTAAGGCACTCTTTGGATGGTTTAGCCTACAACTGATCTAAGTGTTATAGTCCAAGGTTCACAAAGATTAATCAAGCATTAATTACACAACGAATGACCTATCGCATTACTAGATCATTAACAATTAAGATAAGAGACAACCAATCAATATTCAATAATTAAGTTTCATATTCCCTAAGCAAACACACAAGTAAATTAGCCGGACATGGAGAACATGCAAGCATACACACAAATAATTGAAGACATAATTGAATTAATTAAGTAAAAAACTTATCTTGATGTAAGATAGGGTTTAGAACCCTAAAATACTGTACAAGACAGCCTTGGTTCGGTTTAGGTTTTTACTCCAAAAGACTACACACTAAAACTGAAAAATTCGGATTATATATATAAGATTACAATCGCGACGACGTCACCTTATGATTTGTGACGCCGTCGGGTCGCCGTCATTAGGGTTTCGTCTTGGCCACGTTAGTCTTGCGACGGTGTCACCTTATGCTTGTGACGCCGTCCCCTTAGTCTCTGTCGCCGTCTGGATCAAATCTATGCCGTCTGAGTTGCGACGGCCTACTCTTTTAAAGCCTGACACCGTCACTTGAAAATAAGCAATTTGGCTACTGTCCCGTCACAGAATTCTCCGACGGCGTCGCAGTTAGGCAGTGACGCCGTCCCCTTGTATTTCAGCAGCTTGAGTGTCTCGATTCTTGTCTTTGGCCCTTTTCTTCGTATATCCGCGCCTTTTCGTCCAAATAAGTGCCATTCGAGCAATTTGCCTTCAAGATACCTAAAAAGTGAAAAGGAACGATATTAAGTAATAACGGATACAAAAGTGATCAAATAAGGGCTTAAACGACCCCTCAAAAAGGTACATTTTAAAACCTTATCAGTGTCATCACCAAAAGTTTTTAAAATTAGTGTTACAAGGTTGTTTTGCATGCTTCTTTGTACACGACTTTTACCACATTTATATGTGCATACCTATTTTTAATTTTAAGTCTATGCCATCCAACTATAAACACGTGCACTTGGATTGACTTCTCTGGTCAGACCTAAGGGCCTTTCCAACCCATGGTAATTATTTCTCACTGGTCAGACCTCTGGTTATTTTTACACGTTCATACTTGGTCAACTTATATCGAGTTAACCTGGTCAGACCTCAGACCCGAGGCATAAGATGAGAACTAACATGCTTTTGACATTATTACTTGATACTAATACCTTAAACAGTCTCATAAATCTAAGAGTTGCATTTTGCAATTAACGCTCGTCGCTTACCTCTTGTCCTATTTTTTTACACACTGGTCAGACCTATGGTAATTAAGTGGGGTTGCATGATGGATCTTAGTCTTAATTAGTAATTAATTGGGTAGTTAATTCTTTTAAGAATGTAATTATCGAAAATACTAGATTTGAACTTTTTATGTTCTGATTAATTGTGTTATTGCAACATAATTCATAAACAAATTTGTTTTTCTTTGAAAGACAAACTTAGTCTCTTTTCCTAGTAAGAAGAGTGAGACTTATACCTATCTTTTCTCCTTAGTTGACAAACTAAGATAGGATTCCAAAATTGATTAACTCTTATATGATCTTTCATTACCCTTTTCGTGGTCTAGAGTTAATTGAAAGATAGAATATTTTGTGTAACTAGAAACATTGTGTCTAGAGCTACCAAAATAAATAACATCTTGCACTTGTCACGATGTATGAGTTTAAACCGCAAAGAGTAAAAAAATTACTAGAATATTCGCTAGGTAATTTTCTTGGACTCTTGTTTATTCCTAAAGTGCTAAATACCCTTGGGGCTTTGTAGACGATAAAGGAGGAATTGCATGCTAAAGATTCAAGTTAATTGAATAAAAGAATGGCTAGTCCATTGTCTACATAAGTAAAACTTCATATACTCTGCTCAATACCTAAGTACATGCTACTCGTAGGAAATTGAAGAGAATAGGAAAGTATATAAAACTGCTATATGCTTTCTACTGGAAATGTAACACTTGTAATGTTGACAAATCCAGTGGGAGCAATTGCCTTTTATGACTGAAATATCATTCACGTAATGTTGTCAATTTCAGTGGGAGCTACGGGATTTATTTCCTGTTAGTCACCCATATCATTTCAAACTAGCTTTGAAATAATTCATTACTTTCCGAATATAAACAACCATTGCTTAAAGGAAAATTGCATTTTATTTTATTTAGATAACTCGTTGCCTTCCTGCTGTCGCTTCCTGAAGTGTTATCTATAGAGTAATAATCCACAATTCTTTATTAAAGGCTATGGTTCTACAACTACTTATGATCTCTATGACATTATCATATTGTTTGAATAATCAATCACGTGTTGTTTGTTTTTATAATATGATGTTGTACCTTACACAAGTGGGAGAAATCTCAAAATGTGTGCAAGGAGCAACAATATTATTGGTATCTCTTGACCGCAAGGTAAAGGAAACTAATAATTCTAATAGGACTTAAACACATTAGATGTTTAATGCCCTACTACATGTAAAATAAGAATTCTACTAGGACTTAAACACATGAGATGTTTATTGCCCTACTACATTCTAATAATGATTATACTAAGACTTGAACACGCTAGATGTTTGTTGCCCTACTGCATTCAAATGTCATGATATAGTGTAAAGATACTTCAACATTTGACTACATGTTTAGTCAACATAATTATGGTTATATAATAATGATCATAATTCTGAAGTATAAAATTAACTTGAAATTACTATAGAACTCAAGAGTTTGCGTTCATGATTACTTTTGTTAGTATAATTATGCTTACATGTTAAGACATAATTATAAAGTCTTTGAATTAGTCAATGACTTATAACATAAAGTATATATAGTAAAAGTGTTATGTCTTCTAGTTAACACATAAACATAAAGCTTTTGAATTATTCAAAGACTTATAATGTATTATTGAAATGTTCTGTTTTCTTGTTAACACATGAACATATAATCCTTGAACAGTTATGTCTTCTTGTGAACACGTGAACATAAGGTTCTTGTATTGTTCAATGAATATACATTATTGCATGCACTTGGTTCGTAAATACTTTATATGCAATTTGGCTTGACCCAATTGACAAGTATTTGGTCCAAAGAGAATTAAGTTATCTATAGAATTCTGATATAGTTTCACAATTCTAATAACTCATACCACTTCATTATGGTATGTCTAAAGTGTTGGATCAAACCTTATTCATATTATTTGGTTCCTGATAGCTTTAATTGCTCTACCTCCAAAACATATCAAGGTTAGAAATTGCGTGTGTCATGGATACACTCAATATAGTTCAAACCTAGAAGGTATTCAAGACAACCTATAACTGAAAAACCTAATTCATTAGGGATTTGAGGTTTTACCACTCAAACCAGTTGAATCATAAACCCTTTTGGATTTTTGATTTTTCTACACTTCCTAGCTTGAAGATTGTAGTTTTGGTGTTCTTCCTAGCTTGACGAAACATAAAACTGTTGCTAGAGATTTTGGTTAAAGAGTGATACTAAATTAGAGTTTTTCTATAAACCCTAATTTAAGTTGTTGGAAGGAATTCCATTATGTCTTGATTTAAGTTCTGAATTTGTTAAAATCTTATGAAGCATTTTATTAACAAATCTTGAGATGAGAACTTAAAATGTATTTTGTGATTCTCCATAAAGAACAATTTATTGTTGCTTAAATAATTAGTATTTAGAGAATTGTCTCTACTTACAAAAGTAAGTGGGAGCATATACAAATCTCAAAGTTTTTGAGAACAAAATACTTAACCTTCTAAAATGCACTTATTAATGTCATACTAAGGTTAAACATGAAAATGTCAACCGAAGTATAATGATTACTCTCATTCATAAATCCGAAAGGATGCCTCATCACTTGAGTGATATTTTATATCAATGCTGAGGGATATAAGTTAGAAGATTATTGTAAATCAGCTAACTACTAAAATATATTATCACATCTTGAATCTGATAAATATTTTAGAACTATGAATGATAAGATGCAGTCCTTAAAAGGCAAATCGAGTTTTGAGGTTGATTGTTATTTCGCCTAACAGTTAACCTATGATGTTGGAATGAGTTTCTTTTGAAGAATGACCCACAAGGACAAAATTGTATACATATTAATGTTTGACATTTTATAAAAAGTTTTTAATCATACTTAAGCAATTGACTGTGATTAAATTTTCTTATATAATACATGCATTAATTATATAAAGATATTTAATTGTCATACATGTGATTTGTATGTAGAATATGACAATTAAGATTTTATAACTTTTCTTTATGATTACCTTTTGCGAGGATGGTGTGTAATCAAAAGGGTTATGAATTTATATTATCTTTATGTAGTATACAAAATTTGAGCAATCCATGTTTTGGATTGGATCGTGCATCTAAGAGCTGAGATCTTGAATTTAATTACAATATGATTCTGATTAAATTAAGACAACTCTTGAGTACATCTGACATTGAGTGGGAGCATTGTGTTTTTCCTTAAAATTTATATGTTGAAGATATCATTCTATTTAAGCTAGATATTGATCCTTAAGCTTGGAATGAAACTTCACTTGAAATTTAGGGAATAAAACAAACAACCTTGGAATAAATGTTTATCTGGAATAAACGAATGCGGAAAATAAGTCTGACACAAATGCAATATATCATTTGAGCGAGTCTTAAAATGATATATTTCACTTGGAATAATTTACATGGATGGAAACCTTGTGTTTTTAAACTAAGGGTTTATCATGTATATATTATATTGTGTATAAGACTAGTTGTTGCTTTTGTATAAGAACAAAATGAGCTGACAACAACAATATCTAATTGAGAGAGTTTAGATTATTGTTATGATAAATGTTTACGAATTATAAAGCATAGTGTTGTACAAGTACAAATGATGCTAGAGGATTATTTATACTAGTTGTAGTAGAATTTTATCTTTTATGATAAATCTGCTAACTAGTTATGCTCAACATAGAGCATTGTTGCATTACACATTAAAGAATGAGAATACTTTACACTTTTAGAAACTATAAAGATGACTGTCAGTATGTTGTTGACTTTTACTACCTCATGCAAGGTAAGACAACATCTCCATACTATAATTCTTGCAATAGTATGAGCATATGAGATAAGACACTCATCTTATATTTCAAATCACTCACTATATGTGATATTTGAAATAAGTATTCGGAAAGTTTACTCAGATAACTATTTAGTTTTTCTTTTAAAGAAAAGTTGAGAATGTTGGAAACATTAGGGTTCAACTTACTAAATGAGTTTCATGCATATCTGTTTTAGTATTTGGATAATTGGGATTGATAGACAATTTTTACTTTATGATGAATAAAGATACTTGATATTTGTTATTCCTTCATATAATAATTGTTATCCTATATTTGCATGTTTAATCCTTGAATAATTTTATTATTCTAAATATGTCCATTGTCAGTTATCAATATGGGAATATTGTTATGATAAGGCAAATGTGAGTGTTGGTTATAATTCTAACGAGAATTCGGATTGTTCCCACCAAACTCATATGTATTCACTAGAGATGCATATTGGATTCCCCAACTTTCAAACATTTACTTTTGGATCCTAGTCATAAGTAAAATATTGAAAATGGTTTGTTATCTTCATCCTTAGACTTGAGATGCAAGCAAGTTCTGTTATGTGTGGATATCATTTTTTGTAAGTATACGCAAAACGCTATCTGAATAAGGTAGTTATAAAAGCTATATTTCGGAGTGATGTGAAGCAGCATCCACAACACTTGTAGTCAATAAAGGATTTGTTACTCCACTTGATATGTGCAGAAAGATACCATGGCACCTCTCCAGATTTAATCAGATAATTGTTTGGCCAAACCCAAAGGGTAATGCAAGATGATTCTTGATTACATTTGGTATATCTAATTAAAATCTATAACGAGATTCTAAATGGTTAAACTATATGGAATAATTTGAGATCCATAATCCATGGTTTAACGATATCTATAACAAAGGATGATTAGAGCAAGACATTGAATGACCATGCTACTGAGAAACTTTTACGAAACTATTCTCTCAGACACTTTTAGTTAAAAAGCGAGTGAGAGCGTTTGCTAGGCGTTTCCGTCGTTAGTTTTGTGTGCCATTCGACACTCCAACTCCCAAGTGGGAGCTGTTGGTTTGTGGGAGTTATAAACACACGTAAACGACTAGAAGTGTGTGAGCCGATGGGGGCACACACGATAAACACGAGTATACGTGTCGAACATATTTTATACTTGAATTATATATACCCGTTTTGCATGTTCTTGACCCGCTTAATTTGAACGACCCATGGACTATTCTTGGACATGACGTGGTTTGAATATGGACCGGCTTGGGCCCTTGGGGATCCATCTGATCGGGCAGAAAAGGGAAGTGGGTTTTTGATTGGGTTTAAGACTTGTTGACCAAGTTTTGGCTCAAACAAGGAATCAGTTAGTTTGCTATATAAGCAAACACACACCCACCTCAATTGCATGCATTGTACGAATATTATATATCCCTAAAACTACTCTAAACCAATCGAAGTTCCAGCTCAACTTCTTATTCAATTTGCTACAAAGTTGATTAAGGTTTATAGTTTTTGTTCCATGTTCTAAACTTGCATCTTTTATTGATTCAAGCGTTTAGAGTTTTATTAGTAGTTTCTATGCTGGTTCCTTGTCTTCGAATAGCAGCAGCAGGTGGGATTTGTTTCCTGTTCATGGGTTGGTTCTCGGACAGCAAAGCAATACAATATCGGACGTGATGTCCGATATCGAATAATATTAAAACAGTTTCTTAGGCTGTTTTTGGACCTCGGATAAGAAACAAGTTGTGGTACTTGGTGGTATTCTTTTTCGTGTTATATTCAAGTGAGTCAAGTGTTGATGGGTTTTAATACGTTCTCGACTAGCTTCTTTATCGAACGTATACGGTTTTCGTGTTGTGTGTGATACTCTTCGAGGTATCTATTTTAGATACTTAAGGTTTCGTTTTGGTTTCTTGTTCCGTTACTAGAGATCAATTGCCAAACAAGGTTAGCTTTTCTATATCCTTTTTAATTAATTAATATTGTATTAATTATCTGTTTATTAAATATGTGCTTAACATAATTGCATTAACTAGATCCTTTATCCGCTGCGTACTCGTAGAGGTTACTGGTTAACTTGTTCTAAAATTCCAACATAAACTTTGTTGTTCAAGCGTTGGTCATTCAACATCAATGAACAGAGTGAGAAAAATCTAGAGCTTGTACAACAATAAACATCTAATTACTTCTCAAAAATATATTTTATATAAACAAACAAACAACCAATTTTGTTACGAGTAGCGTGGTAGTCATTATATGACAAGAGGATGGTTCTCAATTTAGAAATTTTAGTTGCTAAAACGAGAATTAACCACTCTTAAGTTTCTTTGTGTACATGCCCATAATGTGTCACATAGATTGCAAGTTAGGTCCTTAAAGTTTTGGCCATGTTCAATTGTGGTCTAGTTACCCTCTTATCCTTTTTATCACTTTGCAAATGATTTTGAAATAGTTGAATTTAAAGAATATTTGTGTCTATATAGGTTAGGATCCACTAGTTTCGTCCTGCCTTAGGGTGTGTTTGTTAAAAGTAGCAGTAAGTAGTAGAAGTGAGCAATAGCTATGAGCAGTAGCCGTGAGCAGTAACTATTTTTTTAAAATAAAAGCATAGCTGTAATTATAAATGAATAAAATGAAGTAAAATGATATATACACCAAGCATTGTGACCTGTGCGATGCACAAGTCTTGTTCACCATTAACAAATCAAACTTTTATTTATATCAATAACTCAAACTCAAAACTTTTGTATGTGTGTTACATATTTTTCTAATTTTCTCAAACATTAGTCGAGATAGTAATTGACAGAAGTGGCTTCGTCTTAGTTGTGATTTAGCGTTGCATGTCATTATTCAAGCTTAACACGGCTTGGTAAAAACAAATTTCGGATTGGACCGATTTTTCTTGATAAAATGAAAACTTGAGGCCCTGTACCCATTGAGGTCTTTGTTATCTTTTCCTAATTGTTAAAGAAAGTTACTAAACAATACCAATCTAGAAAGCTTTATGTTGCTAATACTCGGCCCAAAAATTTTTAACCAAATTATGACTATTATTGATGAAACTAAAATGCTTAACAAATATCTAGATATGTTCAACCAACAACTCAAAATTACTTAAACTTATGAACCTAAGTATTGTATATAACGAGTCGGAGTACTCGTGCGTTGCTGTAGGAATGTTGTGTTAATCAAAATTCGAAATGAAACGATTATTCAAAAATTATTTTTGTTATTAAGGACTAAATATGCAAAATGTCGATAACCGCAAGTACTATTTTCGTAAAGTATTTCTGAAAATAGAATGATTTTTTACGAAAAAAGTCCCTAAAGTTATCGGCATTTTGCAAAATTAGTCCTTAGGGACTAACTCTGCAATGGATCAATAACCTCAGGGTCTAAAATAAAAATTGCCAAAACCACTTTTGCATCCACTATTTTGCACTATAGCGTGTTCCTCATTTTTAGTATATAGTATAATATCTCTTTGTTACTTATCGACACACACTCACCCCCCACTTCTTTACTCATTTTATTGAAACCACTCAAACCACAAACACAAACTTTATCACCACAAAATGTCTATTTCTTAACAGCGCAGCTGGAATGTTTGTTGGCCTCCAAATCCGGAAACATTTACCACTGCCTGATTTGTGTAACTCGTAACCGCCAACTACCGTAGCATCTTAACACCGTATCTCAGCCTAACCGCCCCAGAAATAGTTGATAGGTGGTGGTTGTGGGTTTTTTCATGTATCAGATAGTGCACTAGGTTACATATGTGTATCATATGGTGGTTGTGGTATTAGATTTTTTTGTGTTCATTAGATGGTGTATCGGATGGCATCACAATCTTCTCAATAGCCGTAAACGAAGAATTAACACATATCTCAACTATCCAACCGAAAGTCTTATACAATAGCATTGTATGATTTTTTAGGCCTTGTTTGGCTAAGCTTATTTGACATAAGCCGATTTGGGCTTATTTTTTATAAGCTCCGATTTTATGGCTTATTTTGAGATTTGTCGGCTTTTATAAGTTTATCATATCATAATAAACTTATATAAGTCGACAAGTCTCAAAATAAGCAACAAAATCGGAGCTTATAAAAAATAAACACAAATCGGCTTATGTTAAATAAGCTTAGCTAAACAGGGCCTTAATGTTGTAAATTGTAACTGATGAAGGCAAAGGGATGTAACTGCTGAAGGCAAAGAGATATAACTATAAAATCATCATTTATTTTTGGAAGAATTACATATATATCCCTCTTTTGATTTAAAATTACAATATATCTAACCTAGGTTAAAAATTACATATATATCTTTCTTTTGCTTAAAAAAATTCATATATATCCAACATAAATTAAAAATTATATATCCAATCTAAAACTTAAAATTAACATATGTGTCAAAATACCCAATTCATATATGTAGAACCGTGGGGGTGGGGGTGGGGGGCGGGGGCGGGGGTGTGAATACGATCTTTTTGGCTTCTTCGAAGTTTATTGACTTCAAGTCTCTAAGATCACCAAGTTGTTTTACAATAATAATCACAACCACAATTACAACCAAAGTATATAAAGCATGCAAAGAGACACCACAATATATACTGGTTCGGGATGGGGGGTTTATACCATCCGTACGTCCAGTTGTAAATCCACGACACGATATTATTCACTAAGTATAATCATTTCGGTGGATTACAAACAATTACAACTTCACTCCACCGGTATGCACAAAGATCGACGCTCACTAAGAAGAGCTACTCCAACGGTATTCCGCTCTCGGAAACCACCCTAAAGAATCTCGTGATTCGACTTACCATTAATACCACTAAGACTTAAGTATCAAACCCCAACTAGATCTCCAACCATCTTTGCTTGGTCACCAAGACACACGACTTTCTTTACAACCAAATCGAATGATAAATGTTTGATTGTTCAATCAAGCCCTAACGTAACCTAGAGACTCAATTGTAATAGAAAGAGTATAGAGAAGAAGAACCTCGACACAATCACAAGAGTGGATTAGGTTCTTGTGATTCTTCCCTTGCGAAGAATTTGTTCTTTCAAAGAATGATAAGAGGGAAAGATTAAGAACACAAGATTGTAGAGTTAAAGGGTAGAGAGAAAAGAAATTAGAGAGAAAGAATAAGTGGCAATGGGTGAGGAATACAATAGCCAAGGTGGGGTATTTATAGGCCAATAACCCTCAACTTGTGAAAAATCACTACGAGGCTGGCGCTCTGGCCTCGTGCTAGAGTGCAACCAGTGCGCCAGAAACTCGTAAAGGTTTTTCGTGGGACTTTAGCCTTTAACTATCCGACCTTAATAAACCCAAAATTGTACTTCACACTTTGACCTTTCCATTATTCATCCTCAAGGTCAACCAACTCAAATAACCATTTGATAAAAATGGGCACTGAAAGACCTTTCGAACTATAGCGGATCAAATAGCTGCTTATTCTTTGGTAAGGAAGGCTTGCGGAGAATAGGTGCAACGGGGAATCATGGGAATGCATGTCGTTCTTCCGTCTTTGGGAACACTAGTTGTCTTTGGTTTGGTAAGGCCGACTCGATGGTTGCGGAGCAAGGTTACCAAGGGGAACAACGAGTGGTTGCTTCGCAAGCCTATATTACGGTATAACGTTATCGTCGTTATGGCGCTTTGGAACACTGCTGATCGCCACCTCTTGCAAGCAACCGTCAGTCACAAATGGGAAAAATCATACGCCATTTTAAAATAATCTTTGGGGTGTTTACCAATTATCAAAGAAGAAAAGAGAGAATGGATAATTAGATAGGGGTATATTGGGTATTCCTCACATGGCATAGATAATAAAGAAAGAATATGTCATGAAATATTCCTTTGTTAGAGAGAGAGGGGGAAGATTTGAATTTGAAATTCAAATTATGTAAGAGATGAAAGTGTATGAGAGAAGTTAGGTTACAAAGAAACTATGGCTAGGTTAGATGAGTTGGCATTGGTTAAGAGGAAGGGAATATGCCAAAAGAATAAAGGATATGCTTTTCTTGGAGAGGAGGGTGAGTTGTGAGATGGAAGAGTTTGAATTTCAAATTTGAAAACATTTTAGCACATGTTAGATAAGGTTGTATATGAGTTGGCATGGATGTGATGGGGGAGGATCCTTTAAGATGAAATTCAAATTTGAAATGTGGGAGGAGAGAAAAGGTAAAAAAGGTAACATGTGAGGGAGGTTGATATAGTTATCACATGTGTTGATATAGAAGATTGAGTTGTATGGATGTGATGATGATATGATGGGGAGCCTTTGGCGTGGATCCAAATTCAAATTTGAATGTTGGGAGAGTGAGAGTGTGAGTTGGCAAGGTGTGTAAGGGAAGGAATATGAGAGAGTGTGTGTGTAATTTGAATTTGGCTTGGATTCAAATACAAGAATCGGACTTTCCAAATCTTCCTTACCTCCAAGCAATCATTAAGGAATCACTAAGGCTACACCCAACCTCTCCATTGTTGCGTCGAAAATCAACATAAGATTGCACCATAGGAGGGTACCATATTCCAGCAAAAACTACTATTTTATTCAACATATGGAGCGTTGGTCGTGACCCGACCTACTGGGATAAACCACTTGAATTCAGACTTGAAAATTTGAAGACAAACACATCGATGCCAGAGGACAACACTTTCACTTGTTACCATTTGGGAGTGGAAGTAGAATGTGTCCAAGGACATCACTAGGGTTGCTAATAGTACATGCCACCAGTGGTGCTATGATTCATTGCTTTAAGTGGAAGGCTAGGAAAGATGAAAATCTGACTAGTGTTGACATGGAAGAAGGTCCCATCGGGGATCACAATTCCTAGAGCTAACCCTTTGGTTTGTGTTCCAGTCGCACGACTCAATCCGATCCCATTGTCTTCTTGATAAATCACACTCGGATCAGATCACCAATATTCGGTTTCAGCGTGCTGAGAAGATATACGTGTCTCAGTAAGTCTGAATGTTATAAAAGGCTATTAATAATAATATTTCAGTTATATTTGTTCGGATTTGAAAGTATCTTCAAATTTGTTTTTAACTTTATTGTTTCAGTATAATTTGATATTATTGTATACTCAAAAATAAAATAAATATCATGTGTAAACTTTGCGCGGGATTTATAAATATTTTGTTTCACGGCTTCTAACTTACTTTACTTGGATGTTTTGATACATAGCCGTAATTGTCGTTGAAAAATAAAATAAATATCACGTTTCTTGTTATGAAGATGGTGGCCCAAGTTTGCTCAGCCGTATGGAAAAAATACTTAAATAGAAGGGAAAAACTCACTAAATAATAACCAACTGTCACAAGTGTTCCACTAAAGTCACTCAAGTTTTTTTTTTATATCCAAAAACCACTCAAGTCACATTTTTGTTTCAATATTGTGCAATTTTAGTTTTTATGCCATATCACCATGAGACTATCTGATGTGTACATGTATTAGATGAATTGGATGTATACCTGGAACCAAATATATAATTGATATTAATTGTCACTTAAAAGCCCATTAAATTATATACTGTAGAAAACTAGAAGGGGGGTTGAATAGTTTACCGATTAAAACTTTGTTTTGAAACTTATTGAAAGATCAATTGATATTGATCTTAAGTATGATAATGAAATATGCAAGCAATATGTAATAGATAAGTAAGGAAAGAAATGATCAAACCACAACAAGTTGTTTATAGTGGTTCGGCCTACAAGGACTCTTTTTCCTTGCCCTACTCCACTCCCCGAGTCTCACACTCGAGAGTTTAACTTCACTAGTCAACAAGCTCCTTTCACCGGCGGAGAAAACCTTTACACTTCGCTTACACTATTTCCGACACTAAGCTAGATGTCGAGTTCTTTCCAAGGGTACAACTACTCCCACACACAATGTATTTTGAGGACTAAAATACTAACCACTCACACTCACAAGATTATGATGGTTTGATACAACAATGAAGTATGGATCAACACTAGATCATACAACACTAAACAAACAAGACTTCCAACTTCTCGTTGAAGCTTGAATATGACTTGATCTTCTTTGCTACAAAAGAGATCACTAATATGATATGAAACTGAGTTAGAAAGGTTAGAGAGAAGATATGTATGAGAGTATGTTAGAAAGGGATGGGAAACTACTTGGCTTGGCATTGCTATTTATAGCCAAATTGGACAGGAGCGTCCACGGACCGCGGACCCCTAAAAAGGGTTCCGCCCGTGTACCAAATTGGTACCGCCAGTCTGACAGTCAAGATATCAAATCTTGCCTAAAGTCAACTCTATCTAAGTAAGATTGTGCAAGATATGAAGAGTATAAATCTTCACAAAATATCTAATGGAATCTTCCAATGATCTCCATGATGTAATACATGATGTCAAATGTTGTATTACTATTAATAGAAATATGCAAATGCTTAAGTAGTGTTTGGTTTTAAGAACCTAACACATTCTACAAACTACTATCATACATAATGATTAGAGTCATATCAAGATGTTACTAATCATAAATGTAAATGCTTGAATGATGAATATATTGTTTGAGAAAGCTTGTTTTAATATCTAATAAACTTGACAAGCTTTAAGCTTTTATAAATTAAATTTACTTTTGTCGTTAACAAAACTTAGGCAAAGATCAAAAAATATAAATAACGTTTAATGACGATATTTGTATTAACATATACTATCTATAAACACTAAACCCTAAATTATATATGGACAATTATATAATAATTGAGACGACGTGGGTTTATATGGAACTCAATGTGGGGGCAAATGTGAATTTACTTGAAGATCATTGTGATTTCCATCAAAAGTATCGAGGTAAGTAATCATTAAGATAATGTGTTGTGAGTATTTTTAAGAATTTAAAACAAGTGATTGTATATTTGTATAGATGATATGTACCTTATATTTGTTGTCCTTTTTTTTTAACAGAATGCCATCATCTACTAATTCCAATGTTGTGGATGTTGACGTGAACTATGGTGGGGTTTTTCTAAAGAACCCTTTTAGAAACGAAATTTGGTAATCTTCTAAGTTATTTAATTAAGGACCTCTTTAGCCAAGTAGTGAACTATGCACCTAATGCTTAAAGTAGTTATCTGTTATTTAAGTTATGCAAAATTGTTAGCCGGCTTCTTTAAGTTATTAGTTAGTTACTCACATCATTTATCAATAGGGAATTGTGGAAGGAGTTAAAGATGTATTCCCTTATGGTGAACATAGACAATGCACAAGACACATATATGCTAACTTTAAGAAAAAGTTTCGTGGGCTACATTTCAAAAACTTATTCTGGGCCGCTGCAAATTCAACAACCGTGCAACATTTTGAAGAGAAAATGAATCAGATAAAAGAGATCAGCAATCAAGCATATAATCATCTTACAGAAAGAAATCCAAAAAGTTGGTCAAGAGCTTTTTTTGAGGTTAATAGGGCATGTGATGCTTTTGAAAACGGCATGAGTGAAAGCTTTAATTCAAGAATTCGAAAAGCACGAAGGAAGCCTATCATCACAATGCTAGAAGAAATCAGAACATACGTAATGAGAAGAATTTTTAGAATGGCATCAAAAGCTAAAAAACTAGAACATGATGTATGTCCTACAATCAGAAAAAAGTTAGAAGAAATTAAAGTGAAACAAAGGTAACAAAATCATACTTTACAACATATTTTTCCTCATTGTTATTAACGTATTGGTTTGCTTGTGTAGGCACTGGAATGTCATTCCAAGTGATTGTAACCAGTTTGAAGTAGTGAATGAGTATGATGCATATGTAGTGGACATAAGTGCACGTACTTGTAGTTGCAGATCATGGCAGCTATCAGGCATACCTTGTGTTCATGCGGTCGCTGCATTGGCTTTCCTCAATAAGGACCCAGAGACTTATGTAAGTGATTGGCTGAAGAAAGATATGTTCACAAAAGCATACAATTACCCCATTAAACCACTAAAAGGAAGTTCTTTTTGGCCTAAAATAGATCACATTAAACCCCTACCACCAAAAGAAAGACGTATGCCGGGTAGGCCAAATGTAAATAGGAAACGAGATCCTTACGAGAAAGAGAGTAAGTATTCAAAAGCTGTGATTGGACGAAAAATGACTTGCAAAAAATGTAAAACAAAAGGGCACAATTCTAAATCTTGCAAGAATCAGCCAAAAGACACACAACCAAAGGAGGTGAGGCTGAAAGGTAGACCAAGAAAAGTTAGTGAACCAGCATGTGTGCAAACGTCTACGAGCGTGGGAGCAACATCAAGTCTCATCGGGGTAAGTGTGCTAGTTATATTTGGTGGTCAATGCATAAATTTTCAACACCATTTCACATTATATTTTTGCTATGACAGAGCACAACAATACCTATACCTGCTTGGCCAGGCTACGGTTTACCACACTTTGCTCGTGATGAAGTAGATGTTGGTGATCAAATGGCTGGACAAGAAAGCTAAACGATTGATGAAGTTTAAATAAGTCTAGCTTTATCATATTGCACTCGTTCTTTTTGGAGCATATTGTAATAGACATTCGTAATTTCGTACTTGTTAGAGGATTTATGTTTTGGCTACATAACCTTTTTAAGCTATTGTTTGGGTGCAAATATTCATATGAAGGATTTCAATTTATCTATTAGTTTTACTCTTTTTATACTTCCATTATCATTGGTGTGTTGTACTATATTAACTTATAACTTTGTTACGCAAGCAATAGTTATGCCGCATGAATATATCGACTCGATACGGTCTTGATTAATATAGTAACTAATATATATGGAGGCTAACATATAGTTATACCGCAGTTATATATCGATTCGGACTTGATTGATATAGTAACTTTTATATATATATATATATATATATATATATGGAGTTTTGTTGAAGTTGAGTGCAGAGTACTAATTCATGTTGTCGATAGTTGTGACAGTTGCTTTAGCTTTTTGTAGTTTAGTAATATGGGAATTGAGTGCAGATTACTAATTCAGCTTGTTGGACCAAAGGTTTTTGCGAGGTGTCTTGTATTCTTTGTATGGCGTGGTTTATGTTTATTTGACTTTCGAAAAAATAATATTGGAGGCTAACATAGAGAGAAGACAACAGGTGCAATAACATATGCATGAGATGAATAAGAAAAAAAAAGATGAAGATACCTCTGAGTGGAGTAGTGAATGTGCATTTCATGTCAGCTACATATATGTACACATAATCTAAAAGTTGACATGTCATCACTAGTGTGATGATGATATGGCATAAAAACTAAAATTGCACAATATTGAAACAAAAATGTGACTTGAGTGGCTTTTGGATATAAAAAAAAAACTTGAGTGACTTTAGTGGAACACTTGTGAAAGTTGGTTATTATTTAGTGATAAATCACACTCGGATCAGATCACCATTGTCTTCTTGATAAATCACACTCGGATCAGATCACCAATATTCGGTTTCAACGTGCTGAGAAGATATACGTGTCTCAGTAAGTCTGAATGTTATAAAAGGCTATTAATAATAATATTTCAGTTATATTTGTTCGGATTTGAAAGTATCTTCAAATTTGTTTTTAACTTTATTGTTTTAGTATAATTTGATATTATTGTATACTCAAAAATAAAATAAATATCATGTGTAAACTTTGGGCGGGATTTATAAATATTTTGTTTCACGGCTTCTGACTTACTTTACTTGGATGTTTTGATACATAGCCTTAATAATTGTTGTTGAAAAATAAAACAAATATCACGTTTCTTGTTATGAAGATGGTGGCCCAAGTTTGCTCAGCCGTATGGAAAAAATACTTAAATAGAAATAGACATTTATATTTAAAGTCAACTGATAAATGTCAACGGTTTAATTATAGCATATATATAAATACTTATATTCATTGAATTATTTGATTATATAAAAATATCAAATTATACTCCAACAATAAAGTTAAAAACAGACGTAACCCGAATAAACATAATTGCAATATTATTATTAGTTGCATACATGAGTACGTAATAAAACTAGTATCTTATTGAATATAACAAAAATTGTAGTGAACTGATCAAAGTGTGACTTATCACGAAGAAGGCAATGGGATCGGATTGAGTCGTGCAACTGGAACACAAACCAAAGGGTTAGCTCTAGGAATTGTGATCCCGACAGGACCTTCTTCCATGTCAACACTAGTCAGATTCCCATCTTTCCCAGCCTTCCACTCGAAGCACTGAATCATAGCACCAAGGGTGGCATGTACTGTCAGCAACCCTAGTGATGTCCCTGGACACATCCTTCTTCCACTGCCAAATGGTAACAAGTGAAAGTGTTGTCCTCTGACATCGATGTGTGTCTCTTCAAATCTTTCAGGCCTGAATTCAAGTGGTTTATCCCAGATGGCTGAGTCACGACCAACGCCCCATATGTTGAATAAAACAGTAGTTTTTGCTGGAATATGGTACCCTCCCACGGTGCAATCTTCTGTTGATTGTCGATGCAACAATGAGGAGGTTGGGTGTAGCCTTAGTGATTCCTTAATGATTGCTTGGAGGTAAGGAAGATTTGGAACGTCTGATTCTTGTAAAAGTCTGTTTTTACCGACAACTTGATCGATTTCTTCTACTGCTTTTTTCATTACATTTGGATGGTTAATGAGTGCAGACAAAGCCCATTCTATGGTTAACGCGGAAGTGTCTGTCCCTGCACAAAATATTTCCTGAAATGGCACGCAGAGATACATTAACATATCTTTGAATCTGAACTTAGAATACCAGTATAATATGTATCCAGTTCCTACCAGAATGAAGGCTTTAATGTTCTCCCTAGTCAACCTGATCTCCATGCTCTCATCTTCTGAGATATCGAGCAAAATGCTCAGCAAGTCCTTCACTTCTCGTGACTCAAACTTTCTTGCCTCATCATGCTCCTTCATGATCTTTTCTATCAAAATATCAAATCTTCTACGAACGTGCTTCGATCTTTTTCCAATTCCCTGTATGTCTAGATTTTTAAGAAACCATATATGATCTGAAATGTTAAGTTTACCTATAAGTTCGGCTACGTCAGTAACTATCTTTCTCATATCCCCAGCCTCGTCTTCTTCGTCTGAGCACCTTTTGCTCATAAGCATTCTTGATATCACATTATTTGTCATCTTCATAAGCTCCTGTTCAATTTCCACCGAGTTGCCAACTTTGGCCTTTTGTGATAAATCTTTTATAAGAACATTAAGTTCATCAAGCCTGACCGGAAGAAGTGAGTCAAGTGTTTTACCATTAAGGAGTTCTGACAAGATAATCTTCTTCATGAACTTCCAGTACGACGCGTAAGGAGCAAAGAGGAAGCCGTTACCTCCATAGGATATGTAATCCATTGACGAGTTTTGTGGTCGGTCTGAAAAAGTGTTGTCATGTGTTTTAAAGAACTCTTTAGCGATTTCTGGTGAGCCAGAAACAACACAAGGTGTGGAGCCTAGAAAGATTCGATAAATTGGCCCGTATTTGATAGCAAGTTTGTGGAAAGCTTGATGAGGTTTTGGAGCAAGGAGGTGGAGATGACCAATGATGGGAAGCGCCAATGGGCTCGGAGGAAGGCAAGGTTTAGCACGAGTTGATTGCAATAGTGTCCGTATCAAGATAATTGATATTGCGCTTATGAGAAAGAGGATGAAGTAGCCTTGAAGATCAGCCATGGTTGGAGACCAAACAAGAAACCTGAGGTCAATTTGTAGAAAATAAGATAACTTGCATATCTTCCAAGTTGTGATTAAATATGTATAGATATATATAGTTAATTAACTTCAATTCCAAGTTGCATCTTCCAAGTTGTGATTAAAAATGCGATGAATTCAATCTGACTTCTCCCTAAAACTATTATGAGTTTGAACTTCTTGGTGATAAGTAGGATCATATGCAAAATTTTATTTTATTTGTTCGTATATGTTAGTCTCATATGGTGTTTGAATTCAAATTAATTGACTTAATAAGAAAAAACTTAATTTATTAAGTTATATAAAAAGTTGTTTGTTTTTCACTTAATCAAAAGAAACGACTTAAAATAAAAAGTAACAAAAGTGAGGATCTTGACATTAAATCATCTGTTAATGAACACGACTTAATGAAAAATTAAACAAACATGCCCTCATTATAACTAACCTCTTCGCCCCACCCAAAGCCAACATTTAATATAGAGAAAAAAAATTTCAAAGTAGCCTAGTCGCCCAATCTTAATCCACAATCTAGCCAAACAAAAAAATAAAATAAATAAATAAATAAATAAAATAAAAAAATAAAAATAAATAAATAAATAAATAATTTCTCAAAATAGTCAAGAACGACTGGGTGACTTCACTAGATTTGTGACATGTTTCACATGTTGTACCATTTTGTCTTTAACATGGCTTACTATAATTTACATGTATAAAATCTTCTTCGTCATCCCACTTTAATGATAAACCCCTCAATCCACTCCGACAACCGCCACTAATCTCCAGCCAACACCATCACCAACCACCGTCCAGCAGCACCACCAACCTTCAGCCATCTTCTTTATGTTTAAACACGGATTCCCGCGACCCCAAACCCGGAATCTGGCGACCAACCACCACAGAATCCGGCATTGTGGCAACATTTATATCAGTCCACGAACTAAATCCAAAATACTAATCACTGACATCCAAACTTGTTTTGTTAGTTCTCGGGCAAACAAAAAAAAAACACTAACACTTGGTCTAACTATGATAACCAAATCTTTAACAATAGCCCGCTTAAAGCACTAACCCTAAATATTAAACTTTGCGTGTGCAGTATCTTATTACACGTCACAATCATTCCACCAATACACACTCACTCTTTGACCTTTTTCTCTCAAGAACAAGATTTGTATACATAATCTTTAACTAAAAATTATTAGCACAAATCTTCAATCAAGCCTTTCTTTCTTTCTCTAAATGAAAACCGAACCGCATATCCCCCCTTCTTTGTCGAAACCACAAACACTCTTTTTCTTGTTCTTACAATCACGAATACCTGTGATTTGCTAAAGATTGATGAAATGTTTAATTTGGGCTTCAAACTAGGTAGGTTTATCTTCGAAGTGAGTTTTTGGTTTGTTCTTGCGAGATTTTGGTTATTTCCACAAATCGATGACGGGTTGTGTTGGATCTTTAAAAATCTTTAATTATTTGAAAACAAACCTAAGATATTTCTTCTTTTTGTTTTTCGTTCTCATCATGAGAAAGATGGAAGTTGTTGTTGCCGTTTGTTGTAGTTTATACTTTATTGTTGAGGAGATGTGTTTTGACAGTTGATTAAAGAGATGAGATGAGTTGTTTATAGGTTGTTAGCTTGACAGATTGATGACGTCTCACCAGTTTGTGTTTTGACACACATCACCTCATTGTTCTTAGTAAAATGGTCTCAGGTTTAGGGTTGAAATATGAGTTTACACAAGCCGAGACCATTAAAGAACTTGGGTCAATGATGCAAAAGCTGAGAACATTTTGTGTTTTGACCTGTTGGCACAATGTCGTATTCTGTGGTAGTTGGTCGCCATATTATGGGTTTGGGGTCGTCGGAATCTGAGTTTAACCATGAGGAAGATAGCTGAAGGTTGGTGGTGGTGATGGCCGATGGTTGGTAGTGATGTTGGCTGGAGGTTGGTGGTGGTTGCCATAGTGGATAGAGAGGTTTGTTATTAAAGTGAGATGATGAAGAAGAGGGTATAGATGTAAATTATAGTAAGACATAGTAAAGACAAAATAGTACTGAGACACATGTCACAAATCTAATGAAGTCACCCAGTCACTCGGTCGTCCTGGGTAATTTTGAGAAATGAAATTTTGTAGGCTAGATTGTGGACTAAGGTCGGGCGTGTGAGCTACTTTAAGAATTTTCTCTTTAATATAATAGTTTTCTTTCTCATCGCAATGATAAGAAAATAGGGTTCGTTATTGGTACCTCTTAAGTGTAAGTAATACCTTAAATTTTTTATTTTTATAATTTTGTTTTTTTATTATAAAACTGCAAAATAAAAAAATGTAATAAATTATATAAAGTTTGGCAAGTCAAAAGTAGTAAAACACAAAAAATACAGAGCAAAAAACCATTAAAAACTATCTTGTCATGTTAATAAAATGGGTAAAACTGCTAAAAATGACCGTAAGCAATCGACTCTATCTTAAAAAGATTCAATTCGTCAAATAATTTAATATGAGACTTATAGAGATTTCTACCATTTTTAGGTCTAAGTATATATAAGTAATTATGAATATTTTAGAATATAAACAAGACTTAGAAAAGTTGACCCAGTTTTTTATAACTTTTATTTTGTGGTCTCTTTTCTTTAATTTTCTTGATTGAGGTGATGAGATGCCTCTTTTTTGTATGTTCGGTGCTAGTTTAATATATAGGATCTTGTTGCCTTTAAAAAAACATAATATAGAAAACTTTCTACGAAGACATTATATTATATATAGGGAAAATTGCATGAAAATGCATCATACTTGACCCTCTTTGTCATTGTGTGTAGTGAATTATTTTTTTTCTTATTGTGACACAAACATTTTTAGATCGTGCTATTGTGTGTATCGGTGACTTGTTTAACCTGTTGGAGCCGGTCATGTTAACGACCGTTTACTTTTTTATTGCACCGTTAGTCCTTTTCGTCTGTTTTTAACGACCGTTATTATATTATTGCACCGTTAGTCATTTTCGCCCGTTTTTTACACGTTTTCGTCCTTTTTTACACTTTTTCGCTCGTTATCGTACGTTTTTACACGTTTTCGTACGTTTTTACACGTATTCGTCCGTTTTTACACGTTTTCGCTCGTTTTTTTCCGTTTTTACACGTTTTCGTCCGTTTTTACACGTTTTCGTCTGTTTTTACACGTTTTCGCTCGTTTTTGTCCGTTTTTACACGTTTTCCTCCGTTTTTACACGTTTTCGTGTAGACACCTGGAAAATTTCGCTATTTTAAATCTTCATATTTATGAACTAGACTATTTATCAAATTTATTTGATCTAAATTGAGCATTTTAGCATGTACATTTCACCTTTTATTGCATAAAATTTATGCCTATCCGAGTAGTCTTATTTAATTATGCCTGATCTTTACTGATTCTAAATCAGTCTCACAAGAAATATTTTCTTGTCTTATGAGTCCGCACGCATACCAAACTAAAATAGAAGAAAACGCGAGAAATAAAAGCGAACCAATAAAAGTCTAAAATTTTATTATCGCGTCAGTTTAATCATAACGTATCCAGAAAAGTAAATAATGCAACTTTCTGTTTGAATTTATACATTTACGAATTAACGACGAAGTACCAAAATACACCTAATACCTAAATAATACACTTAATAAAAACGAAAAAGAAAAAAATAAGTAAAAACAAAAACCTTATCCTTCCTACTCTAACCCCACGCTCCCCCTTCTTTCTCCATATCTGTTTCTGCTACTGCGCCTGTCTCCTTCAGAAGAACGCCCCCACAACCCCTGCTTCCTCACCTCCAATTTCGTCTCCCCTTTTTCCCCTGCACCCGCTGCCATGTCTTTTCCAAGAATAGCTACACCTCCAAAAACCTTTTCCCAACACCTTATGTAACTTCAATCCAAGATTAGTTTCATCTTTGGCTTATCCCATGAGCAAATCGACAAAACCAAGAAGCCTTGGACCACGGCTGACGACGAAAGCAGAGGAACCACGTGAAGACCCTGAAATCGTTACCCAAGAGAGGTCTTACTTCATCCCCACATTCGATTGACCAAGTCAAGCTACTCTTTTTACTCCTTTAAATACCCCCATCGATTCCCACTTGATGCCACAACTCACAACTCAAAAATCAAAAGCTAGAGAGAGATACAAAGTGCTTGTGGTTTCTTGTGGATTCGATTGGTGGGATTGCTTTTACTCCTTGTTTGTTTACCGTTAGACGCTCTCGTTTGTTGTAAGGTTTTCTTGGTTCTCATCTTAGTTTTAATGATTAATCCTTTTGTATTATTGAATTTGATTATTGAGTAATATTATTAGTTTTGATTTAAACTTGTCTTGGGTGAAAAATGATGAAACCGAGGTCGACCCATAACATCTAGGCAAAGTGATTGCTGTTTTGTGTTACTCGAATTATACGACTGGAAAACCATTCTTTTTCCTTTTCTGCTTTTGATTCATGTGCGGGCAAATGGTATGAATAAGTGTAAAAATTATGGGTTATTGTCATATGAAATGGTAAAAGGAAATAATGCTTATAACTTGGCTTAGGATCGTTAAGATTCGGAATATGCGTGGTTTTGAGTCGAGTCGAAACTCACTGTGGTTCGACCACAGTGGTTGGTTTTTGATAGTCTCAACTTTTACTCCTTCCTCCCAATGCGTTTCCTTTTTGGCTTGATGTACTCGTGTCATTGTTATAATTGTTTTGTGGATTGAACCTAAAAGAAAATATCGTGCTTATATTGGCTTACCTTTTCGACTTACTTCTTTGCTTGTCCCCGCGGTTTAATTGAGCATCGTTTGTTGTGACGAGACCTCGTTAAAAATTGTGTTTTGAAACAGATTTTTACAGCCCCCAATGTGGTACTTTTGGTTACTGTTTTCTGCCCAAATGGGTGTGTTTGGTTGCTACGGTTCAGCCCACGACGGGGTGTTTGTCTCGGCTTATTTTCAGCCGCCCAAAGGGCGTTTAACTGCTGCCACGCAGCCACCCAAAAGGGGTATTCAGCTGCTGCAACACAGCCACCCAAAGGGTGCGTTAGTTCAGCAAGTAGGGTGCGTTTGGTACAACAAAAGAGAGCGTTCGCTGCACCATATTGGTGTGTTTGTTCGCTGCAATTCAGCCCCCCCAACGGGGTGTTTGTTTCGCTTATTTTCAGCCCAACAGATGGGTGTGTGCCCGCTGGAATACAGCCACCCAAAGGGTGTGATTGGTAGCGAGTGACGAGGCTCGGTTTGACAATCCTTATACCTTTTTGACGTTAGTATTTTAGCGTAATTCCTGGTCACTAGTTATGCTAGTTGACTAATGTTATGGTGTTGTTTTCGGTGTATCAAAGAGCTCTCAAGAGTGTTGCAAACCGCGTCTAGCTCAAAACCTTGAGTGACAAATGCTTACCTCTTGCCGCCTTTCTTTTTGTTTACCCATTCGAATGCGCTTGGTAAATACCTTTTCTTCATATGTCATGTTTATTTTCCTTCTAGTAGTGAACTACTATACTACTCTTTTCTTCATGATAGTACGTCTACATATAGTACGTCTGGTTTGGCAGCTGGGGCCTCAACCACACCCAAAGAATTGGACCCTACTTGACTTCTAACTACTAGGCCTAAATACATGTCAAGAACCTTGGGCTAAAGCCACTTAAGATATGCGCACATGTACTGATTTCATCAAAACAAATATGTATGTGATTTCATCTCTTTTTTTTAACATATGTCTACAAAGCTAGGAACAAACATATACATTTCACAACATTGAGTATTACCAAATCGTTATTTTAAACGTATTACAATCACTTGACTTTTTGATCTTTCTCGCCTACTCGTTTTGACGTTATTGCTATCGATATTTGTCCACGATGTCTCATTTTGTAAACATACGATATAAACGACTAACGAGATACCATTAACTCATGGTTCATTCTAAACGAAATATAATTTGAAACAATAACAATTTTTCTACACTTAGTCACAAAATATATTTTGGATATATAAATGAGTCATACCAATTTTTTTTTCCAAAAGACCATTATATAAAACGGAATTTATTTTATTTTTACAATTATAATAAAACTATTATTTTTCCATTACATATATTTTAAGCGACGTTTTGTAATAAAAAATACGTTTATTATTTATTTGCGATATCTTCCGTACATCCTCTTTCAACTACGACAAGCCCACGACTCACTCGTTTTAAATACTTTTGTGTGTGTCTAAGCGCTTCCATGAGCCAAAGTTAATCATGCTCAATAATAAACGATACACATAAATAACTTAAACCTTTGATATACATTCGGATATTATCAAGTCAAAATACAAAGGTATTAATTAAAGTATTGGTACACAATTTATAGGTCGCGTGACGGTACTCGGTACATCATTTACTTGATCTTGTTCACTACTCGGATACTGCTCTACTAAGGTGAGTTCATAGCCTCGCCTTTACTTATTTATTTCAAACCCCGCGAGGGAGATGCATGCTATAAACTAGAACACAAGTCTTTCTTAAATTGTATGCTGCCTGATCATTATTATTATAGCCTAAGTTGCCTGCCATAAGTCCCTTACATCATGAACCATTAATCACTTGCGAGTGAACGCGAATATTGTGGATAGTACTATGGGAATTAACGACCCCGACTCGGTTATCGGAAATAACCGGGGCGCACTATATTTGGTATCTCTATGGAATTGGCAATTCCATCTCTGAGGGCATTATTATTACTTACACCAGTAATTAGGTGTATGCAGTTAGTTTGGTGTCATGAGCTTAGCGCATAATAATAATCTATGTTTTCCATGGTGATTGTATTCGAAGCAATTATCATCTTTTACTTGTGTTCAACTAATTATTTAAACCTATGAATATCACTCAACATTTTTGTTGACCTTTTTAAGCACGCTCATCTCAGGTACAAATTAAACTTTCATGAAGGCGTGGAGTGGACGTCATGGGACACTTGAAGTGGTGTTATATTTCAATTAAAAGTTATCATTTCGTAAAAACTATCTTTTATGTAATCTCAAACATGTGGTATTTTACTTTGTGTTCCCAAAACACTGAATTTTATGAAATGGTAACAACTTCTTATTTAAAAACGTCTCTTTAGAGTCGTTTTCTATAACTTGTGACTATGATCCTCTAAGTAATACCCCAAATAGTCTTCCGCTGTCACTTTGTGATTTTGGGGGTGTTACATTTCGTCCGTTTTTACACGTTTTCGTCCGTTTTTACACGTTTTCGCTCGTTTTTGTCCGTTTTACACGTTTTCGTCCGTTTTTACACGTATTCGTCCGTTTTTACACGTTTTCGCTCGTTTTTTTTCCGTTTTTACACGTTTTCGTCCGTTTTTACACGTTTTCGCTCATTTTTGTCCGTTTTTACACGTTTTCGTCCGTTTTTACACGTTTTCGTCTGTTTTACACGTGTAAAAACGGACGAAAACGTGTAAAATCGTTTTTGCACGACAAAAACGTGTAAAAACGGAAAAAAACGAGCGAAAACGTGTAAAAACAGACGAAAACGTGTAAAAACGGACGAAAACGTGTAAAACGGACAAAAACGAGCGAAAACGTGTAAAAACGGATGAAAACGTGTAAAAACGGACAAAAACGAGCGAAAACGTGTAAAAACAGACGAAAACGTGTAAAAACGGACAAAAACGAACGAAAACGTGTAAAAACGGACGAAAACGTGTAAAAACGTACGAAAACGAGCGAAAACGTGTAAAAGCGGACGAAAACGTGGAAAAATGGACGAAAAAGTGTAAAAACGGACGAAAACGTGTAAAAAACGGGCGAAAATGATTAACGGTGCAATAATATAATAACGGTCGTTAAAAACAGACGAAAAGGACTAACGGTGCAATAAAAAAATAAACGGTCGTTAACATGACCGGCTCCAACAGGTTAAACAAGTTACCGATACACACAATAGCACGATCTAAAAAGGTTTGTGTCACAATAAGAAAAAAAATAGTTCGCTACACACAATGACAAAGAGTGTCAAGTATGATGCATTTTCATGCAATTTTCCTTTATATATATGAAGTTGGTGCAAGTGGTTTATCTATATCTAATGTTCGTATGCATTATGCGTATACCTTTTACCTAATTAAACAACTATATATGGTATTCATATATATGGTATTCTCGCCAATGGGCAAATCAAGTTCTAGACCTGTTATGTTTATTGCTTTTGGTCTTTAAGTTTTTGTTGGCTGTAATGTTTTAGGTTGCTTTTGCTAGTTTTAGAGTGATTCAATACCAGCTACCATGTGACTAGCATTCAGTTTTTTTAATATCATTCACGGGGTATAAACCCTTTAACTAAGAAAAACAAAATTAGCTAAAAATTGTTCCATGATAAACACCCAATAACTTTCCACTAGTATATAGAGATACAAAACCAACAACTAAACAAATCCAACCGCTTCAAAAAACAAAACCCATAAGAAAAAAATGGCTAATGAAGTGAAGTTGCACGCTGTTGGAGAAAGTCCGTTTGTATACAGAGTGCAAATAGCGTTGGGTATAAAGGGTAGAAAGTATGAAAACATTGCAGAAAATTTGCATAACAAGAGTGCTGATCTTTTGAAGTATGATCCTATTCATAAGAAGGTGCCAGTGTTGGTGCATAATGGAAATCCGATAAATGAGTCACTCGTGATTGTCGAGTACATTGATGATGTTTAGAAATGTGTCCCACTTTTGCCTCAAGATCCTTATGATAAAGCAGTTGCTCGTTTTTGGGCTTCATCGATGATAAGGTAATCATATGCTTTTTTTTTGTTTTTACAAAATTATTTTACATCAGTAATAGTTTAGTATGCACTAAATTTCAAACCAATAAAAAACCTAAGAGATGCAAAAATAAAAGTTTATTACTTGCACAAAGTAGTTAAAGTTAGTTTTTATTATATGTACTTGTTCGCAAACGATATACGTGAAAGTAGTCAATAATGATACATAATTACAGGTATCAGGTGAAGCATGTATGATTGGTAGAAAAATTGAGAATAGAGAATAGGAAATAGGCAACAAAGTTATATTTATTGTTACTAACTAGTTGTGTGACCTGTGAAAATCACGAGACTAAATTTGAAACAGTGAAATCGATCGAGAAGAAATACTTGGTATGTTAACATATAAAATTCTATAGTAGACGGACGGACTCTTAATCGATCAAGTATATACTGTAAGATGTTTGTGAGCAAAGAATTTATTTTATCGAAAATGTATTATAATGTAACTTAGCAGTGGGTAGTGTTATAAGACCACTTCAAGATGGACAAACAACATGTCATTCACAATAGCATAAAATGTGTAACTCACAAAAGGCATCTAATTGCAAAAGTATCTACAAAAATTGACTTGTTTTAGAACGGCAACTTATTCACACACCTAAATAAGTCGTCATTTTAACAAAATCAAATTTTACAGAGATCGAGGATCACATGTCTCTTCCCGCTTTGCAGATTAATTTCAATGAGTGATACAGAAATACATTAACCACATACTTGCATGTTCTACTACTAAATTTACATTGTGCAGGCTAGATAACTCAGACCACAAACTTGAATAACAACTATGCTTAGGTTAGTCTGTCTCAAACAACTATACTCATGTTATAGTCTCTCACCAATAACAACTGTTAGAGATAAGAAATTATCACGAGATTAAAAGGTAAACAGTTAAATGGATCAAGAGGAGATGCTTGGTAAGTTAGCATATAGAAATATACGGTAGACAAACTGTTTATCGCTCAAGTAGAGATTGGTGGATTCATGAGTAAAGGATATGTTTTATCAGAAATATACTATAATGTGGTTATAAGCCGGTGCATATAAAGTATACGGTAGACGAACTATTAAAACCGAACTTTTAAAAACTCATGAAGGTCACGGGTGTGTACATCATAAACGTAACATGTTTTCGCTATTCAAAATGTTTCTAGACAGCATCACATGATGTATCTCTTCAAGTTTTTGAGCCATTTTAAGTAATACAACATGTAAAATAACCCAACAACTTACTCAAAACATATTTACACTCTGAAACATTATAGAAAGTTTCTCCCGATACATATGCACATAATCATTTACTCTTTGAATTGTTTTTTACTTGTGGAAGTACTTTTAGGTAAAAATGCAAAATTTTCCTTTCCTGCTCACTACAATAAACAGATCGTGAGTGCAACAGATCGTCAGTAGCAAGTCGCATAAACAATGATAAACCAAACACCCCTAAAAATCTCAGCAAAATAGTCCAATTCAAATGACTATTTATGTTGTAGTGAAACTTCTTAAGGTCGATTTCGGTTGATAGGAGGATTCAATTCCATTCAAAGGCATTTTAAAAGCAGGAAAGGATTATCTTATACATCTATATCAGTACCTGAAATAAAACCTTTCGTTTGGAAAATGTGTCCGTCTCCCTTTGATGTATAAGTGGTTACTAGTAAATCATGGATAGATCAATTTTCTATATAATTTTAGTTTTATTCTAAAAAAATCAGTTAGAATAACTCTTACCAACTGAAATACTAATTAGATTTTGGAGAAGAGATTTTATACTAGTAATTCACAGTCCAAAAACAATAATTTTTAAAATAAAAGAATTTGATCATAATAAGTTTTAGTATTGACATTTTTAAAACGCAAATGTTGGAGAGTTCTAACATAAGGTGCAGGTCTATTAAAGATTCAAATAATCACAAACGGTTGTGACCACCAATATGTGACAAAACCCATGATCAACATATAGTGAACCACAATAACCCAGACATAAAGTCAGACCAAAAAAACCATAAGGAACATGCTCAACAACCATTTGATGAGGTGGTTGCTAACCCATTTGATGAATCTGCTAATCTATTCGGTGGTGGCCAAGAGTTTGAAGATGAGTCTGATGACTATGACTACGATGACTTTGCGAATCAGGTTTATGATCTTCCAGGGAATTTGGATGCCTTTAATGCCATGTATGGCACCAAGGTTCAAGGTCCTAGGAAGTAATTTTCTTTCGTTATGTCCTATGTTATCATTTGAGTAGTGGTTTGTTTTCTTGTTTAGAAAATAGGAAGTATCTTGTTATGTAAGCTTTATGCCTATGTAACGGGCTGAGATATGGGATTTCATTCATATCCATTGTACTTAAACGTTTTTTGGTTAATATATTTACCAGGGTGCAGGATTACTCCCCTTTACCCAAAAAACATGCTCAACAACCAAAATCAACGAAATAAAGATGAGCAAAAGACAAAGTCTTACGATGGCAGCTTATGTCTTCATCTATAAGGTCAAAGGCTTTTCAATCTTGACCTCTTTTAATTCTTCATTTAGACGCCTCTTTGTAGCACTCCAATCTTCATTTCCACCAAAATCCGGCTTGTGAATGTATTTCGGCTTTCCTTTTTTCCCTAAGACTAGTTATTGTCGAGTTTTGCGCCATTGATGTTGTATAGTTTTGCGCCTAGAGAGAAAACATCCTAAAGAAGTTTAATGAAAACTTGTTGCAAATAAGTTAATTTCAACACCTAATGTACTGATGATATATACTTTATAGTAACATATAATTTATAAATTATTTGGCATTTTTTCTTTATCCTAATTACATGAATATATTAAACCTAATTTTTGGTAACTAACATGTTAATCAATAAGCTAATCGAGACAAAATCTGCTTCAGCTAAAGTTGAAGAAACCAGTGAGGATGAAAGTTGTGAAGAAGAAATTAAGTCTGATGATGAACAAAGCCACAAGCTGTAAAGAAAGCAGCTTCCAAGAAGGACCACAGCTCTGATGAATCAGCTCTAATGAATCATCTAAAGATGATGAACAAATGAGGATGAAGAAGCTTAAACCACAAAGAAAAATGTAAATAACAAGGAAGCATTACCCAAAGACCTTTTGGTTTTAGTTTGGGGTGTTTAGCGCTATATTTTGAAAGTGATTATGTAATATGCAATAATCAAAATGAGATCATTAAAACGGGTTACATGAGTCTGTTTTTATGTGCTTCAGCTATTCAAAACTGTTTTTATGTTTGAGTGCTCGGTAAATTCTAATTATATATAGGGATTCAAATATGAAGTGACGCCTACATAATGGGTTCGAATAACTAACTAACACAATGGATTCTTTAGTATATAAATTTCAACATAAAATTAACACAGCTACATGATCATTTAGAAGCACAAAATTTGACATGATCAGATGGAAAAAAAGTGTAGATTTGAAACTAAGTATGAGCTATAACCTCAATTTTTGCGGCCAAAATCTGGAGTTCTATAGCTTAAAGTAATAGAAAAAACCCCAAAATAGATGACAATTCCGCAAATTTTGTGGATATTTGCAAATCATGTGTCTTGGTTAATTAACTAAGTTTTTTAGTTTATGATTGATTGTGTGACTTCATCTGTGAAACCCAACCTAAAAGATGATTTATTCTAGGCATGAAAATCCAAAATTCTTACACAATATACTCGTTAGGACTATGAAATTTATGCATGCAAAGTTAATATGATACAAAGATGTCAAATTTTGCATGGTCTGACATATTATCTTTAGACATCAAGGATCACTCCACTTAAAAATCGCTATAACATTCTTTTAGAATTTTTTCTACCTGTTTACGCATTTAAAACCAGTGAAGAAAAACCTCTTAGCCTCATTAAACATCTCAAAATGTGAAGGTGACAATAATTAATGGGCGGGTTGGGTAATAGGTCAAAATTGGTTTGTGTACGTCCTAACAGACAAATTAATAACCTTGGTCAACTGGTTGGGTTTAGTTCATTGTGTTAACTTGGCCAGCTGCCAACGTATTCTCAATCTTAAATGACTCTTCAACCAATATGATTTTCCCAGTTTTATGAGATTAAGTGTATCCTTGACACAGGAAACACAAATCGGTAAGCTGATGAACCATTTTTGTTGATAGTCGCAATGGTGTAATATTGTTTGTTGTTTTGGTTTCCCTTTTACCACGTGTAACAGGCTAATAGAAGTGAAGTTGATACTTGATAGGATCTCATCAGAACCAGGGCCGTCCCGTGAATTTTTGAGGCCCTGGTCCATGTTTACACTTTACACTACGAGGCCCCTTTAATTCGAAACAAATTAAGACTCGTTAGGTACTCGTAAATACGAAGAAAACAAAAAAAATTTCAAGCATATACGTAAACATAAAAACAATAGTAATGTTTTCAAGCAGGGCAATAGTAATGTTTTCAAGCAGGGGTTAAAACTATTAAACTTGTACATTTTTTTTATTTTTTTTGAGCTAAAACTATTAGTACAAGGCAAGGTGTACAAGTTATAAACTTTAGGGGGGCACAAATGTAGATGATCTAAAATCGTCATCTTCTTCATCCAGTTAAAGAATAAAGACACGCCACTGCAGTCTGCAATCCCGGCCCCGTATACCACATTTTCTTCAAATTATTCGTACTAATCGATTTTGACTTCATTCTTTTCATAAAATCATATATTTTTCATTCTTGAACGCATTGTTATCATTTATGCTCGAAATCGAACTAAATCAATCACTATGTCAATAATTGTGGGGCGCTTGAAAAAATGGAGGCCCTATGCCGTTGAGCACCCTGCCCATGCTCAAATCCGACATGATCTTAACCAAAATAATGATCAAGCAGACTTTTACGTTTCCCGCCTCCTGAACCAAAGTAATGACTCAAGCACCTTTTGTTTGCTGCTTTTTAATTCTTTTTTGAAGGTAAACATGAGAATAAAGCATTCATAACTACTGAGTTTGCAACAAAAGCCGCTCGATCAAGTTTGATGATAAAGAAATAACAATATATGATATGCCCACAGTTAAGGCACTTCTTACACCATCAGAAATTGAGTTAAATTCACATTAATTACGAATAGATTAAAAAAGAACACATCATATGTAAACCCCGTGCATGCAAGGACCTTATAACTAGTTGTTATTACGACAAAATGGATATTATGAGTAACTCCTAGCTAAGATGGGATATATAGTCGCATGCTAGAATTATAAATAAAGAAAACACAAAATTCTAGTTTCATGAATTTTAACTTTGTAAACTAAAAGCTGATTAGACACCTGTTACACTAAAAGCAAGTAATTTATAAATTCTAATTCTCGAATATTCCATAAAAAGGATGTTCATAATTTATTCCAATTAGAATCATTAATGTCATATTTCAACATGAAGTTCAGAACTGGAAGCATATTTTGACAGCCTTTTTTTATGTTTACAAATACATACTACATGAGATAATAAATCACACCACATGTATTGCGTTTGAGCAGAAAATGCTCAACACTCCAGCATATATAAGACATGCATGCATGTATGCATATAAGTCTTGCGAAAAAAGAAAAAAAAACAAAAAAAAAACATGCATATTCATTCATGCATGCATGAGAATATGAGATGCAACCCTAATAATACACAGAACTTAAAACTAGTCTTCATACTTCATTAGTATTATACATGCATCATGCTTTCTGGGCAGCATAAACCCTAGCTTCAAGAAAGTCACATATACTTACATACACATATATATTATATAGAGTATTATCTTAAAAACTTATAGCGTAACACATACGTAAAACTCCCAAGGGATATATTGCGCTAATTTTCGTTACTAACTTCACAGATGATGAGTGCTAGTTTGGTATGAGTTTAAAAGGTGGCTTGACAAACGTTGGTGCAGGATCAGCTCGTCCATAATCTCTTGTATTAGCCCTTAGCAGCCTCTCATGAATATCGTCCCTTGTTGATGTTTGATCATGTTCTGAATACAAAGATTCCTATATATACATACACAAATATTCAGATGATAAAAAAACCCATGCAAGTTAAACAGTTTATGTTCAATACATGAAAATTAAATAACCTCATTTTCGTCAGTTGCACTAACTTTCACCATTGGAATGGATGATCCACATCGAGCTGTTTCAATACATGAACATCAAGCATGATTCTTAGACAATTCAAAAGGGGTTTCATGATATTTTTTTATAAAGAATAGTTAATAGAAGAAAAGTTAAGAACTTAAAATATTATGAACCTGCAGATGATGATGATACAAGTGAGGATGCAATGAGAAGAGTTAGGACACAAATCTTCAAACTCATTTTGATTTTCATTAGCTTGGTTGGCTCTTTCTCTTGAGAGCTTCTTTTTGGACCAATGATTCAACAAATTAAATGATGCAAAGTTTGTATATTGTAAGCAAAGAGGGTGGGGTTACAGATGAAGTTAATTAATCACAATAGTGGTGTTGGAGATAAGGCATATTAAAAATGATTAGTTTAATGAAAAGAATTCTATCACAACGCCATGCTTTTTCTTTGCTTAACTTTTGGATTAAATTTAAAACCTAAAAGGTGATAGGAAACCACTTTGCTGTTGTTGGGGCACTAAGTCCATAGGGTTAGTGGAAACTAATATCTTTATAAGATTAGTTTAATGTGTTAATGGAGAATGGACCCCTAATTTAAAACTCTAACCAATAATATTGAGTTCTTTTTTGTCTTTTCATCAAAGAAAGAGGTGAGACTTAAACCTAAAAATGCGTGGAATTGAAGGCTAAAGTAACCATATTTTTTGTTGGTAAGAGTTTCTTTTTTCTTGAGTTACTTAATTGATTGATCTCATTGCATTGGATCTCAAAATACTTGCAAGTACTCCCTAATTAAGGCAATTTATGTCTTTTTGCATTATAATGCTCTTTCATAAATTAGTAATCTAATGTTTGTTTATATATATATATATATATACAAGTCTATGTGTTGGCAATGAATTAGTAAAGAAAAGTAGAGCTATTAGAATTACGATACCAATTATGAGAACTTGAAACCCGATCGTTTGGATCAAAGAGGTACTTAATGACTCTTGTTTAATAATTAGTTGCATTATGGGATAAATACATGGGATATAGTCATATAGATCAAAGCTAGCTGGTTCCTAAGTTTTCCTTTGGCTTTCACTCACTTTCAGTGCTAGATAAAGGATCATCAAATGACCAATTAAATTACTTATAGGTCATGGTTTATGCGAGTCCCTTTTTTATGGCAAAGTTTTATTACCAACCTCTAAGAAGAAGATAAAGGAGTGAATAGAAAAACACGTATCGCAAAATTATTTGTGATTTCCCTTAGTTAGGGCTGATCGATGTGGCTGGAATGTTGATCAGCTGCATGATTTATCTCGACCCCCTTTAACCTATCATGTCGCATGATGCTCTTTATTGTAGAATTTTGCTTCTAAATGAAGGTTAACTAGAACAGAAAGTATCATTCATTTTTTTTTTCGTATAAATAAAACATATATAATTTTGAAAATAGAAACGAATACACCTAACGCGTTGATCTTAGCTAAGTTCCTTCTTCCACATCAAATAGTCTTCGAGAGTCGACACACATGAAGTCAACCTCATCACAGACAAGCATAACAAACCATGAAATACCAAATCTTGGAAGATTACAAAAGAAAACCTTCATATCACTGTTTTGAGTTACCGACAGGTTAAAGTGAAAGTTCTTTAATGGATCATGGTTCAACATTACTGACAGAAAAATCTATAAAGGCAACTAGTAACCTCTTTAGAAACAATAGGGTTATTGTTTTGTCTTTTAATCAGTTAGCTAGAGTTCAAAATAATTTGTGGAAATATAAAATGGTTTAAATTTTGGATGGTTAGTGCTTTCAATTATACATATGGACAAAGACTTGGTACCAAATACCATTGAAAGGACACTGGTGGAGAATAAAGATCCCACTCTCTTAACTATTTTATTCATCTTTCTTTCTTTTCTGCTAAAGCAGTTTTAGGACAGCCCCCCACCTCCAAGATTTGAAAAAGACTTTCTCTTTAGGAAGAAGATAAGAAACATTTGAGTTTTCATTTATATGTTTAAGAGGTCTCTCCTAATTATATCTGATATTTTACGTACGTGACTATAATATGATCATCCATTATAGTAATTAGAATCACACATGTTCATGTTGTTTGGAGTTAGGATGTGTAAATAAGAAGTCGTCCGTGTCGTGATCAATTGAAACCAAAGCAATTGACAGATCGAATAATTTTCTTGTCCTTGAAACTAAAAATTACGATAACTTTTATAAGATATGTGTAAAACTAGGAAGTGTAAAAGGCAACTATAGAGATTCTATAAAGATATCGTATGAACATTTAACATTTCAGAATTGTTTATATATAGTTGCAAAGCAATAACTTTTTATAAACAAGTACATTATTTGAGAGTAATTTGTCATACATCTTTAGCCAGCATAGTTGTTCCCCAAATCATATATGCACATTGAAAGCTTACTAATCATAACTTTCTTTATAAATCATAAATAATCTGCATGATTTCTCAATGATAAGTTAATTCTTAAATGGTTTCCAACGTCATATGCATAATCCAACTTAATAATAATATTCCACACTTTATGAAATTTAAACATGTATACAACAAAAAAGGTATACTCATGCCAGCTCTTGTAGTTATGTACGTGCTCACTACAAGAAAAAGGCCTTTTTGCGACTTTGTTAGTGACGTTTTTAGCGACGCATTTTATGCTTGCGACATTATTTGCAACTTTAGGTAATGTGTTGCTGTAAACGAGTCGCAAATTTTTGCGACTTATGAGATGCGTCGCTAAAAATAGCGACTAGTATAACGACTTCTCAAAATAAGTCGCTATAAATTTTGCGACTTCAGTATTTCTTGTCGCCTTTCGCATCGCTATTTTAAAGAGATGTCGCCATCTAAGTCGCTTAACGCGACGCTATTTATGGAAAAGTAAGTATTTCTTGTCGCCTTTCGCATCGCTATTTTAAAGAGATGTCGCCATCTAAGTCGCTTAACACGACGCTATTTCTGAAAAAGTCGCTTTCTAAGTCATTAATTAAGTCGCTAAACTCTATACAAGTCGCAATTTGAGTTGCGAACTACGTCGCTATTTTAGATCATTAATTTGTAAAATTGGTGCATGTGCATTTTGTTTTTCACAATTAAAGCTTGATACAGTAAAAATATAATACAATATACATCTTATTACAGCAATACACAAAATTACATTATTTGGCCTAATGAACTTAAAGTTCTATAAAGTACAAACATAAGACTGAAATATCAAAGTTACAAGTTACAATTGTTTTTTCAACCCAAAATTCGACCAATGTTGTTACCAAAGTTTTAATATGGACTCAGCCCAAGCTATTCTTCCACACTTTCATCGCCAATTCAGAATACATGGCCCAACCTGAAAATCAAAATCCAAAATGATCGAAAGTTTACTAACAAATCATCAATAAAAGTATGCAATATTCATCATTCTAATTATTATATCAATTTACGGATCTCAAATACTCTGTAGCTCGCTGTAACTGTCAGGAAGTACTAAGTTTGGATAATATCGACCAGTTTCTTTTTATCTATTTCTTATTTGACCCGTTGGAGATCAAACATAAACCATATCAACCCGTTCCTAAGTAATCAGGTTGAAATTGCTACATCTGTGATTCGGCTTGCCATTATGTTAAAAGCCCCTAGCCTAGTTCAACAAGATATGAAGTATGAACATGATAATTACTCGTTTAAAGAATATTTATAACCTAGTGTAGAGAGCATGGGTAATGAGAAAATGCATCAGAAATGCAGTGCAGAGTTAAATCACTTCTAAGAATGATTAAGTAGATTTCGTACCTGCCACGTGACTCCTCATTTTAGAAGTTTACTTCTCCACCGCCTGATAATTATAATCCAAGATAAGTAGTGCTTACTTATCAATCAAAGTTTATCCTTAACTCACTCCACACTCAACGTAACCGAGTAAAGAAAAATGTTAAATTCAGTAATTTAGTACTTACAGGTTGTAGTCAAGTACTAAGATATTGGCTTGCATTGTAGCCCAAATTGATCCCAAGCTCAATAATATGCATTTTCGCCAACCTTCAAAATATCACCAAAATTGTGTTGCTTATTGCACGATATATAACAGGGCAGCGTAGAGTATATTATATGATATATCACAAAAATAAAGAATGATAACGAGCAACACTTCCCATATGCTTCCTTTCTAAACACTCATATGTCATATGTTTAGTTTCGTTTAGATCATTTTCTAATAGTCTCACTGTTTATGTCAAATAATAGGTACATACCTCCTCTGCCAATATTTCATTGGTCTTCATTGCAGTTAACCAAAAATCAGGCACGCCCTTTTCTGAAAAATTGTTCAAAAAAATGAAGTAGGTTTCATACACACAAGAAAAAGGCGAACGGCTATATCAGCAATAGTAAAATAGAATGTGTTATTTTCCTATAACTACGCCACCTTTCGCCACAAGTTCATTGGTAGGGATAGGAAACTCACTTACTCTCATGAATTCATCGTCGGCATGTAATAATTTATGTATATAATCTGTCAAACGAAAATATATAAGAACGTGTTTTTTCCTAGAAGTTCCAAGCAATTAAAGAATATCAATTGAACCACCATTCACCATAAGAGCTTAATACCTCAAACATAAATGTGGATATGTATACTAATTTTTGTAGAACTGAAAGCAAGTAAATGATAAACCGATCGCCTACCCTCGCCTCCACTCAAAACAATCAGGAAGACATTTACTTCAAGTGGGACTAAGAAGGATCCTGCATCAAATTACATCACAAACTTAGATTGTTTAACTCAAAAGTGATTACCTTTAGGATGCAAAACCAAAAGCCGATTAATGTGCAGTAAAAAAAAGTCCTATGGCGATTAGCCAAATCAATTTCTACAAGACGAAACACCTGGCAAAACATCAAAAACACATGCCGTTACGCGATATTATCAAACGCCTACCTAAAAATTAGATGTTAACCAACTCGGAAGCAGAGGACTTTCAACAAGCACTTAATAGGCAATATTAAACCAACACTTGACAGGCGAAACACGAAAAGAGAGAATTTACATAAACATGTGAACAAGATAACGAAACTAACACTTAATCGAGAAGCGGAGATCATACCAGCTAACAAAATAATTGATTGAATAACGTCCACGGTGAAGTCACCACTCGTGGTGCGATGGTGCAACGGCGGCGAAGAAGGCAGTTCGACGACGGTGAAGGTGAACGGCGGCGAAAGAGGTGGTGCAATGACGGTGAATGTGAACGGCGGTGAAGGAGAACGGCGGTGAAGGAGAGCGGCGGTGAAAGAGGTGGTGCAACGACGGTGAAGGTGAACGGAGGCGAAAGAGGTGGTGCAACGACGGTGAATGTGAACGGCGGAGAAAGAGGCGGTGCAATGGTGGCGTTGAGGATTTGGGGAAAATTCAATTTTAGGGCACGAAAAGTGGGAGCTTAATTTTTGTTAACTAAATAGTAAATATATAGAGATAGTAACTAGAAATGTTATTGAAGAAAATCTTTTGAATCTTGCTTTAGTAGAATTATATTATACGTATGAAAATTGATATTTTTTATAAAATCAACTATATATACACTTAATTTTGTATATGTTAGCATGAAAGGGATTGCGAGCAATAAGCGATAAGTTTGGAAAAACTGGACCAGTAAAAGCATAAGAACGGTTCAAGTTTTAGCAATTAGCGTCACGGTTAGCAACGCGTATGTGTACGTCGCAAAATTTAGCGACTTGATTACCGACATATTTCCTACTGTTGCAAAGTAGCGACTCGTTTTACGTCATTTTCTAAGACGTCGCACAATTTGCGTCTTTGTTAGTGACATGATCTAGAATGTCACAACAATAGCGACGTAATTCCCGACATAAATTGCGACATTATAATCTTAAAACAAATTGCGACATATAAGGCGATATCGTTTGCGACATGACGACATAAACAACGCTAAAAGTGTCACTATTTTTGTCGCAACGTTGCAACTTATAATAGTGAGTCGTTAAATATGACGCTAAAAAGCTATTTTCTTGTAGTGGTGTTAGTAAAACATGCCACTTTAGTTTGGTTTGGCCTTTCCAGCAAACTTGTCGTTATGGCTTAAAATTAGTATAAAATGTAATAACAAATTGTATCTAATGTTACAGACTTTGAAAACTTTAAAATCCCTGACAGTAATGGATATGTCGGGCTGGAAACTAGTCGAGATGAGCCTGAGCTAGCTTGGGTAAAACACTTTAGGCTGAGCTTGAAATTGATTTGATAGTTTGACAAGCCGCTACAACAATAAAGTGGCTTTTGGGACCCTTTCGTGGAACATGTACTTCTTTAAAGATATAATAGGACGAGTTAGTTTCTCGGTCGTGTTATATGATGGAACGTAATTTGACATTTGATATATTGATCATCAGAAAAATATGACACAGTAGATTCCTATGAGGGGCGCGGCTGATCATTTTTCTTTAAAGAGCTTCTCATTAGATGGTGATCATATGCAAAATGCTTCTTTTGATCTTAAAGTTTACATATAATATATCATACATAATGACCAACACAAGATAAATTTTGAAAAAGATGGAGAAAGTTACATAATATTATGATTTGTGGAAGTTACATATTCAACATATTAAAAGAAACATACAAGAAACACGTCGCAGATAAGGCAGCATGCATGGAATACGACCCCATACAGATTTTGAGGCCAAGAATTGCGCCGCCTCGACAAAATGATAAGCAATTCCCTGAGGATTCAAAGAACTCAAAATGGCCAAACAAGTGTTGTCATAGAAGAGTACACATACACATATATAGAGAGAGGTAAGTAGTTTGTGGGCGCAAAAGGGAAAGAAAGAGAACAGCCAATATGATCACTTAACCTACAATTGGAACTTAACTAAGCTCTCTCTTTAATCACATATACGGAGACAGTTTATCAAATTAAAAAGAAACAGCCTTCATTATCAAACAAGAATGAGATCAATCATAATTCCCATTTTCGCAAAAGGTACTGCCTTATAAGCCTTCCACTTTGACCAAAGCAGTGGATTTTTTCTACTCTTAAATTTTTTATGTGGTACTTTTTCACCTCAACCACTATTGAAGAGGAAGCATGCCATTCTTCATTAGTGCTAGCATCAAAGCACTAACTAACATACATATTTTTTCCAAAAGCCATATAGAGATTGCAAGAAGATAGCAAAGTAGTCAATTAACTTACTCTAACGACACTAAGAGCATCCGCAGCGCATAACTTGACCAAAAGCTTTTTACTGTTTCACAAAGTCTTTCAAAGACTTTTTTGCATTGCAAAATTGGACTTTTTCAAAAGCTTTTACAAATGACTTGTAGTATACCAAGCGTTTGAAGCAATCTACTATGCAAATATGTTGAAGCATTAATTGAAATGGTTGTTTGAGATTAAAAAAGTAATAAAATTAAATGACAAAAAGCTTTTCAACATTTGAGCATTGTGGATGCTCTAATAAGAAGCTAACTAGAGAACCACAGGCATACTTGGTTGAGTGGTTCAAAAAATCCTTGTATGAAGTAATATCTCACATAAAGAAAGTATTTTACATTTGTTATATCATAATTGAGACAACATTGAATTCTTGGTATAGTAATGCACCATTAGTTGTAATTATATGCTACATACTCCCTCCGTCTCAAAATTATTGTCAGGAGACAAAAAACACAAAGTTTAATAAAAGTGGGACCACTACAATACACAACCACTCATATAGAATATTCCTCCACTAACTTCTCTTTTTCTTACTAAAAATGGAAAGTGGACAATTTTTTTGAAACATCCCGAAAAGGAAATATGGACAATTAAATTGAGACGGAGGTAGTATATTGCAAGTCTACAAGCTTTTTGATTCAATTTATGTATCAATAAAACATGTGATTTAATCCTATGGTCCAAACTCGATCGCAAGTAGTGACAATTAGCAAAAACATAAATGTCCTAGAAACGATACTACAAAGACACGGTAGGTTCCTGCTCCTGCATAATTAGCGAAGGTTAATTGAAAGATGTAAAAAAATGAACCTACCGTGTCTTTGTAGTATCGTTTCATTTACTACAAAGACACGGTAGGTTCCTGCTCCTGCATACTACAAAGACACGGTAGGTTCCTGCTCCTGCATACTACAAAGACACGGTAGGTTCCTGCTCCTGCATACTACAAAGACACGGTAGGTTCCTGCTCCTCACAGGATTAAATTCAACTGATAGACTTTTTTTTTATCCTTCTAAAGAGTGGGAACATAAGTATGAGTTTTCAATCTCGTATGAAAGTTTATATAATATTCATTTCAATAAGTTCACAAAGGAATTAGTAAATGATATGCAAGTAAACAAGCTGTTGGATACAGCTTAAATGTTTAATGAAAAAAGCAACCAAAGTACAAAGACACCATACTTTCCAGCAGAATTATCTTTAAGAAGTTAGCCACAACGCTCTAGTGGGACGCAAATGGTAGATTGGCCGCCTAGGTTCCAGATGTTTACATATGGTCCAGTTATCCACTACAATCTGATTGGCCACGACAGTTCAGTTGGTTACTTATTGTCCAGTTGGATGCTACGGTCTGGTTGGCCTACGATCTTCTGGTATAGTACTCCGATTGGTGGCCAAATTTTTTTTGAACGGCGATTTATATAAATCATTCTAGCAAGATGCTTGAGGAGAAATAAGGTGGTTACATCAAGTTTTTACTTTAGGATCATTGATCCAATCAATCTAATTGGATTTAAAATGCCTATTATATGAACAATCCAAGTATCAGAGAGAACTTTAATCTCGTCACCTAGTATGTATTTCCTAGGTGTCTTTGATTCAAAACACAAACGGTTTCGATATCTCCAAATGATCCAACACGTTGTTTGAATAACCGCATCAAAACAAGATTTTTCCAACGTATTGAATGGTACCGAGTCACCCCATGTAATAAGACTATCAAGATCTTTTGAGTAATCATCCAAGCTCCGCCATCTATAACCATAGACCAAAGGACGACAGCGATTCTACAATTTAGGAAAAGGTGTTGTGAGTCCTCCATTGCATGATCGCAAAACGGGCAACAAACCAAATCAATATCAATGCCACGGTGATTGCATCGAATTAACTTGTTCCACCAAAAATTTTCATCAACAACCGGTAATGTGAATTTCTCAATAAGCCTCTTTGTTGAGTTGACATTATAAGTCTTTAAAGAGTGCAAGTTACATTCTAAGGCGTCCTTAGATTCATTTGTTTTGAAACTTTTAATAAGGTCCAACAAAGAATTTAGTTGGTCTCTTTCGGGCCCTTTTCGTGGTACATGCCTCCAAGCCCGACAACGTGAAAAAGGCCTAACGAAAGAATAACATCTCTCGTTTATGGAACACATTTTTTTATCTAGTGAATAGATTCTTGAAAATTAGGGTGTCTCTATTTTATTAAGATATTTTGGGTCTAAATCTAACTACCATATCTTACTTGTAAGTGGTGGCTATACAGTCTGAATCCGAATAAAATAATGTTGTTTGTTTTTTGTATAATTCTCTGAATGATTTTAATTGTATGTTTTTTTAAGTATATATTAAACCATAGCAATACGATGAATGAGTAGCTTGGGTAAACATAAAATAAAACATCTTTATCATAAATTTAACACTTTTCCAACAAACATTGTTACAGTTAAAACACGTTTCATGGTTTCTCGAAAAAAAATAGCTCGGTAGCTAATTCAACGAACCCAAAATTAACCCCGATTCAAATCAACAATATTTATTCGACATAATGTATGTACTTTAGCACAACAAACTTGAAATGGTGCCCAAATTGTAATCTCACTCGGCCCAAAAAGATGAGTACTATACTCGACCCAAAAATATATGAACTAGCCCACAAATTGTTTTTGCTAACTTTGCTTGGTCTAATAGAGTTAGGATCAAATGAGAAGAGTGAGAATAAACTACAACCACATATTTCAGATGCACCTACAATAATAGATGCATCTCCCCTCAAAATTCTCCTTCTTACTTGAGATGTGGCTAAAATTTCTTCTTATTTTAGTTTTTCTTCTCACTGGATCCCTTCTCTGGTCCACTAAACTTATAACCATAAGCATATAAGACCACTACACTCACAACCCCAACACAAAGCAAAAAATTACGCATTTCTTTTCACTTGTTAAAAAAAATCCATCTCTTGAAACATCAGTCACCAACACAACTCATTTTCGTTTTGAGATAACACAACTCAATCTCTTTTCTACCTCTATTTCCTTTTAGATCACAAGTTAAACAAAAAAAATCACAACCCCTTTGTGCCCCATTGATAACATCAAATAATCATGATTTTTAAGTGTCAATTTCCCCCGTTTATGCTCATATTTTATGTTGTTTATATGGATATATACTCTTATTCCTTCATATTTCGTTTCTAGGTAAAATATGAGCATTGGAGCTTAGAGACGCAGATTTGAAGATATTCTTAATAGTTTCCACCTTAGTATGCTCTTATTGAAGAAGCTACGGCGTAACTCCTACTCTCAATTACGCCGTAGCTAGGATTACGTTATGAAGACCAAGTCAACAACAGTTACGGTGTAACTCTCAACTTAAGTTATGCCGTAACCATCTAGGTCATGTGGAATTTCGCGCCTCCATCAACTAAGCCGTAACCTCCAAACATGAATTACGATGTAACCACCACTACGAGACTTGAGTTTGGAGGATAATTAAGTTACGGTGTGTTAATACAAATATCGTCATTAAACGTTATTTATATTTTTTATCTTTACCTAAGTTTTGTTAACGACAAAAGTAAATATAATTTTTATAAACCTTAAAGCTTGTCAAGTCTAATAGATATTAAAACAAGTTTTTTCAAATAATATCTTCATCACTCAAGCATTTACATTGTGATTAACCATAATGTATGATAAGAGTTTTTAGAATGTTTTGGTTTCTTAAAAACTAAACATTACATATGTATTTTCATATTTCTAAAAATAGAAAAACAAACATATGACATCATGTGATGCATCATTGAAATCATTGGAAGATTTCACAAGATTCTTTGTGTAGATTTAGGCTCTACATATCTTACACAATCTTGCATAGATATGGTTGACTTTGGTAAGATTTTGAGATCTTGCTGTCAGACCCCGGCGGCACCAAATCTTATAACGGGCGGAACCCTTTAAAGGGTTCCGTGGTCCGTGGTGCCTGCTGAGAGTTTTGGCTATAAATAGCAAAGCTAAACCAAGTAGTTTTTAATCCCTTTCTATCATACTCTCATACATTTCTTCTCTCTAACCTTTCTAACTCAGTTTCATATCATATTAGTGATCTCTTTTGTAGCAAAGAAGATCAAGTCACATTCAAGCTTCAACGAGAAGTTGGAAGCCTTGTTTGTTTGGTGTTGTATGATCTTATGTTGATTCATACTTCATTGTTGTACCAAACTATCATTATCTTGTGAGTGTGAGTGGTTAGTATTTTAGTCCTCAAAATACATTGTGTGTGGGAGTGGTTGTACCCTTGGAAAGAACTCGATATTTAGCTTAGTGTCGGAAATAGTGTAAGCGAAGTGTAAAGGTTTCTCCGCCGGTGAAAGGAGCTTGTTGACTAGTGAAGTTAAACTCTCGAATGTGAGACTCGGGGAGTGGAGTAGGGCAAGGAAAAAGAGTCCTTGTAGACCGAACCACTATAAACAACTTGTTGTGGTTTGATCGTTTCTTTCCTTATTTACTCTTTACATATTGTTTACATATTTCATTAACATATGTAAGATCAATATCAATTGATCTTTCAATAAGTTTCAAAACAAAGATTTTTAATCGGTAAACTATTCAACCCCCCTTCTAGTTTTCTACAATTGGTATCAGAGCCTCGTTGCTCAAGATTTTCTAAAATATATTGTATTTTATAAACTTGAAACGATCCATGGATTCTGAAAACTTTAAAGAAGGGCAATCTATGCAAAGACCACCACTCTTTGATAATGGATTTATCTATTGGAAAAACCATTTTGAAACATATGTAAAATCAAAAGATATAGATCTTTGGTTTGTTATTGTTAAAGGGGATTTTAGTTCTACAACAAAAGATATTTCTGTTGATGAACAAAATAAATTAACTGCTAAAAACAATGAAGCTAAAATGATGCTGTATAATGCTTTGCCTAGAAAAGAATATGAAAGAATTTTCATGTGTGAAACCGCCAAAGATATTTGGGAATCTTTGATTGTTACACATCAAGGAAATTCACAAGTCAAGGATAACAAAATTGATCTTCTTGTTCAACAATATGAACAATTTGTTATCCCTGAAGATGAAACCATTGATTGTGGCTTTGCTCGTTTTAATACTATTATTACATCACTTAAAGCACTTGATGAATCCTTTCGTAGTAAGAACTTTGTCAGGAAATTTCTTAGAGCACTCCATCCGAAGTGGAGAGCTAAAGTGACGGCCATTGAAGAATCAAAAGATCTCTCAAAAATGTCACTAGACGAGCTAATCAGAAACCTCAAAGTACACGAAATGGTGATGGAGGAAGATTCGGAAATCATCAAAGGAAAAAGAGAGAAAATCAAATCCGTTGCTCTAAAAGCAAGAACGGAATCAAGTGATGATGACGAATCTTGCTCCAGTAGTGAAGATGAAGAGTACGCCATGGCCGTTAGATATTTCAAAAAGTTCTTTAGAAGAAGAGGAAAGTTTGTAAGACAACCTCGAGAAGAAAAGAAGCCATTCCGAAAAGATCGGGATGACAAAAAGGGTAAAGGTGAAAGAAAGTGCTTTAGATGCGGTGATGCAAGTCATCTAATATGAGATTGTCCTAAGCCACCTAAAAGCAAAACTCAACGAGCTTTTGTTAGTGGCACTTGGAATGATAGTGAAGATGATGAAGAATCAAGCAAGGAGGAAATCGCTCTAATGGCACATGAGTCAAATGAGGTACATTCCGACTCATCTTATTCTTCTATTGATGATGACACTTTGCAAAAACAATACAATCAATTGTGTGAGCAAAGTCTAAAAATCATAACTAAAAATAAATTTTTAAAAACTAAAAAGGAATTTTTAGAAAATGAAGTCTATGAGTTAAAAGAAAAGGCAAAACGATTAGAAAAGGGAAAAGCAAATGACGATGATTGCAAATAATGTCAAGAGCTTAATCTTGAAATAGAAAAACTAAAGCTCACACAAGATGTTCTAATCGAACATAATTCTAAATTTAAAAGGTTTAACAAAAACATCGCGTGTGCCGATGAAATAGTTAGAATTCAAAGAACACCAGGAAACATGAATGGGCTAGGATTTAATGAAGTATTAATTCCAAAGAGTCAAAACAAAATGGCAGAAAAAGACAAACAAACTGTCAAAACTGCTGCAGTACAGCACGGACCAGACGGACCCAAAATAAGGGATCCGTCCGTTGTACAAATTGGTGCCGTGGGAACCTCAACAGGACATAATGTTTGTGATACGGACCTTAGCGAATTTGTCAAAGTAACAAAGAAAACCAAGGACAGTGTTAAACTAAAACCTGCTATTACATCAGGAGTAGGACTTGCTAAAAATGAATTTAGATAAAAAATTACTCAACAACGACGTAAAACACCTTTTGCCAAACTCCCCTTTCCTAAGAGTAACCACAACGTACAACCCAACTATCAACACAACGGTGGGAATCATAACTTCCCTAGACCATATCAAACTCCAGATTACATGTCATGGAACTCTTACCCATCGTTTCCATACATGAATCAAATAAATGGTATGTCTAACCCAAACGGACCCATGAGATATTGGGGACCAAACGCTTGAGTTATTTTCTTCTTAGGTATGCTTGAAATTTGGATTGGAACCTGATGAGTGGATAAAAGATAGTGGATGCTCACGACACATGACGGGCAACAAAAGTCTCTTCTCATCATACCAAGAGTATGACGGAGGTAATGTCACTTTTGGTAGCAATCTCGAAAGCAAAATCATTGGCAAAGGTACGATCGCTCATAACTCCCTAACTATTGAAAATGTTGCTCATGTCGATAGGTTAGGATTTAATTTACTTAGTATTAGCCAATTATGTGATAAAAAGTATAAAGTACTATTTGATGAAATGGTAGTAAAATACTAAAAGATGGTATCACCATAGCTAAAGGAGTTAGGAAAAATAACATATACGTTATGAAAATAGATAAAACATCAAATGACAAACTTTTTCTAACAACATTAGATGATAGCTCAACTCTTTGGCATAGACGCTTAGGTCACGCTAATATGAGACTTATACAAAACCTATCTTCAAAAGAGCTAGTTAGGAATTTACCAAAACTTAAATATGATCAACATTTTTGCGATGCTTGCAAAATTGGTAAACAAACCCATAGTAGTCATAAGTCTAAAAATATGGTGTCCATATCTGAGTGTCTAGAACTTTTGCATATGGACTTGTTTGGTCCATCCGCTATAAGAAGCTATGGAGGCAACTTATACACTTTGGTCATAGTAGATGATTACTCAAGGTTTACTTGGACGTTATTTTTGAAAACCAAAAGTGAAGCTTTTGATAAATTTGAAATTCTTAGCAAGAAAATTCAAAATCAACTAGGTGTTAAAATTGTGTCGATCCGAACGGATCATGGTCGTGAATTTGACAATGAAACACAATTTGGAAACGTTTGTGATACAAATGGTATAACACATAACTTTTCGGCTCCTAGAATACCTCAATCAAATGGATTCGTAGAACGTAAAAATAGAACAATTCAAGAAATGAGTAGAACAATGCTTAATGAATAAAACATTCCTCAAAAGTTTTGGTGTAACGCCGTTGAAACTTCTACATATATTTTAAATAGAGTCTTGATACGTCCTTTCTTAAACAAAACTCCATATGAGCTTTATATAGGTAAAAAGCCAACTTTAGGATATTTTAGAGTCTTTGGATGTAAATGTTTTATTCTTAATACTAAAGATTACCTCACCAAGTTTGACCCAAAGTCTTATGAAGGTGTATTTCTTGGTTATTCTCAAACTAGTAAAGTTTACATTATCTTAAACAAAGAAACAATGAGAGTCGATGAATCGTTGAACATAACCTTCGACGAAAGTCCACCTCCCTCTAAGACATCACCTTTGGTAGATGATGACTTAGTTGAAAGTCAACTTGTAGAAAGTCAAGAAATAATTGAAAATGACAAGGAAGATGAACCATTAAATAATGACATTATAAACATCAAAGAATCCAAAAGTCACCCTTTAGAAAAGGTAATAGGTCAACTAAATCAAAGAACCTTGAGATCACAAGCTCAAAATCAAACTAATCATTTTAGTTTTGTGTCTACCATTGAACCGAAAAACATAAATGAAGCAATAAAAGATGAATCTTGGGTAATTGCTATGCAAGAAGAGTTAAACCAATTCGTTAGAAAAGATGTTTGGAAATTAGTTCCCAAACCTAATGATCAAACTATAATTGGAACGAAATGGGTTTTTCGAAATAAAATGGATGAAAATGGTGTAGTGTCTAGAAACAAAGCTAGGCTTGTTGCACAAGGTTATAATCAACAAGAGGGGATTGATTATGATGAAACTTATGCACCGGTAGCTAGACTCGAGTCTATTAGAATATTACTTGCTTATGCATGTGCTTATGACTTTAAATTATTTCAAATGGATGTTAAGAGTGCATTTCTTAATGGGTTTATTAACGAAGAAGTTTATGTTGCTTAACCTCCCGGTTTCACCGACTTTGAGAAACCACATCATGTCTTCAAACTCAAGAAAGCATTATACGGTCTTAAGGAAGCACCAAAAGCTTGGTACGATAGACTTAAGACTTTTCTTGTTGAAAACAAATATACCATGGGATTAGTAGATAATACTCTTTTTACCAAGAAAAGGGAATCACACATTATCACTGTTCAAATATATGTTGATGACATTATATTCAGATCAACTTGTCAAGAGCTATGTGATGATTTCTCTAAAATCATGCACGATGAGTTTGAGATGAGTATGATGGGTGAATTAAACTTCTTTCTAGGACTCCAAATTAAACAACTAGAAGATGGCATATTCTTTAACCAATCTAAATATATAAAAGATATGCTTAAGAAATTTGGTCTTGAAGATTCAAAACCAACTAAGACACCCATGTCTTCGGACACTAAACTCACCAAGGATGAGGAAGGTGAATCGGTAGATAACACTAAATATAGAGGAATGATCGGTAGCTTACTCTATCTCATGGCTAGTAGACCCGAAATTATGTTTAGTGTTTGTCTATGTGCTCGCTTTCAAGAAAATCCAAAGGTATCACACTTAGAAGCTTTGAAAAGGATATTTAGATACATTAAGGGAATGACATGTTTAGGATTATGGTATCCCAAAGGAACGAGTGTAGAAACTATAGTATATGCCGACTCGGACCATGCCGGTGACTATGTTGATAGAAAAAGTACAAGTGGTATTTGCACTTTTGTTGGACATTGTCTCACCTCATGGTTTGCAAAGAAGCAAACAGCTTTAGCTATCTCAACTACTGAAGCCGAATATGTCTCGGCCGGAAAAGCATGTCAACAAGCTCTTTGGGTGAAGCAAGCTCTCGTGGACTACGGAATTCATCTCAATGATATAGTCAAATTTTGCGACAACAAAAGAGCTATCGATCTCAGCAAAAATCCCGTCCAACATGCTCGTACGAAGCATATTGAAATCCGTCATCACTTCCTTCATGACAATGTTCAAAAAGGAAACATCTCAATTGAGAAAGTGTCCTCCGAAGACAACATTGCCGACATTTTAACTAAGCCTCTCAAACGAGAACCATTTAATCTTCTTAGACTTGGTTTGGGATTAATGGAACCAAACATGTAGGTAAAACATAACATAAACCTTAGAACAAACAAAACAAAATTTTTTTAAACCTGCTACTGTAGCCATGGCACGAAACGACAACAAAGGCGGAACCATTTTTTGGTGCCGTCTGGTCCGTGGTGACATCAGTGGCAAAACTTCTACCTACAAAACATCTTCTTCCTCAAAACCCACTTTACCAAAACATGTAAACATTAGACCCAACTCATTGTTGACACCTTCTCACCCACTAATCAATGGAGATAACATCATTGTAAGTATCCTAACTATATTTTATCTCTTAATTCTGAGTATAGGATTCTAATTTGTGCACAAAATCACTACATGAGGTTTGTATATATTCTTGTACAAAACATGGATTCAATTGGCAAATTGCATAACTAGTCATTGAAATTAGGTACTACATTATCATATTGCATAAACAAATCATGTTTCCCACTAATCAAAAGATAATGACTATAAGGATTTATTCAAAAACCAAACACCTCATGTCAAATTTTTTTGAAAAGCTTCTCACTTGTAGGAAAATAATTTTTCATTGTTAATACTAATAGAAACGTTAAATTTTCATCACTTGCATGCTCTTGAATACTAAAGGTATTGCATAACTAATATGCATTCCATGGTATATTCAAATGAAGCCACATTGAATTAGGAGCATTTTGGTTATCTCATGCCGTTTGCCAAACACCCCCACTAAAGACTATTTTATGCATAAAATGAGTCGAGATAACCGCAACTCCAAATCGTTTTCATATAGACACACACTAGAATCAAAACGTTAAGTTTATTCTCATTCTTAACATATAAATTCTTGCTCATAGGAATAACCATGGTAGCCGCAAAATTCTATGATCACAAGAATACCGTTAACTACATTCCCAAACACCACAAAACCAAAGGACTTTCAAAGGAGCAAGTCGAAATCTTTAAGAGTCTAGAAACTAGGTACTTCCATGAGGGTAGAACCATTCACTCCTCTTTTATCGAAAATACCAATCTCCGTGAAGAGCTAGCCGCTATTAAATTCGATTGTCTCCTTGACATCGATGAACCTATTTGTCCTAGGTTTATGTTAGAGTTTTATGCTAGTGTCACTGGTTTCATTGATGAAGATGATGAGTTTAACCTTAGGTTTAAGATCAATCAAAACGACTACACCATCTCCTTAACCAACTTTGCTCAAGTACTAGGAATTCCCAACCGAGGGACATGTGTCTACTCGGATAAGTGGTCACTCACCGTCCTTGATGCAATCAACGACCGCTCCCTTCCCTACCAAACAACTTTAGCGGATAAGGATGTCACCCGTGAGCGCCTATTTAACCCAAGGGGAGATATAACCCGAGTCACCCGAAAGGGAAAGGAGGTGAACCGAGATCCATATGGAATGGAGCTCAATGAACTTAAGCCCGAATTTAAAAAATGGGAAGAACTTCTTAGAGCCAACGTCATTAGCACCATAGGGAATAAGGATCATATCAATGCTTGCCTTTGTCACGTGCTATACAACTTGTCCACCCGTCAACCATTCAATTTAGCCTACTACATTTCTAGGAGAATGATTGATATTCCAACTCAAGGATCGGTTGCTCTTCCGTACGGGATGCTTCTCACCCGTCTTTATAGAGCTTATGCACCAATTCCACCAAGCCCAAAAGGGATGCACCTTCACTATGAGCTCATCCCATACATCTTTGTGCCCTTGAGTGACGAGCGAGTTGCTAAGACAAAAGGCAAGAGAGCAAAACCTTCAACTCCATCATCATCATCATCAAATAGCTCCGAGGATGGTCTTCCAAACTCTCGCCTTCCACCTCATGAGTATTATGCATCTCTACCCGAGATTGAGAATGAATCAGCGGACTTCAAGCAAACCAAGGGGATGTTCAAGTGCCTTGGTATGATGATGAACAAGATCTATAAGAAGTTGGACAAGTGAGAATCGGTTTAAGGAGTGTTTGGAACAATACATTATCTTTAATGTTTGATACAATTTGGTTTTTTTTATTTTGTAGGATGATAATATAACTCAAAACAATGTTGTATGCTAACTATTTCATACAGGGGGATAGCACAAGTGTGTTATCAAATTTTACCCATTTTCACTTCAATGTGAAAATCATTCACCCTTGGTCAAAATCTATGCTCTACTATGTTTGTGCATGTGTTATTTACTTTTCCTAACTAGAAATTATTAATGTCACATGTTTTGAGCAAGATTTTAGGTTTCGAAAATGTCTCCGACACTTAAAAATACGTTCTGTGGTGATTTCTGGTGTCAGCGGATCAGACGGCACCAATGTTTTGGTACTGTCTGTTATAAGAATTGGTACCGCCGTACCTGTACAGGCGGACCAGGCGGCACCCTTTCAAGGGTTCCGCCTGTGTAAAATTTTGGTGCCGTGGATTCTCCAGGTAATTTTCTAAATTTCGCTTATTTCAACTTTCCAAATTACCATACATTGCTTGTAAGTTAATCTTGACTAGTTTTTACCTATATTAGAACTAGTATAACATACTTAGGCATATAGGAAATCCACTTCCCTCCAAAATTCAAAAATTTGAAAAATCAACCCAAGGAACCCTTTTGCATAAAGGAAGGAACCAAAAATTTGGTACCTTGCAATCCGCGAGTAATCTGATTGTTAGGATCTTACAATCATTAGAACACATTTATTGCATATCTTTGCCTCTGCACTCCATCCCTCTTGTATGGCTTGACTTGGGTGATATGACTAGCATTTAACCCACTTCCAAATCATTAGGAACCTCATCCCTTCTATGTTTTAACATTAAATCAAACACATTTCTCCATAATTTTTCACTTCTATAAATTAAGAGGTTTTACCATGATCATCTTCACACCTTCTCCATTCATACCATCAACTAGCAAAAACTCAAGTCAAAATGACAAAAACTTCACCTTCAACCAAGCCTTGCAAGAAAACCGCTAGGATTAGCGTTAGACCTTATTGCTTTGTCAACTTGAGCTCTTCATCCGAGTTGTCTCCACTCACCATCTCATCGCCTATAAGAGATGATACACACCTCACTTTAGCTACTCCTACACCCATTACCATCACCAGTCCACCACCAACAAAGACACCAAGCTCACCACCACCGGCACACCCCTCCAAACATCAAAAACACCATCACCACCAAAATCTCCAACACTCATCCCATTGGAGCTATTTTCTACACCACCCACTTCACCAAATCCTTTCTTGGAGCACTTGGAAGACTTGCCACCTAGGCCCAATCATCCACCACCATTGCCATCATTTGGCACTATTGAGCGGATTGCTCATGAGTCTCCTAGACCATCTTTCGACCCAAACACCCCGTTAGGGCCAAGACCTCTTCTCTTTCACCCCATTCACAAAGACATCCATGGTCCTTTGTATGGGGATCAACCACTCCCTACATCAATGTCTCCTCACATAGAGGACATTGAGGAGTCTATGTGGGAAGATCATCCCACAAAAGAGGAGATTCAAGCCGAACTCCAACATCTCCACCAATTTTCCAACATGGTGGATTCTCATCTAAATGAGACTATGCAAATGCAAAGTGCTTTGCTAGCCTCAATGATCACCACACCAAACACCAACACCAACATCAACACTTCCACCATTCCACCACAACAACAACATGCAACATACTACCTTCCTAGGCATGGTTGCTCAAATTGTGAGCAAACCGCCCAAAGAACCGAACGGACCCGGGTGATGGTCCATGAATTCCAAGAAGAAATGAGGTTCATCCTCAATCACATCCTCGAGCGTCTCAATCCTCTTGCTCATCCACCACCTCAATAGGAGGGTCCTAGCTTATTTTCTTTTAGGCACTTTTTATTTAGTCTTTTTCTTGTATTTTTCTAGGATTATTTCTTTTTCATTGTATTCAACACTTCATTGTGTTCTTCATTCATGATTCTTAAATCATGAAAATTTTAACAAATGAGTGATGTTTTCTATATTGTTGTTGCTTATTACATAGTATTTGGAAATGCTTGTGATGATGATTATTACTAACATTTTTTTTGTAGCTTTTTCACAATCCATGTCTCCTTCCATTGGCACCCAATTTAGGGGGAGCTTTGGTCAAGGGGGAGATAATGGCTAAGGGCTCATTACACATTCCTCCTTGCATCTTCTTTTTATTGAGACAAAAAGGGGGAGAAACATATAGAACTTGGTTGTATTTGACTTTCTGAAAAAGTCAAACTGTATACATTGACTTTTCGGAAAAAGTCAATATGATACTTCATTGGTAATATTTGACTTTCTGAAAAAGTCAAACTGTACATTTTGACTTTCTGAAAAAGTCAACATCATGCTTCAACTAGTGAAGACTTTGACTTTCTGAAAAAGTCAAACATCATATACTTGCATTATCATTTCTCTTTCAAGTTCTAAAAACTAATATTTTTATAACTCTTGTACAATCTATACATCTTTTATAAAAATAAAATTTATGTTTTGTCCTCAACAAAAAGGGGGAGATTGTTAATACAAATAACATCATTAAACGTTATTTATATTTTTGATCTTTACCTAAGTTTTGTTAACGACAAAAGTAAATATAATTTTTATAAAGCTTAAAGCTTTTCAAGTCTAATAGATATTAAAACAAGCTTTTTCAAATAATATCTTCATCATTCAAGCATTTACATTGTGATTAACCATAATGTATGATAAGAGTTTTTAGAATGTTTTGGTTTCTTAAAAACTAAACATTACATATGTATTTTCATATTTCTAAAAATAGAAAAACAAACATATGACATCATGTGATGCATCATTGAAATCATTGGAAGATTTCACAAGATTCTTTGTGTAGATTTAGGCTCTACATATCTTACACAATCTTGCATAGATATGGTTGACTTTGGTAAGATTTTGAGATCTTGCTGTCAGACCCCGGCGGCACCAAATCTTATAACGGGCGGAACCCTTTAAAGGGTTCCGTGGTCCGTGGTGCCTGCTGAGAGTTATGGCTATAAATAGCAAAGCCAAACCAAGTAGTTTTTAATCCCTTTCTATCATACTCTCATACATTTCTTCTCTCTAACCTTTCTAACTCAGTTTTATATCATATTAGTGATCTCTTTTGTAGCAAAGAAGATCAAGTCACATTCAAGCTTCAACAAGAAGTTGGAAGCCTTGTTTGTTTGGTGTTGTATGATCTTGTGTTGATTCATACTTCATTGTTGTACCAAACTATCATTATCTTGTGAGTGTGAGTGGTTAGTATTTTAGTCCTCAAAATACATTGTGTGTGGGAGTGGTTGTACCCTTGGAAAGAACTCGACATTTAGCTTAGTGTCGGAAATAGTGTAAGCGAAGTGTAAAGGTTTCTCCGCCGGTGAAAGGAGCTTGTTGACTAGTGAAGTTAAACTCTCGAGTGTGAGACTCGGGGAGTGGAGTAGGGCAAGGAAAAAGAGTCCTTGTAGACCGAACCACTATAAACAACTTTGTGGAAAACTAGAAGGGGGGGTTGAATAGTTTTGTCGATTTTAAGTTGATTTCAAAAACTTTAGATTCGATATTATGTGAAATCGTATGGATGTTGAGAACGTATAGATCTAATGATAATGCAAGCAAATAAATAAAGATAAGGGATAGAAATGACACAACCGGTTTATAGTGGTTCGGCTACAAGGACACCTTCCTTGCCCTACTCCACTCCCCGAGTCACCTACTCGAGAGTTCAAGCACTATGTCAACAAACTCCTTCACTTGGCGGAGAAGCCTTCACAACGTTGCTTACACTTTTTCCGGTACAAAGCTAAATACCGAGTCCGTAGCACGGTGGACCAAACCAACACAACTATTACACAACAAATATGTGAAATATCAAATACAAGATCTTCGCTACAGAAATCTTGCGGAGTGACAAATCAATCAAGGACCCCTTGCTTGGATGACTTGTAGAATGCTCGTGATCTCGCCTTAGAGAAGGACCTATATGAGAATCACAAATAGAAAGAAAGAAGAACAACTCTCTAGATCTAGTGATCTATATGTTAGAAGAGAATGAGAGTGTATGAGAGATTTAGTAAGAAGAGGGGTGAGTTAGAATGAAGAAATGGCTCTCTATTTATAGGCAAATTTCCTCACTGTTCTCACGGATCCCACGGATCCCTTCCACTTGGGATCCGGCTAGCACAAAGCTAGGGATCCGTGGAACGCTCCTCTTTGCCCATGGGTTTTTTGGTTATGGGTCATGGGTTGGTCCATGGGTTATATCTAGATTCAATGTATCTAAGTATACATTGTATCAAGTCTCTTTGGGTATGGGTTAAGATCCATGGGTTGTGATTTTTACCCATCCTAATTGACTATTACAACAAATGCTTTAGTTACTACATTTTTGTATTTAAAAGATTATATGTAAATGCTTTACAAAAATAACATGTATCCTTATAATTATACTTAAGACAACATTATATATGTTATCAACAAAACACAAAGAGATCGCAAAATATTAATAAACGTTTTTACGATTTATTTGTATTAACAATCTCTCCCTTTTTGTTGATGACAAAATATAATGTTATGATGAGTAAAACTTAAGAATAGATGTAAGTTTTGAAAGCTCCTAAGTTTTACTTCTTCTCCCCCTTTTTGTCGAAACAAAAAGTTAACCCTTGGAGGAAAAAGTAGTCTACGTATTTCTTACTCCCCCTTGACGGTAGCTCCCCCTAGTTTGGGGCGTCAAAAGAAGAAAAAAAATCTAAAAAAGAAAGTTAGTAACATGCTTAATGATCTTATGGTTGTCGAGAAACAAGATAGGGAGCCAAGGTATGTAAACAAGGCCTTGTAATAAAACGACAAATTGTAGTGGTAGTTAAGCCACTTACAAGCATGTAAAAATAAGAACAAGACTTGTTCTTGAAAATGACAAAAAAAAAATTTAATACTAAAAGTGAAAAATAGTAGTAGAGAATCCTTCCATGCTTGCATAAGGTTATGGATGGAGGTTTTGATGAGTAATGGTATTGATGCGATCAAGGATGAGGTTGAGTATGAAACACATTTCTTCCCTAACTTCTATTGCAATTTCCCTAGTGGATTGGCAATGTTCACAATGTAAATGATGTGGGTAATGGGTGCGGAAGTTTTCCGGGTTGGTTTGATTTGAGTTATGCGGAAGTTGTGGTGGAAAAATAGGAAAATATGGATCAAAATTCGGAATGTTTGTACGTGGTGGTGGAAAAGAACCTAGATGTTCTTGTAATGTGATGGGAGCTAGAGGTGGTGATGTTTCAAGATCTTGAAAAATAGTATTTGGTGATGTGGGGGGTGTGGAAAAGACTATTTCTTTTTCTTTAGGTTGGGTAGATCTTGTTGGAGTCCTAAGGAGTTCCAAAAGAGTTATTTTAGGTGGTGATGAAGTTGGTGTACTTGTTGGTGATGAGGGTGGTGCTATAATGGAAGCATCTTGTGGTGAGTTATTTGAGGATGAATCATTTGAGGTTGGTTTTGCTAAACAACAAGGTCGGATACTAATCCGTGCGGATATCCTAGCATTTAATTGTGGTATTTTGGATGATGGAAGTACAAAGGTTTGGATATCATGATTGTTTGTACTAGATGTTTCTCCTAAAGGGTTTTTGGATGACATGATGAAGTGTGTTTGTGAGAAGGAGATGGAGTATGCAAGCATTTTGGGAGTTATATAAAAAAAAAACAACACATTGTAATGAATGCTTGACCCAAAATGTGGATTAAAATCTAATGATTAGATATGAATTCAAGGTATGTGATCATGAGAACACAAGCATTAAATAGCATACTCCCAAAAATGAAGCAAATGTGGATTTTACATCCAAAGTGAAAAAAAATAGAAGTTGAAAACAGCTTCTGTATACACGGATCCCACGGATCCTTCCCTTGAGGGATCCGTCCAGCATGAAGGCTGGGATCCGTGGGTCTGGTGTTTCAGGCAGTACAAAATTCTCCTTTTGGAAATATTTTTGCCTATTGTGTGCCTATATGCAAACTATTTGGAGTTGCGGTTATCTCGACCCCTAAAAAGAAATAAAAACTAAACTAGAAGTATAAAAAGTATCCTATTGAGATAACCCGAAAACACATATTTAGTACATAAGTACGTAATCTTGTGTTGTCAATGATCCTAATTCATTGTAGCTTAAATGAATGTACCCGAAAACACATATTAGTTATGTGTCCCCTTTAGCATTCAAAAGACATGAGATGCAATGAAAACGGGTTTTTACTTTGTATTAATAATGAAAAAGCGATTTGTCCTAGACGTGAGAAATTGCTTTTGTGAAATTGATACGGGAAGGTATCATCCTTTTAGAAAACATTGTGAAAGTAGGTTTTCTTTGAAAATGTGTATATAAAAAGTAGGAAAGCTATAAGTGAAAAAACTTATCTTTGGGTTTTGAAAATTCCCGTATTGTTTGTGAGTTGTGCGTGAAATAGAGATCCTAGACTCAGAAGGAAGAAGGCTAGTGTTTACATACCTTGTAGAGTCAAAATAAATTACGGCGTGTGTTCCATTAAACCAAGACCAAGACGAAGTAGGTTGAATTGTTCCCGCTTCAACGGTTTGGTGAGGACGTCGGCTATGTTATCTTCGGATGCTACCTTCTCAATAGAAATGTTCCCCTTTTGAACATTGTCTCTTAAGAAGTGATGACGAATCTCTATATGCTTGGTGCGAGAATGCAATACCGGATTCTTGCTTAAGTCGATGGCACCTTTGTTGTCACATAGTATGGCTATGTCGCTTAGATGAATGTCGTAGTCTACTAACGCTTGTTTCATCCATAGTGCTTGTTGGCATGCTTTGCCGGCGGAGACGTACTCGGCTTCGGTTGTTGATATTGCTAGAGCCGTTTGTTTCTTAGAAAACCATGATGTTAAACAACATCCCATGAAAGTACACACCCCACTTGTACTTTTTCTATCAACGTAATCCCCTGCATGGTCAGAATCTGCATATACAATTGTTTCTACACCCGTGCCCTTAGGATACCATAATCCTAATTGTGTTGTACCCTTAATGTATCTAAAAATTCTTTTTACGGCTTCTAGGTGTGAAGTTTTGGGGTTTTCTTGAAACCTAGCACATAAGCAGACACTAAACATGATATCCGGCCTACTTGCCGTGAGGTAGAGAAGACTACCTATCATGCCACGATATTTAGTATTATCTACGGATTCACCGTCTTCATCTTTTGTGAGTTTGGTGTCGGATGACATGGGTGTCCTAATTGGTTTCGACTCTTCTAGACCAAATTTCTTTAACATCTCCTTGATGTATTTAGATTGATTGAAGAAGATACCATCTTCTACTTGTTTAATTTGTAGACCAAGAAAGAAACTAAGTTCTCCCATCATACTCATCTCGAACTCGTCATGCATGATTTTAGAGAAATCATCACACATGTCTTGACAAGTGGATCCGAATATAATATCATCTACGTATATTTGTACTATGATTATGTGTGACTCCTTTTTCTTAATAAAAAGTGTGTTGTCAACTAACCCCATGGTATAGTTATATTTAATTAAAAAGGACTTGAGTCTATCATACCAAGCTTTTGGAGCTTGTTTAAGACCATAAAGGGCTTTCTTTAATTTATAAACGTGTTTGGGTTTTTCAAAATCGATGAAGCCCGGAGGTTGAGCTACATATACTTCTTCATTAATAAGACCATTTAGAAAAGCGCTTTTGACATCCATTTGATAAAGCTTTAGATCATTAGCACAAGCATACGCAAGAAGTATTCTTATAGACTCTAATCTAGCCACGGGGGCATAGGTCTCATCAAAGTCTATTCCTTCTTGTTGGTTATACCCTTGGGCAACGAGTCTAGCCTTGTTCCTAGATACTACTCCGTTTGCATCTAATTTGTTTTTATACACCCATTTTGTTCCTATTATGGTTTGATTACTAGGTGGAGGGACAAGTGTCCAAACATCATTAGAAACAAATTGATTTAATTCTTCTTGCATAGCCATTACCCAACTTTCATCTTTTATGGCTTCTTGTGTGTTCTTAGGTTCTATAGTTGAAACAAAACAAAATAAGCTACTTAGGTTTTGAACTTGAGACCTTAATGTTCGTTCGTTTAGCTTTCCTATGACCTTATCTACGGGGTGATCTTTGGACTCTTTAATGTTTGTGATTTCACTAATTGAAGGTTCTTCTTCTTCATTTATCTTTTTCTTAATTACAATAGCTTCACTTTCTATGATCTCGTCATCGACAAGAGGTGGAGAGGGTTTGGGTGGACTTTCATCAAATTTTATGTTTAATGACTCTTCTACCATCATTGTTTCTTTGTTTAATATGACGTAAGCTTTGCTATTAGGCGAGTAACCTAGAAAGATACCTTCGGTTGATTTAGGATCAAATTTTGTAAGGTAATCTTTAGTGTTAAGAATGAAGCATTTGTTTCCAAAGACTCTAAAATGATTTAAAGTAGGCTTTTTTCCTCGGAGTAACTCATATGGAGTTTTACCTAAGATTGGTCTAATTAAGACTCGATTGAGTATGTACGTTGAAGTATCAACATCATTACACCAAAATTTTTGAGGTATGGATTGTTCGTTAAGCATGGTTCTACTCATTTCTTGAAGGGTTCTATTCTTTCTTTCTACTACCCCATTCGATTGTGGAGTGCGTGGAGCCGAGAAGTTGTGAGTAATACCATTAGCGTCACAAAAAGCTCCGAATTGCACTTCATTATCGAATTCCCTACCATGATCCGTCCTAATAGACACTATGGGTTTTCCTAGTTGTCTTTGGATCTTTTTGCTTAATATTTCAAAATAGTTAAAGGTTTCCGTTTTGTTCTTTAAAAATTTTGTCCAAGTATACCTAGAGTAGTCATCCACTATTACCAAAGTATAGTAGTTGCCTCCATAACTTTGGATAGCGGATGGACCAAATAAATCCATATGTAGTACTTCTAGACACTTAGTTGTGGACACCATGTTTTTAGCTTTATGACTCGAATGAACTTGTTTTCCTATATTACAAGCATCACAAAAATGATGTTCATATTTTAACTTAGGTAGATCTCTTACTAGATCTTTGGATGATAGCGATTGAAGAAGTCGCATGTTGGCGTGACCCAATCTTCGATGCCATAAGGTCGAAGTATCATCCATAGAGGTAAGACATAGTTTGTCTTTAGGTTCATTACCGATTTTAATGACATAGACTCCATGTTTCCTAATTCATCTTCCTATGGTTATGCCATTTTTAAGTATCTTACTACCGGTTTCGGTAAAAAGTACATTGCACTTTTTATCACATATTTGTCCTATACTTAAGAGATTAAAGTTTAGGTTTTCTACGTGACACACATCGTTAATGGTTAGAGATTTTTTAGAAACCGTACCTTTACCGATGATTCTACTTTTGCTATTTCCAAACACCACATTACCTCCATTTACGGATTCATATGTGGAGAATAGATCCCTATTACCGGTCATGTGCCTCGTGCACCCGCTATCCTTGACCCATTCATCGGGGTCTAGGTCGACCTTTAAGCACACCTAAAACAATAATAAACTCAAAAGTTTGGTCCCCATTTATTCATGGGTCCATTAGTGTTAAACATTCCATTCATGTTAGACATGTATGGATAAGATGAGTATGCATTCCATGGAGCAAAGTTTTGAAAAGAGAAACCGTTTTGCATATTAGGGTTCCATCCCATTTGATGGTTACTTCTTGGATAAACGTTATTAGGTCTCCTAGATGCATTATGTTTTTGAAAAGATGGTGCTTTGTTTCTTGCAAAAGTAGGATTAATTTTTGGAGGTGGATGTCTAGTGGTGACATGAGTTGGTTTCTTCCTATTTACGATAACGAACTCGGTTCTAGATGATGAGGCTATGTTATTACCACTAGTTGTCACAGCAGATCCACGGATCCCAGTTTGTACACTAGCCGGTTCCCTTTTTAGGGGATCCGTGGGATCCGCCACAACAGTGGCTGGTTTTTCTAATTCTTTAACAAATTTTGTTTCTTTACTTTCACTAGTTGATGGATCAAGTTGTTGTATACCTAGACCCTTTTGGTTGTTGCCAGTTTTAACACCATCGAGTATTGTATCTAAGGTGTTTGTACTTATTCTAGCAATTTTAGAATCTAAATGATCAACTAGTGTTTGAAGTTGAACACAAAGTTCACATTCACCACTTGCTATTTTACCTTTTTCCAAACGTTTTAGTTTTGCTTTTAATTCTATGACTTCTTTATCTAAACGTTGGTTTTGACTCTTTAAAAGCTTGTTTTTGTTAATTAGTTTTAAGCTAATATTGCATAGTTTATCATATTCATTATGCAATGAGTCGTCATCAAGTGATGAACTACTATAGTATTCGTGACATACCTCGTCATTTGCCATGAGACAAATTTCTTCGTCCTCCTCGTCGCTCATTCCCCACGTGCCGCTCACGAATGCCTTTTGATCATCCCGTTTGGGACACTTACTAATAAAGTGGTTTGGGTCCCCACATTTAAAGCAAGTACGATCATCCTTTGGCTTCTCGTCCTCTTTGCTTTTCCGAAAGCCTTTCTTATCGTCATACGGTTGTTTGACGTATCTACCCTTTCTTCTAAAGAACTTTTTAAAGTCCCTTACCGCCATAGCGTACTCTTCGTCGTCACTACTCGAAGATGAGTTCTCCTCATCGCTCGAAGCCTTTTTGGCTTTAAGGGCAAGAGATTTGTGTTTCTCTTTCACCTTTGAGGCTTCGGAATCTTTAGCAAGGACAAGCTCGTAGACTTTTAGGTTGCCTATGAGTTCATCGAGAGTGAGGATTGTCAAATCTTTTGACTGTTCGATTGCCGTCACCTTGGATCTCCACTTCGATGGAAGTGCCCTTAGATATCTCCTAACATGGTTACGGCTAGAAAAGGATTCATCAAGTGCTTGTAAAGATGTAATAATAGTATTAAAGTTAGCAAATGAATGATCTATAGTTTCCTCATCCGATATTGAAAATTGTTCATATTGTTGAACAAATAAATCAATTTTATTATTTTTAACTTGTTGGTTGCCTTGATGAGTTACAACTAAAGAATTCCAAATTTCTTTAGAGGTTTTAAGCATAGAAATTCTTTCGAATTCCTTTTTCGGTAAAGCATTATATAAAACCATTTTTGCTTCACTATTTTTAGAAAGCTTTTTCTTCATTTCATCATTTAGTTTATCATGAGGTATGTGAACTAAATTTCCTTTATCATCATTTGAGGTAGCCTCAAAATCACCTTCAACAATAATGTACCAAAGATCAATATCTTTAGACTTCACATATGTTTCGAATCTATTTTTCCAATATATAAAACCATTAGTTTCAAGTAGTGGTGGTCGTTGCATAGATTGCCCTTCCTTATCATTTTCAGAACCCATAGTGATCGAAAAGTTTTTAAAATACAATTTTATTTTAAAACTTTTATAAACTTAGCTCTTGATGCCAATTGTGGAAAACTAGAAGGGGGGGTTGAATAGTTTTGCCGATTTTAAGTTGATTTCAAAAACTTTAGATTCGATATTATGTGAAATCGTATGGATGTTGAGAACGTATAGATCTAATGATAATGCAAGCAAATAAATAAAGATATGGGATAGAAATGACACAACCGATTTATAGTGGTTCGGCTACAAGGACACCTTCCTTGCCCTACTCCACTCCCCGAGTCACCTACTCGAGAGTTCAAGCACTATGTCAACAAACTCCTTCACTTGGCGGAGAAGCCTTCACAACGTTGCTTACACTTTTTCCGGTACAAAGCTAAATACCGAGTCCGTAGCACGGTGGACCAAACCAACACAACTATTACACAACAAATATGTGAAATATCAAATACAAGATCTTCGCTACAGAAATCTTGCGGAGTGACAAATCAATCAAGGACCCCTTGCTTGGATGACTTGTAGAATGCTCGTGATCTCGCCTTAGAGAAGGACCTATATGAGAATCACAAATAGAAAGAAAGAAGAACAACTCTCTAGATCTAGTGATCTATATGTTAGAAGAGAATGAGAGTGTATGAGAGATTTAGTAAGAAGAGGGGTGAGTTATAATGAAGAAATGGCTCTCTATTTATAGGCAAATTTCCTCACTGTTCTCACGGATCCCACGGATCCCTTCCACTTGGGATCCGGCTAGCACAAAGCTAGGGATCCGTGGAACGCTCCTCTTTTCCCATGGGTTTTTTGGTTATGGGTCATGGGTTGGTCCATGGGTTATATCTAGATTCAATGTATCTAAGTATACATTGTATCAAGTCTCTTTGGGTATGGGTTAAGATCCATGGGTTGTGATTTTTACCCATCCTAATTGACTATTACAACAAATGCTTTAGTTACTACATTTTTGTATTTAAAAGATTATATGTAAATGCTTTACAAAAATAACATGTATCCTTATAATTATACTTAAGACAACATTATATATGTTATCAACAAAACACAAAGAGATCGCAAAATATTAATAAACGTTTTTATGGTTTATTTGTATTAACAAACTTGTTGTGGTTTGATCGTTTCTTTCCTTATTTACTCTTTACATATTGTTTACATATTTCATTAACATATCTAAGATCAATATCAATTGATCTTTCAAAAAGTTTCAAAGCAAAGATTTTTAATCGGTAAACTATTCAACCCCCTTCTAGTTTTCTACACGGCGTAATCAACCATTAATTTACGGCGGAGCTTAGAATTACGACGTAACTATTCTTATGGTTACGCCGTAATCACCACTACGAGAGTTAACTTTGGAGGATAATTAAGTTACAGCGTAACTACATTATTAGGTTACGCCGTAACTATGGTCGGTCCTATAAATACAAGCCCCTAAAATCTGCATTATTCATCATTCACTCACCACTCAAAAGTAGAGAACGTGAAGAGGGTTCCAAGGGCAGATCATATTCAGCATACGGAGCTATTTCCAAGGGAGAAATCACACCATATCATCGATAAGCTTTAGCGATTTCTATTTCTTTACACTTTAATTCATGTCTTCATCAATTATGTTCAACATTGAATTGATTGTGTCTTATAATATGATCGGCTAAGCACCAAAGGTGCTAGCCTAGTTATGATTCATTGATTGTGTTGTTTATGTTTTCATTCTTCTATAATCGTTTCTAGTGTATGCATGCATAATCCGTTGTTAGTCACCCTAGCTTCGGTAGTTTTGAGTTGCGGTCGTATTTACTTGCATAGGACATTTGACCAAAGGACCCTAGGGAAGTAGGTAGAGAAGGTTGGTAAGAATTGACCAAAGGACTACCAATTTCTCTTGTGCGAATTGACCAAAGGATCACCATTCGAAAAGAGAAACTTAAGAAGTTAGGGATGTGTGTCTAAGATGCTAGCGCCCGGGCACACATTGTTTCGAATCTTGAATGTAGGGTACTTAATGACTTGGCTTAGGTTGCTTGAGACCCCCGTCTCCCCAAAGGGTAGGCCTTTGACGACGGGTAGGAACCTTTGTTGATAGGCTATGACGAATTGACCAAAGGAGTCTAGCGAATTAAACCCCCACTTGAATCAGTAGGAAGTAATTAGAAAACATGACATAACATGATAGGATGAATAATTAGGTTAGCACACTTTCTCTCTACTGTTCACAACCTCATTTATTTTCCGCATTCCATTTCTTGCTTATTAGTATAATTAATATTTCAACAATTAATCTTTTAAAAACCGTGACATTAGACTTAATTAGGATCCTCATCTACATAGCTCTTGAGAACGACCTCAACTTTACCACCTTCTATACTACGCACGATCGGGTTCACTACTCGTTAGTGCAATAGGTAGACCTTAGGTAGACGAGACCTTAGAAATTTAAATACTGGTCGACAATTCTGCATCAGAATTTTGGTGCCGCTGCTGGGGAGCTATATTAGGATTTTTGTTAAGTCTTTTTTGTTTATTTATTTTTTATTTTTCTCACGATCTACTTTCAGTTTCAGGTACTATGGCAGTTGTGGACATCAACAACCTCACTCTCGAGGAGTACCTCACAATGACTTGGGATGAGCAAGGGACGGGGCTTGTTAGGCCAACAATTGAAGTGGATATACAGTTCAAGATAAAGCCACAATTCATGAGGGAGCTATGAGCAAATCCCTTTTCCGGAAGCATTACCGATGATGCTTACGAGCATGTGGAAAATTTGGAGTACATTGTTAGCCTCTTTAATATTCCAGGAGTCTCGAACGATGCTGTTATGCACCGAGTGTTCCCTATTACACTCACTGGAGCTGCAAAAAGATGGACCGATAGGTATTTCATTCAAAGATATTGTCCTCCTTCAAATACTGAAAAACAACTCGAGGAAATCCATAACTTTAGTCAGGAAGGTGATGAGACATTGTACCAAGATTGGGAAAGATACAACGATCTCCTTTACAAATGCCCTACTCATGACCTTAACAACCAGCAAAAGGTCAATATCTTCTACAAAGGTATCAACATTGCCACAAGACAGATGCTCGACTCTCAGGGGCCGATTCCTGGGATGACTCCTATTCGAGCCTTGGAGGCTATTCAAAAAATGGTTGACCACTCTCATAAGTGGCATAATGGAGGAAGCAGTAGAAGCATGAGCGAAAATATGGACGGCATTGTAGTTATAACTAATAAGCTTAAGAGTCTTGGCAAGGACATGAAAAAACTGAAGGAAAATGTGCACGCTATACAAGTGGGTTGCGATACTTGCAAAGGAGCTCACCTTACCAAAGAATGCCCACTTAAGGAAGAAGTCAAGAGAGTTGAAGAAGTGAAATATGGCGATAATAGGCCATTTAGTGGGTATGGGGGTAATGGAGCTAAATTCCGAGCTGGACCTCCATGATACTACACAAGGATTGATAACAGACCTACTAAACCTAGCCTTGACGAATTGGTTCAGAAGCATATCGAAGAATCTGCAAGGAAAAACGACAGGTTTAAGGAATGGATGATCAAGGTAAAAGTGGATACGGACATGAACTTACGAAATCAAGATGCCGCGGTAAAAACTTATTAACTAAAATTGGGCAGCTTGCTAAAGATTTCGAAGCTAGGGGCGATGAAGATGTTCCCGTAGCATGCAAGGCCGTTTTCGCACAAGATGAGCAGGAGGAAGAGCATCATACTTCAGCAATCACAAATGACCTTTGTGGAATCATTTATCTGCAAGAGGATGATGAATCTGAAAATGACGAGAGTTTGGCATGCCAACTTCATGAAAAGGAGCGTTATCCAGGAAACTTTCTATTGCCTTGCACCATTGGTAACTTTAAGATTCCTGCTTTAGCTGATTTAGGAGCTGGGGTTAACCTTATTTCTACTTCATTGTTTGAAATTTTAAAACTAACCAATCTAAAAGAAACAACAATGATGATTGAAATGGATGAAACCACTAAGGCGGTACCTAGGGGAGTTGTTGATAACGTGTTACTTAAAATTGGTAAATTCCTTTTTCCCACCGATTTTGTGGTTATCGACATGGGCGAATGGGAAAATAATAAATTAATTGTTGGAAGACCATTTTTAGCAACTTGTCGCGCTCATATAAAAGTTTTTGAAAAGAAAATTTCTTTAGGAGTAGGGGGAATGAATTACTTTTGATATGAATGAACAATCAAACCCTCATCTTGAATTTTCAAAAAAAATAAATAAACGGTGTTAAAACGCCCTATAAACCTGTATACCCCTTCAATAGTAATGTCAATGTATCCTTAAATGCTTCAACTTTATGTATGGAGATTGGGTCTAAAAAAAATGAAAAAGATGTTGAAAGTTTTAAGCTGGAACAAGGAGGAATTGATCAGATCAAGGATGTAGTTTTAAATGAAGAAGCTCCTGTTTTGAACAAACATTACTGCAATCCGGTAATAGTTGTGCATAAAGAAACTACGCATGCATGGCCCTCATGTAATCCATTTCGCAACTATTGTAATGGGGGTGATAATGGAAAATTAGAAGAAGGTCAGAAAACCAAAATGGAATGGACACGTTTCCATGGGATAGAAAGATGAGATATCAAGTTTTGGAATCTATCTTTCCAAGATTGGTATAAAATTAGATATGAGGACACTATTGTTAACATGGATCTGATCAAAAGATTCAAGCGCGATTACGACAAGTATCGCCTTCAACAGGAGGAGTTCTTTGATGACGGTTCAATTGAGAATAAAATTACTAGTAATGATGATTCTCAAAGTATGAAGATTGGAGGTGACGAATATGGAGAGTTGTGTTTATCATTCAATGAATGGCTTGCGCATAAGTTTGGTACCTCAAGGGTTGGCAATACGGTTAGGAAAAAGGTTTTTATTGAGTGGATGATTGATTGCTACCCGAAAGGAGGTGAAGCCAGGAATATGATAGCGTGGGTTGGGGGTAGAGAAAACCTCCTTTTCTACGAGCAAGTTTTTCAACCCTCTAGGCAGTGAACCTAATCGTTGTAGTGTAGTATAGGGTAAGCCTCGAGGATTGATTTCGTTCTCTAGGGAAATAGGAATGCTAGAAAGAGAAATATGACGAGCAGGTAGGGTTAAGGATGATTCTTTTTAGTCCTTTTTATGTTTTTTAGAAAGCAAGGGTAAAATCTCGGGGTATATGATTGGGGGGTGGTACTTCTACCGATTACACTACTTTAACTAATTATCTAATTTAACTAATTAACTATGGATAGTTTATGCTAATTGAGGTGTGCTTGTATGATCATTAAAGATGTGTTCACTTAGATACTATTACTCCCTAGTTATCTTTTATTGGTCGGTTGAATTGTCATATCCTTTATCTTAACACGTTGTATTCCTATTAGTCAGGTCACCGTCATTAAGGTTTCTTTTGGGCCAAGTCATCGTTGGGACGGCCTCAGTTGAGAGTTGTGACGCCGTCAGTCTTCATGCAGGACATCGTCTTAATCTTGGATCTTGGGCATCTGGTGTGAAAAGTGTGAGTGGCGCCCTCCAGAAATAAGGCGTGACGCCGTCAGTCTTTAGGACCAGAAATTTTGCTGAGCCGTCGCGTGCACTTTTTGATCAAGTCTTCATAGAGGGATGGCGTCGTCCTTTGGATGGGACGTCGTCAGGTGTGCTGAACAGGCTTTGAGTGTCTTCGATCTTGTCTTTGCCATTTTCTTCATGTTTTTGCTCCTTTTCGTCCAAATATGCTTCACTCTCTTCCAAAAGACCTAAAAAGTGAAAAGGAACGACTTTAAGCAGCAACGGATATAAAATGTATCGATTTAGGGCTTAAATGACCCCTTAAAAGCGTATGTTTTAAATCCCTATCAAATATCCCTACACTTGGAATGGATGTTTGCAGTTTTTCTGGAAAATTAAGACCTGAGAATTTCCAAAAATTTACAAGTTTCACAGAAAACGAAAACTGAACATTTTGTTTCTACATAGCCTGACGTCGTCAGGCTTTAATCCTGACGCCGTCAGGTTGTCCTGACAAAAACTGGTCTACTGCGCTTTTTTTGGAAAAATTACATCATTAAAACCTGGAAAAATTCCTGCAAAACATCTATTATGACTCGATACAAGCATTTGACTCACACATATATATCAATTTTAATTATTGTAATTCTCATGTTGATGTTCTTAAAAACATATATGATCTTCCCTACACTTATCTTTTTGTTAAATACCTTTATATGTAACTAAGATGAGGTTAAAAACAAAATAAATTATTCTCACAAAGTTTAACATGAGAATAAACAACAACGAAAAACATATAAAAACACACGAATTGAAAAACAAACAAGCAAACAATTAAGCATGGGTTGCCTCCCACGAAGCGCTTTTATTTAGGATTAACCGTCCTGTGATCCGCCAGAGCCGGAGGGATCTACCCAAGGACACAACCAATAGTTAGTACTTAGAAGTCCTTAGGTATGATTATAAAAAGGAGAAAATGAGAATCGGAGAAAGAAGGAGTTGAATAATAAAAAAAAATGTAAAGAAAAGGGTGAAAAGAAATAGCCCTCCAAATTATTCAACTTAGGGCAGACACCGGGTTCAATTCATATGCTACTGGCTGTCACTAGATGGCACCGGTATTGAAGATTAAAAGTCGTCATGGACCCAGTGACGCACTACACTAAACCTTCTTAGCCATTCAAGTTTCTCTCAACAGAAGCTTGTTTCATTCTCACAGGGAACCCTACGTAAACTATCAACTTTCTCTTAGAGATTGTTGGTATTGAATAAGGAGACCCTCTCCCTAGTCTCCGCTCAGGAAAACCAAAACGCACTATTGAGTCTAGAGCCACGAGATTCACCATAAGATCTCTTAGGAACACTCGAACTTTCATCGCTTATCGTTCAACATTAAGGACGCAAGTGATAAATTTTAGAGTCCTTCACAGATCTTAGCAATCTGTCGAGAACATTTATGAGGGGATTCACACTTGTGATCCTCAGTGATTGAATGGAAACTCCTGTCAGGGTCAACATCAAACAGCCCTGACAGCAGGTCGCTTCGGTAACTCCTTGTGGGTTACACTTAGTGTTGTCTCAAATGGTCTGCAGTCGTGAGGTGATGCTTCGATGTACCTCAGTGACTCACCTGAACTATAGATGTACTTCGGTACATCGTGTTATCCTACTTGATGGATTCTAGTTCAGGATCAACCTTTGCTAGAATTAAAGATGTATTTTCACACTATGCTGTTAACACCCTCGAAGTTCGAACTTGTAAGTGCTAGAAATCCTGCTAAGGAGATTCCTTTCAAGAATCGAGTCCTGAAGATGTGGGTCATTACTTGAACTTGTTCAATGTAATGCCAACTATCCCTAACGGGATTCGGACCGCTGATTCGCCCGACCAAGGTGAATGGAATCAAGACATTTATCAGAAGAACAATCGTAGTGGTCAACTCTCTAAGAATCGATCACAATGATCGATTAGTGTTTTTTCACTAACCAATTCTAATGTTTTCTTCTTATGGATGCTCCTGGGAGGAATGATCGTGCTGATTCTCCTCATGCTCATACCAACAACAACTCAATTGAAGTTCTCTCAAAAGGCAACTCAAAAGTCAAAAGGATTCTTCATCAACCAAAGAATCTACAAAGTTTAAAGACTAGAGAACTACTTCAAATCTGAAATCCAATGTCAAAGAGCATATGAGCATGTTGGAGAAAGACGTGGAGACACCAGAGCAACGAAGCTGACCAGATGCAGACAACAACAATATACCATCACCATATCCACACAAGAACAAAGAACAAAGATTACAAAGACGTCAAAGCTGAAAACTTCAAAAGAAACAAGATCCTCACTTTGGGGAGATTGTTGGAATCAAGTCACTTCTTCTCGCAAGAAAGAGGAATGCCAGAAGACGTCAAAGCAACCGCTATTACATCAACACCAACAACTTATCCAAGATTGCTGGAGTCATTACTAACACTTAGGGGGAGATTGTTGGAATCACTCCTAACTTGTATTTCATGTGTTAGTCATTAATAAGTAATAGGTTGCTTATTTAGGCTTTTATGTTAGTAATTATGGCAAGGATCTTGTAGAAAGCCCATGAGCCTATGCAAAAGCCCAATAAGAAAGGAAGGGACTAGATATATTGCCCTAGCTCCCTTCCCCTATAAATAGACTTGTAAACCTTCACTTGAAGGTTGGTTGTTCACTCATAATACATTCTACGCCTAACCTTTTCCTATTATCATACGTGTGTGTATTTGTGTGTGCAACCGATCTATCTCTACCTTATTTCTTACATATTGATCCGTGTGTTAACTTAACATCCACCTTTTTCCAGCATAGGAGGACGGTTTTCAGCACCGGCTGCATGGATGTCTTGCTGAGTTGCCATTGATGAAGGTATCTGTGATAAAGTTGATGTATGATTGATTCAACGATAAAGGAGTTGTGTTTGATGAAGATTAAGCTCGGTTGTTGTAGTGAAAATTTGGTCTGAAAACTTAAAAACCTCAATAACTTCTGTTCGGAGTGTTTTTAGGACTCGAAGGTTAACCCGAATTTCGGCGTGTCATTCTCCTCATTCGTACGGTCGTTTTGATGGGTAGAACGCTAAAAACGGAGTTACGATTCAAAGGTTATGGCCGTTTGAAGTTTTGCTGAAAATCGTGTCCAAATTCGTAAATCCTTAGTCGTAAGATTGGGTCTTACTCGTAAACTTGGTCCTTACGTGCAAGATTTGAATCTTAGTCGTAAAAGGTGGTCTTACTCGTAAGAATTAGATCTTATGCGTAAAAAATGTCCTTACTCGTAAGAATTAACTCTTATGCGTAAACAATTTTCTTACTCGTAAGATTTTACTCTTATGCGTAAAAAAATATTCTTACGCGTAAACTTTTACTCTTATTCGTAAAAGAATGTCTTACTCGTAAGATTTTCTTATTCGTAAACAACAGTCTTTACGCGTAAGAAATGATCTTATTCGTAAAGAACTTGCTTACGCGTAAGAATGAAACGTATCTTTCTAACTTGTCCAAGCTAGCGCGATTTCACAAGTCGAAGTATTCCACAAACTTATCCAAGTGAGGAAAGTACTGAGTAATCGTTGTTTCACGAAGAATCTTCACAAGTTGCTTATGCGTAAACTTTATGCGTAGGAAAAGGGTTTTGACTTTTCCTTATGCGTAGAATAAGGGTTTTGACTTTATTACTCGTAAGCCTTACGCGTAAACTGCCCAGATTGTTGCAAAACACGATTTCTCACCCAAAAACAAGATTCCAAATTATTTCTTTTGCACAAAATTCTCCCAAATCACTTAAAAATGAATAAAACTACAACTTTAGCTTAAAAAACACGTAAAAATCAAAACTTTATGAATAAAGCTCACGTTTTTAGATAAAAAACGCAACTAGTTTGTAAAGTTTTAACAAAAAACGTAACACAAACACTCCTAAACCATTGTTAGGTGATTGATACCAATTGAAGGACCTTGTTTTTATCAACCTTATCACGATACACTACCTTAACACACGAATATAACAAGTAAAGATGAAGCACGAAGGTGGTACAAGAGATGTAAGTCGTATGGAACAAGAGAGAAATTAAGATGAAAACAAGATAACTTTCTTTCAAAGAAAACACACACTTATACACTCAAGCACACACTTCAAATGGCACATTTGAGGTGTTTATATAGTAGAATACAAGATGCCCTAAAGGCTTGGCCATGGGCCTTGTGTGGGCTTGGATAGGATTACAACTTATATAAGGCTAGTTTAACATAACTAATAACCATTGAGCTTAGCCCAATCCACGAGCCCATTGACTATTCTATTACAATATCTAACACACGTTACAAAGTTCTTAAATGTGAATGACCATAAGTTTCTATTAATTACTATTAAGGCTAACAGTTACCGATCCCAGATTTGATTGCAATATTAATCGGAGCACATCTTAATTTTTCATAAATTACAGATTTTACCAGTTGATTGATCCAGTTCTTCTAATATATTAATCATAAAAGCGTGAAAATAACTAGATCACAAGGGCAAACAAAAATTAAACTCAAATTTTTTTAAAAATTACTCTTATTTTCCTATTCACCCCTCCCACACACTTATATTAAACATTGTCCTCAATGTGATAAACGAACTCAAAGTATCAAAATAGGGAAATGAGAATAAAACCAAATTTTTCGATTGAACTTTAATGATCTAAGTTTCCACGGGAAGTAATCATTACCTGCAGTAATCTTATACAAAACAAACAAACAAACACAATAGTTTTATTAAAAATAGCGTCACACCCCCATACTTAAGTTCAACCAGCGGTTTAAACTTCAGGGTGCGATTACTGAAAATGAAAATGAAATATGAAAATAACACGGGTTGCTTCCCGAGAAACACTTGTTTTATTACCGAGTCATCAACCTGACTCAAAAATCCTTTAATCACGTAGTTGCACTTTTTGGTTTCTTCCTCAAAGATTTGGGAATATACACTACGCTTCCTTTCAATATTCCTTCACCTGTATCATCGATATCAGATAATTTTGCAGCATCACAAGATCCATGAAGAACATCCTAGATGAATCCAGTTTCTGCAGCCCATGGTGTGTTCTTTTTGTAATCTACTGGAAAAGGTGCCATGAATGTAATAACTTCATATTTTGATTCAGGCAGATCATCAATTGAAATCTTGTTCATTTGCTTCTTATCATAATATAACTTAATTCGGTGTCCATTGACAATAAACTTCCACCATGCTTGTCATAAAGTTCTACATATCCGGATGGAAATCCATGTTTCACTATATATGGTCCGAACCATTTTGGTTTGAGCTTAGGAACTTTGAACTTGTATTTCATGTTAAAAAGAACTTTGTCTCCGACTTTGAATTCTTTACGATTCCTAAGCTTTTTGTCATGATAAGCTTTGGTTCTAGCTTTGTAAAGTTTGGAATTCTCATAAGCTTGGATGTGGAATCCCAAACCTTGGATCTAGAACACTTAGCTTGTAAATGAGTAGTTGCCTTGGATAGTTCCAAAACAACAAAGTGAAACTTTGTATGAATACACACAAGTATGCGGAATCTACTTGTGTATACTTTAGAAGATTAACACAAACAAGTAAACACAGAATGTAACACCAATGCTTCAATATTATTAATCAATAATACGAATACTCTTCCTAGTACTAGGGTTTACAACCTTGAAGCTTTTCTTAGAACGGCTAGGGTTAAGGGAAAGGCTAGTATGTGTAAGAGATATGTTCTGACCTAGCTAGGATCTCCTTTTATACACTAAGGAGATCCTTTACAGAGATAACTATGCATTAAACGTATCATATCTTCTATAGGGATAGAAGATATGCTATTACAAAACGTACACGATATTCCATACATAGAACAGTACAAACTATAACACTATCAGTACTAACTTCAACACTATCAGTACTAACTTCCAATGCTAAGAGTACTAACTGTATTTGTGAATTTCCCAACATTGGAGTCATAACTCATCGAGTTCATGCAATTGCACGAATCTCTTTTCTCCAGCTACTTTGAGATCGGTATTACAGCTTCTAAGGGCCCAGTAAGCACGATGTTTGATTTCGAACGACAAATGACAAGTTTTTCTGTACAGAAGTCTGTAAGGATTTGTGCCAATTGGAGTTTTATAAGCCATACGAAATGCCCACAGAGCATCATCAAGATTTTTTGACCAAACTGAAGGATTATCCTTCACCGTTTTTTTGAGTATTCTTTTTAAAGCTATGTTGGTATTTTCGACTTGGCCACTGGTTTGTGGATGGTAAGTAGTAGCAAAATGATGATGAACTCCATATCGTTTCATGATTTTCTCCATTTTTTTGTTACAGAAATGAGTTCCTCGATCGCTTATCAAAGCTTTAGGAATTCCATAACGAGCAAAAAGCTTTTTGAGAAAATTTATGACAACTCTTGCATCGTTTGTGGGTAAAGCCTCGGCTTCTTCCCATTTAGAAACATAATAGATAGCAATGAGAATGTATTCGTATTTGTACGATTTAGGAAATGGTCCCATAAAATCGATTCCCCAAATATCGAATATTTCACAGACCTGAATTTTTTTTGAAGCATTTCATCTTTGTGAGAAAGACTACCGGATCTTTGGTAAGCATCACAGTTTTGAACGAGAGTATGAACTTCTTTGAATATTGTTGGCCAATAGAATCCAGCATCAAAAACGTTTTTAGATGTGGTGGAAAGACCATAGTGTCCCCCAGTTGGGCCATGATGGCATTTATCAAGAATTCTTCGGGTTTCGGAACCAAAAACACATCTTCTATTCATCCCATCGGGACACATTTTGAAAAGATAGGGATCTTCAAATAATAATGTTTTAGCTCCGAAAAGAATTAATCCGTTGGGCATGAGTTAATCCTTTTCTAAGTATTTTCCCAACGAGAGAATTTGCAAAATCTGCAAACCATGGAGATTCTTTATCATCGTACATGTCAGCCGTCATGAGAGTCTCATCTGGGAAGTAATTGTCAATTTCTTCTTCCCTCAATTCCTCTAAATTCGAGTTCTCAAGACGTGACAAATGATCAGTTGCTAGACTTTCTGCTCCTTTCTTATGTTTGATCTCAATATCAAACTCTTGGAGGAGAAAAATCCATTGAATAACACGCGGTTTTGCATATTGTTTGGTAAACAGATACTTGAGTGCTGAATGATCTATAAACACAATTGTTTTTGAAAGCACGAGGTAAGATCTAAATTTTTCGAAAGCAAAAACAACGGCTAATAATTCCTTCTCTATAACCGTGTCTATTGAGCATTGTTAAGGGTTTTTCTTGCAAAATATATTGGGCGAAAATGTTTTCCTTCTCGTTGACCTAAAACAGCTCCTACAGCAAAATCACTTGCGTCGCACATAAGATCGAATGGTAGTGACCAATCAGTAGAAACCATAATTGGTGCACTATGTTAATACAAATAAGCCGTAAAAACGTTTATTTATATTTTACGATCTTCTAATGTTTTGTTGATAACAAACGTAAAATCATTTTAACGAAACAAATAAAATACATAAATGGTTTGAGCCAATAGTTTACTAACACACTTACGTTTTCATATAAACACTAAACGAGTAATAGTGTTTCATGTTAAAGTAATGCATATGTACAACAACTAGTTTTTACATAATGGGTAGATATATACATACTTAATATGTATTATAATGGGTAGAAGTCTAAAGTATTTAACCCATTGACTAGATACATTGAATGTAGTTGGGTAAAACCCAAAGTCCATAACCCATACCCATGGAGCTTGACCCACGACCCATTGCATGAAGTCATCTTGGGTATTATCCATAACCCATGATCCATACCCATAACCCAATGTCTAGATACATTGCACCTTGGAGGGCACTCAAAGCTCATATCCATGATCCATGACCCATAACCCAACTAGGGAGACCCATGACCCAAGTAGGGAGGAGCATCCTACGGATCCCCAGTAATACACTGGACGGATCCCTCAAGCAGGGGATCCGTGGAATAGTAGCATGTTTTTGTCTATAAATAGTGAGACATTTCTTCATTGTAACTTGTCACTTCTACACATACTTTCTCCTAGTATTGTAAACTCTCTAACCTCAGATCCAAAGGATCTTTCTATGTAGTTTGTGTTTGCTTTTATGTGATTCTCTAGGTTCCTCTTATAGGCGAGATCACCACCTCTTGAAGTCGAGCAAGCTCAAGTCCATGAATTGTCATGCTTCGTCATCATCAAGACTACTGAAGTGATCTTGTTGATAGTTCTTTCTTCCTCCCTAGAAGTGTTGTGTTGAAGGCATTAGTGAAAGGTGCCAAAGGTTCAAGTCAAAGGCATTAGTGAAAGGTGCCGAAGGATCGAGTCAAAGGCATTAGTGAAAGGTGCCGAAGGATCGAGTCAAAGGCATTAGTGAAAGGTGCCGAAGGATCGAGTCAAAGGCATTAGTGAAAGGTGCAGAAGAGTCAAGACAAAGGCATTAGTGAAAGGTGCCAAGGAGTCGTGTCAAAGGCATTAGTGAACGGTGCCTAGGTTGTACATTCGATATGGTATATCTCTCTAATCCTTATGTGAGGAGTGATGATCAAGGCTCTCGAATAGCCGAGATATCATTATCACTAGTTTGTAGTTTTGTCTATAGAGATAAACGAAGAATACTATTCTTGATGATGAGTTTAAAATCATCATATTTTATAATGTTTGATAATGATAGATCTCTCTAATATTTACCTTGTTGAGAATTCTCCATACTAGGATATGGGCATCCTAAGAAGATCATGAAGTATTTCTCTCTAATACTTCTTTTCTCAAAAAAGAATATATAGAAAATGTATGATCTTTAATAAATTATTTTTGTATATTTTCTAGATGAATTAATAGTGTCATTTTTGTTTAAACATGATTAAGTTTAGTAGTATCATTACGCTCTCTTAAAAATCACTAAAGTGGTTATCTATATTGAACTCATCATCAAGAATAGTATTCTTCGTTTATCTCTATAGACAAAACTACAAACTAGTGATAATGATATCTCGGCTATTCGAGAGCCTTGATCATCACTCCTCACATAAGGATTATTGACATTTCATTTATGTCAATAAGTATCCATGTGATACTTCTAATACTATGATAAAATGGGATTTTATCATAATCTTTAAAACTTCCCAAAAGAATTACTACCTCCGTCCCAATTTAAGTGTCCACAATAGAATCTTTAGATGTCCCAAATTAAGTGTCCATAGAATATTCCAACCAATGAGATGAGACTTTAGTGGTTGAAAATGATATTTGTTTAGTGGAGAGTGTAGTTAGTGGATTTTTCTAAAACTTTATGCATATGAATAGTGGACACTTAATATGGGACGGAGGGAATATGATTTATTCATAAAAAAAGGGAACCTCGTCAAATAAGACTAGTAAAACACGTCAAACCCCAAACCATAAGTTATAGAGCATAAACATCAACCCTAGTCAAGAATTAGAACTCCCAAACCAAAATTATCAAAGATCACTTAAGCTGTCAATTTGCTGATATGCCGGATTTTGTGCTTGAACTAGCCAGATCCCTCATATAAGGGATCCGTGGGATCCGTGCAACAGAAGACAGAATAAGAAAGAAATGATCACTGGGGAAGTTCCACTCTTCACTTTACTCTCTCAAAACTCATGAACATAAAACCTAATTTACTGTTCACAGGAGTTAATTCATCATCTTCTCCAAGAAAACAATCTCTTGTGTAAGTATAATCTTCACTACATTGTTATTTCAATTCTTCGATTCCTAGGATTACACTTTTCATCTTTAGAAATTGAGCTCAAATGGGTTTGTCACAATTTGTTAGAACATTGTATTCTAAGATAAACTAAATCAAAGAATCAACATTGTTAATACAAATTAAACTTATTTTTTTTTAATTCAATGAAGATGTATTGATCAAAATTGTGATGAATCCCATTAGGTTACTATTTCATACAATTTACACCACATTGTAGTTTTTATGTTTAGGACCAATCATGCCTAGCAATAGACAACAAGATTATCAAGACACCGCTCACTACATTCCCATGTATCATCGTAAAGAAGGCTTGAGCCCGGATGATCGAAAAGCCTTCAAGATGTTGGAAAAGAGACTATTCCACGAAGGACGAGTAGTTGAACCCTCATTCATCAACAACACAAACATTCCCCAAGTCTTTGGGGCAATCAACTTCAATTGTCTCTTGAACATTAATGAGCAAATTTGTCCGGTGTTTGTACTAGAGCTTTACAAGACCATGAGAATCATTCAAAATGAAGATGGAACCATTTCGATAGCTTTATCATCAATGCGCACGAGTTCACCTTCACTCTTGTAGAGTTTGCAAGGATACTTCTTATCCCATGTCAAGGAGTGTGTATGTACTCTAATGAATGGTTGTTGGCGGAGCTTCATGACATGGTGGATCATCACGAGGTATACTTCACAGCCATACCGGAAGCAACTACGGTAAGGGATACCATCTTCATGGAAAGAGCCTCCCCATCAAGAGTCACGAGAAACTCCAAGGTGATCTATAGAGACCCATTTCAAATGGAGCTTTCGGAAATGTTCCCATTATACAAGAAATGGGAACTAATGCTAAGGGAAAACGTACTTTGCTTAGGAGGAAATAAAGATCATCCCAATGCTTTCCTAAGCTTCATGATCTATTGCCTTGTAACCGGCACTCACTTCAACCTCGCCTATTACATGGTAAAAAGAATGGCAAGTGTGAAAAGTATGGACAAGATGGTACTCCCTTATTCCATGCTCTTGACTTGCCTAGCAACTTTCGTCTTTGCACTATATCCTTCTCATTATTCCTATGACCATACTTTTTGCAACATGGTTATGGTACCTCTATCCGATGGAAAGACTACAAGGATTATGGTGGATGGCAAGAGACCTCACCCACCAACGGACTCATCGGATGAAAGAGAAGGAAGCAACCCCCTTGGCAACATCCATCTAGACCCCTTAGCATACATTAACCAACTGCCGAATGTCCCAAGCCCTTCACAAGAATTCCAACAAACTAGGGGCATATTCAAGTGTTTTGCTAACTTCCTCATGAAGAAGAAGAAGTAGGGGTGGAGGGGTAAAGAGTGAAGAGTAAAGGCGATGGAGATGGGGATAGAGATGAATATGGAATAGGATGTTGAATGGGAGGAAGGTAAGGTCGTAGACCTTAATTTGTGAACAATTTATGTACAATGCTCTATAAACAATCTAAATAATATTTTCGTAGTTTAGGACGTAGCTCGTAGTAGATGGCATGGTATAAACTAAAACATTCTAACTTAGGAACCGGGAAAATGAGAATTTTACGACATCTTGATCACCATCAAGAAGTCGATGCCACTCATTATGCTTACATTCTATTCGCCCCTACTTACTATGTGTTATACTTGTTGTTTGCATATGTTTATTGAATGTAGAAATGATTAGGATGAGTATTTGCTAATGAGTGCAAAAACTGCACATTTGCTGAGAAGCTACTGGTCAGCAGTAGCCGGATCCTTGGGCTATAACTAGCCGGATCCCTCAGATGAGGGAACCGTGGGATCCGGGTAAACAGACATGCAGTTGCATACCTTTATACATCAAACCATTCCCCTAGACCACATCATACTAGCTAAACATGATTCTTTAGGACCACTTAAGTCTTCCTCAAGCTCAGTAGGTCTCACACTCACCCATAGCTAACTTAGGATCAAATTCAAAGTGCTTTTGATTTATCAATTCACCTAAACTCACCATATTTCCGCTATGATGCTCACACATTGTTCCTCACGTCTCAAAACACTTAACTTGATATTTCTCTCAATTTTAGCAAATTGATTCTAGTCATCCCTACCTCAAAATAGGCTTAAAACTAGTTTTTGATTTCTTTTTATTTTTTAGGAATTTTTCAAATTTCTCTTAAGCCACCACCTGGTCTCTAGGATCAATTGTCCTTATTTGTTATTTTCCAATCAATAAGTATCATCCTTAAACACTTAGTTGCAATCTCAAAAGTCCATTTTCCTACCAAAAACCATCACTAAGTATCCTCACTCCTTATAGTTGGACATTTAAGTCTCATACCATTTAAGACATCTAAGGAAAGTCAAACCCTCAAGATTTATAGGTAAAAAAGTATAATCACTTCACCACTTTGCTGTCTGTCAGACGGATCCCTGGTTTATAACTAGATGGATCCCTAGTGAGAGGGAACCGTGGGATCCGTGTCTACAAAACACCTTGTGATCAGCTTTTCTTCCAAATTCAAACTCTCTTTGGAAATCTAAACACTTTTGCTTACCACTTAATGACTCCTTAGAGTAGAACAACACCATAGTTGACCTTGGTGCATGCCAAATTTCTTAGTGGTCAAGAATTTAATTCATTAAACTCAACTTCATCCTTTATAAACCAAGCACTCTTAGGAGCTTAAGCCACTATTCATACCACAATCCAAAAATCAGTAGTTAAGATTTCTACTACACCCTCTCCTTCACTATGACCAAAGCATCTAGCAAGAACTCTTCAACCAAAGGTTCATCAAAAAAGAATGCTCATATGGTCCATGAGATATCATCCACCAATTCATCACTCGTAAGAAGTCCAAATACTAGAATTCCCCCTCAACAAACTCAATCAACAATAGCAAAAAGAACCGCTAGAATTAGCATTCGACCTTTTGAGTTGGAAAAAGCTTCATCAAGCACTAAACCAAACACACCTAGCTCTAGTAAAACACCAAAGCCTTCATTTCTAGAACCTAGACTACATTCCTTTACCGAACCTCTTTCCCATCCAAATCTCTACTCATAGAACACTCACCACCAAGGACTTCCCACTCACCAACTTTCTCGTTAAATAGGGAACCACCTACATTACCAAATAGTCCATCTTTAGAAATAAGGAATCACCAAAAATCTAACCACATAGAGGACATTCCATTACCACCACCAACTCATGCATCATCACCCTCATTTTTAGTGGAACCACATCCTGCGTTGCTCAACACACCTCCACCATCTTTTGTGGAGCCTCCTCAAAACATCCCATCTCCTCCGGTTTCTAGTCATGACAATTATTGCTCTAATTTTCAAATCACCCAAGGACTTGTTCAAGAAGTACGAAATGATTTGCATTTCATGTTTAATCATCTCCTTGAACGATTGGACAAAATCAACAAGTCTACACATCCTTAGATTCAAGCACATTGATGCTTTTTAGGTTTTCGTCACTTCTTAGAATTAGTAGAAAATGTATTACATGTTTAAGTCATTATCTTAGTTTTAGAGATATGTAGATTATTTCTCGTATTTTTATTGAATGAAATTACATGTTATATGCCAATTTGTCTTGAGAATATGTTTGGTACCTTAATACATATCTCATTTTGACGTTAACATCACATCTTACATCACCATTGCTGTCTTAAGCTTACAGACAGACGGATCCCTCAGTTTAGCTTAGACGGATCCCTCCAAAACAGGAACCGTGGGATCCGTGCAATAGAAGACAATTTTACTACTAACTTTTGTCTTATTTGCATGAAATTATGCATTATATACTTGTTTTCTAACATTTGTTTTGTAGTTTTTCAATATACACATGAAGACTTTGACACCCTTAGCTAGGGGGAGTTTCTTGTCAAAGCAAAACATTGGAAAATCATTTGCAATACCTTCACATAGGATTACATTACTTGACGTCCTCCTTGCAAAGGAGCACTCGTCAAGGGGGAGCATGTTCGTCAAAAAGGACGAAACCATTTGCAAACATACTTGCAATGCACTAGCTTAGTATTCCTACTTACTTGATGCCCTCACTAAGGGGTGGACCGGTCAAGGGGGAGCTAAGATGAGAATCCTTCTCTTCCCTTACTCTCTATTTTTCATATTTTTTTATTTTCACATGTTTTTTTAAAACAATGTGTTAGTTTCTTTTCGACACTCTTTTTGTTTCGACAAAAAGGGGGAGAAGAGAGTAAAAACTCCAATTCAAACTTTTACGAATTTTAGTTTTTCCTTAAATAATTTTATGTTTTGTCATCAACAAAAAGGGGAAGATTGTTCATACAAATAAGCCGTAAAAACGTTTATTTATATTTTACGATCTTCTAATGTTTTGTCGATAACAAACGTAAAATCATTTTAACGAAACAAATAAAATACGTAAATGGTTTGAGCCAATAGTTTACTAACACACTTACGTTTTCATATAAACACTAAACAAGTAATAGTGTTTCATGTTATAGTAATGCATATGTACGACAACTAGTGTTTACATAATGGGTAGATATATACATACTTAGTATGTATTATAATGGGTAATAGAATGGGTAGAAGTCTAAAGTATTTATGCCATTGACTAGATACATTGAATGTAGTTGGGTAAAACCCAAAGTCCATAACCCATACCCATGGAGCTTGATCCATGACCCATTGCATGAAGTCATCTTGGGTATTATCCATAACCCATGAACCATACCCATAACCCAATGTCTAGATACATTGCACCTTAGAGGGCACTCAATGCTCATATCCATGATCCATACCCATGATCCATGACCCATAACCAAACTAGGGAGACCCATGACCCAAGTAGGGAGGAGCGTCCTACGGATCCCCAATAATACACTGGACGGATCCCTCAAGCAAAGGATTCGTGGGATCCGTGGAACAGTAGCATGTTTTTGTCTATAAATAGTGAGCCATTTCTTCATTGTAACTTGTCACTTCTACACATACTTTATCCTAGTATTGTAAACTCTCTAACCTCATATCCAAAGGATCTTTCTATGTAGTTTGTGTTTGTTTTTGTGTGATTCTCTAGGTTCCTCTTAAAGGCGAGATCACCACCTCTTGAAGTCGAGCAAGCTCAAGTCCATGAGTTGCCATGCTTCGTCATCATCAAGACTATTGAAGTGATCTTGTTGAAGTGATCGTGTTGATAGTTCTTTCTTCCTCCCTAGAAGTGTTGTGTTGAAGGCATTAGTGAAAGGTGTTAAAGGTTCAAGTCAAAGGCATTAGTGAAAGGTGCCGAAGGATCGAGTCAAAGGCATTAGTGAAAGGTGCAGAAGGATCGAGTCAAAGGCATTAGTGAAAGGTGCCGAAGGATCGAGTCAAAGGCATTAGTGAAAGGTGCCGAAGAGTAAAGACAAATGCATTAGTGAAAGGTGCCCAGGATTCGTGTCAAAGGCATTAGTGAATGGTGCCTAGGTTGTACATTCGATATGGTGTATCGATGTACAAGATATATAGTTTGGGTCCAAGGATATTGATATCCTTGATGATGTTGTAATAAGGAGTGTGTCTCCTTTGGGATAGGTGTTGTGTAGTGTTGGGTAGTAGTTCCTCCTTTGTAATGGAACTTGGTATCTAGCCTTGTATCGGATAAAGTGTAGGCGACGTTGTGTTAGGTTTGGTTCTATCTCGTGGAAGAACTCGGTGTCTAGCCTTGTACCGGATAAATAGTAGGCGACGTTGTGAAGGCTTCTCCGCCATAAGGAGTTTGTGTCGTGTAGTGCTAACGAACTCTCGAGTAGGTGACTCGAGGAGTGGAGTAGGGCAAGGAAGGTGTCCTTGTAGCCGAACCACTATAAACACTCGTGTCGTGTTTTGTGTTTCTTACTCTTTACCTTTGCATTACATATTTACATACTTATCTATCGATATCCAACATACACATTTAAATAGATTGACATAAGTCGAACCAAATATTTTAAAACAAAGTTTTAATTGGTAAAACTATTCAACCCCCCCCCCCCCCTTCTAGTTTTCCATACACTAGTCAGTTGTCTTTTGAGGGTTTCGAATGCTTTAATGCAATCTGCGCTAAAGTAAAAAAAACATGATCTTTTTCAAGAGGTCTTGTCATAGGACGAGATATTTTGGAAAAATCTTTAATAAAACGACGGTAAAAACCGACACATCCTAAAAAACTTCTAACGGATTTAACATTAGTTGGGGGTGGTAACTTTGTGATAACATCGATTTTTGCTTTGTCTACCTCCATTCCTACACTGGAAATTTTGTGACCAAGCACAATTCCTTCAGTCACCATAAAGTGATATTTTTCCTAATTAAGAAAAAGATGTGCAGCTCACACCTTTTGAAAATTTTATCGAGATTAGATAGACAAGCATCAAATGAGTCTCTGAAAACTGAAAAGTCATCCATGAAAACTTCCATGGAGGTTTCAAGCACGTCTTGAAATATTTCAATCATACACCTTTGAAAAGTTACTGGTGCATTGCAAAGACTAAAAGGCATACGCCGGTAAGCGTATCTAGCCTTGTACCAGATAAAGTGTAGGTGACGTAGGTTTGGTTCTACCATGTATTTAGCTTTGTACCGGATAAAGTGTAAGCGGCGTTGTGAAGGCTTCTCCGCCGGTTAAAGGAGCTTGTGGTGTGTAGTAATTACAAACTCTCGAGTTGGGTACTCGGGGAGTGGAGTAGGGCAAGGAAGGTTTCCTTGTAGTCGAACTACTATAAATACTTGTGTTGTGGTTGTGTATCTCTTTCTCTATCTTGTAGCATAGTTTATATATTCGTATAACTATCAATATCCAACACACACTTAAAATAGATTGACATAAGTTGATCTAAATACTTTAAAACAAAGTTTTAATTGGTAAAACTATTCAACCCCCACTAGAACAGAAAGTGGATTTGGCTACACCCAATAAGTGTGACAATATACATATAGTCACACATGATTTTTCGAGTATGTGTGACTAAAGGTCGCGTGACCATAGGGTACCTATGGTCACATGTTTGAGTTCTTTTTAGTCTCTATTACAAAACAGTAGCCAAAACATTAACATGTGTGACTAATTAGGTACAAATTTAGTTGGATTAATCAGTATTAGTGACCGTAAACACTTTATAGTCACACAAAGCATTTTTGTTTTTGTATATTTAGTCACATACAATTAAGCATAAAGTGGCCAAAAGTGTTAATAAGTGTGACCATATAGTGTTTAAAATGAATAAATGTGTATTTTGTGTGACTATTGTTCATCCAATGGCCACTTGAATTTTATGTTTGTGTGGCTTTTTGTAATATTTAGTCACACAAATCATGTTTGTTTTGGGTATTTAGTCACATACAATTAAGTATAAAGTGATTAAAAGTGTTAATAAGTGTGATCATATGCTATTTAAAGTGAAGAAATGTGTATTTTGTATGACTATTGATCATCCAATGGCCACATGAATTTTATGTTTGTGTGGCCTTTTGTAACATTTAGTCACACAAAGCATGTTTCTTTTGGGTATTTAGTCACATACATTTTATATACTTATGTTTATATGGTTGTAATGATTTATATTTATATTTCATGTATTTTATATATTTTATATACTTATTATACTTGATTATGCTTGGTAACTTGGACTAAATTTTAGAAACATCGAAAATGACTAGTATTGCAAAATACTTTCTGGACAGGGGGTATAAACTTAGTTACTGGGAAAAATCCATGGGCTTTAAAACTTATGTAAAAATATAGGGACTTAGGTCAATATATCGTGGTCATTTCGATGGGTAGAAGTCCAAATAACGATACCCGATGGTTAAATTAAAAATGTTTTCGTCAGAAGTATCAAAATCTGAGTAACAGTTTTCAAACGGGTAAAACTCATAAAATTTGCATATACCCAACTGTTGGTCAAAAATGAAAAGTTGTAGCTAACTAACTTGAACGTGGCCGAAAACCTGGCGTAAAATGGAGTTTTAAAGACCAACTTATGGCCAATTCCATGAGACTGAAAGCTGCTGAATAGAAATCAGCATGTATATATTAGTATAAAACTAGTACTTTTACTTTAGTTAAGTGACTTTTTAAGACCGTGGGACTCACAAATCTGTAAATTTCATTTAAAAACCTTTCCAATGACATAAGAACCAAATCATAACTCTTTACGGTTTAGAAATAACGTATAAATTAAGACGGAAAAACTAAAATAAATAGAAACTCTAAACGTAACGTTTACTAATACTTGACCATTTTTTTTACAAACTGAAGTAGTGGGACCCACTATTGGAAAAACGTACTCGTTTAATCTTTCATAAACTGCCTGATCCCGAAATGAGAATTTCGGACATATAGACACATAAGAATGACAGAAAACTTAATTACCAAATAACTTCTAAATTAGAAACACTTCTAGTTTTTAAAGTGTAAAAACCAAACTTAAATACTTGTTTTACTTTACAAATGATATGTGCCCAAGCATAATCAATGTAATAACTATATAAAGCATGTTTATATATTTACGATGTTACTTTAGAACCTAAGATGCAACATATACTTTTAGGTTGATCGTAGGACTTTCTCGGCACATTCGTCACTTTATTTGCACCTCGCTTACCACTATACTTTCGGTGAGTTTCATAGTCCCTACTTTTATTTGTTTTGAATTACTTTGGGGTGAGATACATGCTCAACTACTTATTTTTACTTTCACAGGTACTCTAGTACATATTACTGTGAGTTCGTAGCCCCACTCTTTCTCGTTTAACTGTTTTATGAACTAGTTTGGGGTGAGATACATGCTACAATTTTTATAACGATCACAATTACTTGAAAACTATACTATGTACTATATAAATTTTTATTGATACATGAAATTACGTACTTAGAATTATGTGCTGAAATACTATTTTAAAATACTTTATGACGTGATGCGTTGTAATCATATTTGGTCAGTAGGTGAGTACCGATATATGCCCTACTGCGTGACTGTTTCTATGTAATTATTAGCGCGATTGCAAGAGGTTAGGATGTATCAATAGTATAGTTAGGGAAGTGACTCCCCCTACACTTTGGGATGTGGCTTCCAGTAGTCTTTGGGAAGTGGCTCACGGTAGTCTTTGGGAAGAGGCTCCCACTATGTATGGTTTGTGTGCATAAGGCTCTGTCCCTGCATTTATGTGATTTCATTTAAGGGCTCGTATATGTATATCTTGTTCACTATTGTCCTACATGCTTTAACGTACTTGACTTTTGTACTTACATTTATTAATACAAACCTATGAACTCACCAACCTTGGTGTTGACACTTTTAACATGTTTATCTCAGGTCAGTAAGATGATAGATGGTGCATGGAGCATAGTGTCGTACGTCATGTTTTGAAGGCTTATGCTTTTATTATTTACTAGTTGATATGTTATAAAAACACTTATGTATTGTACTATGGAACCTCTTGTTTGTAACTCTGATTTTATTATTCGAATGCTATCTTTTCAAAATGTCTCATTTTAGAGTCGTCTTATATAACTTGTATTGTGTGCTAAGAAGTAATACCCTAGTGACATTATTTTCCGCTGCGATATTTTGAGGGTGTTACAAGAGGAGACCCAAAAGGAAAGAAAAAGATTAATTGGTACATAATACATTTTCAAGAAAAAAAGACATCAAGTATGTAGCCGTTACTCGCACAACCGTTAAAGCTGTCAGTCGAGCAATTTAGCACATATAAGACAAAAGGATTTCTAGCGGTGTGAAGATTTTGCAAGATTTGTGGGCCACCTTATTACTTAAACCCATTACCAAAGCATCTACTTGCATGAGACACGTGTCAAAAAAAGGTTGAATCGAGCAGTCACATACTCGCATCTGCAAGCATGAGTATTTTGAGGAGAAGGGTATTTGTGACCATGTTGTGGATCAATGGGGTTAAAAGTAACAATTTCTGGAATTTTCTCTAATTATTATCTCTACTACATAAAAAGGAAAAATGGTTAAAGTTGAATTATTGAATGTTGAAACATGGTCAATGTTAAAAAGTTGAAACTATCTTATAAAGGAAACGATTTAATATGGGCAACATTTAAAAGGTTGAAACTATTCTTATAAAGAAAACAATTTAATGGGTTGTTATACATTTACGAGGCAATGATGACCAATTCTTATAATGAATATATGTTTAGTTTCCTGTTGGTAACTATGTCAAAAAAAAAAAAAAAAAAAAAAAAAAAAAAAAAAAAAAAACAACGTTGTTCAAAAGTTGATGTGTAAATTTTTCGTCAACGTTTTTTACAAAGTTTAAATCTTACTGGTGGTTCCAGATATGTTGTTGTGGTGATACTTGAGAAACTCGAATCCGTTGGTTGGTTTGGTGGTTTTCGTTTTGTAGCTCTGTCAATGTCGTGAGGTTCACTTTATATATGGTGTTTGTTTGTGTGCTTCTAATATCTTTAATGGTCATAGTGTTTAATACGGAGTAGATCTTTAAGGTAAATCCTTTGAAATCTGGTTCAATATCTGACTGGAATATAACATATTGGAGGCTGATTATTATTTTTAAAACATATTTTCGAAAAGAAATGAGACACATGGTGTTCATAACCGAGGCCAATGAATTTCTTAAGCATTTTGTGTATGTTTTTTTAATCAGGTAAGTGAATGTTAGTAATGGTGTTGAATAGTTTATGTTCTTGAACTTTATTTTAAATAGGGTGTTTGGGGTAATTTTGATGATATTAGGAGTAATATTTAGTTTGAGGTAGTTTTCGGCTAAAAAATATTACTATTTATTTTCAATATCTTAGATTTAAAAGTTACACTTTCTTTGATGTTTTGAATAGATTCGACAATCTGTTATTTTCTTGTAGGTAAATGCTTTATTTGTGTACTTACGATTTATTGTTAGTGTTTCATTGTTGCCGCTATTCGACTATGTCATAAAAGGAACGGTTCCTCAAAGAGGATACCCGAGCACTAGAAAAACAAATTTTCATTAAAAAAAAATTTACCTTGTAATTTTGTCGAAAATTATAAACCGTTGCCGTTAAACGCAAGTACTCGTCTATTTATACAAATAGTTTAAAAATCGAGCAAGACCATTAGAATCAGTATTCTACTATATATCATTTTATTTTTGAGCAAACTACTATATATCATTTGTCTACTCAAATTTTACTATTAGAATATACGACCATGTGATCGACACACTGGAAATTATCAAAACATTTTTTAAGCCTAAGCACGAAATTCAGTGTAATTTCGTCGGTACCAAGCATATTTTATTGAAGCGCGAAAATCAAGTATAATTAAAAAAACCAAGATCAAGATTGAATATATAATCATACATTAATAGACGCCATAAACAAGCTGTCAAGCTCCTTGTATATCTCTATTTCTTTTGATTTTGTGATTCATACAACATATTGCTTATTTATTCCTGATTGCGTAAATGAAGATGCAACTCTATTCTTCTTGGTCAAGCACTCCCTCCTTTACCATTCGTATAGCTCTAGCCTTAAAAGGTATGTTTGTTCGCTCGTTATATATCTACATATATCCTTGAATTGATTGATATATATATATATATACATATGGTTTCACTTTATATATTTGTACCTATTAACAGGGCTTGATTATGAATACAAATCCATCAATGTCTTAAAAGGAGAGCAGTTTAGACCCGGTAACAAACTTCATTCTTTAACTTTAGTATAAACTAAATGGAAAATTGTGTAGTTTTACCCAAATTGCAGCATCATTGATTAAAAAAAATGCATGTGTAGTCTCTAACTCGATGATTGAACCGATTGTTGGGTTAGAGTGGGGCGGATGGCCCAACGACTCTAGAACAGGTTGCATCTCGGCCTAATACTATGGTTTAATGGGGTGATTGCTGGGTGCAACCCAATCCCACAAAGTAAAAAGAAGTAAATAAATGTCTACATGTAGGTTTGATACTGACGTACCGCACCATAATTGATTTCGATAAACACCCCCATACAGGCTTATAAGTTAGGCATGTTGCGTCTAGTAGTGATCCTAAACAGATAATATTAGTTATTAAGCTAATCCGTAAGTTTTATCATAGTATTTCGACTGGTAACTAATTTAAAAAAGATATGTGATTATACAAATATTAGAGGTATAAATAACCCGAGCTACACCTTGGTAAAAGTTAGACTCAAGCTCAAGTTAAACGAGCCAGAGCTTGAGTTTAACATGAGGCTCACCATATAAATATATTATATATATAATATAACAAATAAGAATATGGTATTATTACTATTTACTAAAGGCCTCTCACTAACAAAAAGTCTCGTTAAAGACGTGGGTGAGATAGTATTTGTAACATCAGCGGTATATGTTGTGAAAGTTTGTCGTTAAAAAAATTGAATACGATGTTTATTTATATTATAGCTACTGAGATAAACAAGTAATTGAAATAAATTACTACGTTTATGCTTGGCTTTGATAGCTAAAAGAAATAAATAGGGCTAATAATCTTTTAAAGCACTATACTTGTTAAGAATGGCAGTTCTGCTCAGCGAACAAAAAAAATAACTCTTTTATACATTAATGTTGACATTTTTGTCTTTCTTTAAGTATTATTATCATATTATAACCATTTTACCCTTTCTGAATATTTTTCGAAATACTTTTTTTTCGAAATTTTTTTTCCAAAATATTTTTTCCAAAATATTTTTTTTGGAATTTTTCTTTTCGAAATTTTTTTCCAAAAATTTCTGAATTTTTTTTACGATTTTTTTTTGAAATATTTTTCGAAGGGTAAAATAGTCATAATATGGTCATAATGCTTAAAGAAAGATAAAAATGTCAACATTAATGTCTAAAAGAGTTATTTTGTTAGTTCGCTTCACAGAACTGCTATTATTGACAAGTATAGTGCTTTAATAAGTTATTAGCCCAAATAAATATACTTTATAAATGAGTCGAGCATCATCTCTAAGAACGCATTAGTTGTTGTATAATTCCTCAACATCTTTGAAGGATACCAAAAGGTTGTTCGACATCTTTTCTTGTACTTTCTTACCTTTTTTTTAAAGAACATATGTTTCTCGTCTCTTACCACAAAAAAATATTTGAAAAAAGTAGCCCATTTGTGGATAAATCCCGACAAATAAGTAATACCCTTTGTCGCATGCAACCCATTCACTTAAAATAGAGCCACCGTGTAGATGTCATGAATAAGGTCATCGAATAACGGTAAATAATTTAGAACATTAAGATCTTTATTGGCACCCACTGCACCAAAAAAATATGTGTCAAATCCACAAATCATACGACGCACAACTCCAAGCATTATAGTTGGCTATTTTTTATCATTCCCATGAAATTGTCCGTGCCATGACTTCGTACATTTTTTCCATTCCAAATACTTTTAAGCATTCGCCGAAACCAATGAACCACTTCGTGTTTAGCATATATATTTTGAATGTCATTAAAATTGGGTTTATCTAAATACGCTGGCATGTATAAATAATTAATGCACATTGTAAAAAACTTGAGACAATCACGTCCCAGATGCTAACCCATTTGCAAGTATTCATCAAATGCATAAGATGTTGTGTCGTGTGTCAATTAGCGTATGGCGAAAATGCATTTTATAATAACAGTAAAACCCATTTGACCCGTACAATCAAGTTAAACTCTAAAGAATTTAAAATTCTCGGAAGAGGATAGAAAGTATAAGAAGATATACCTTTGACTATATCTAAAAATAGTTTCCTACTCATCCTTTGACTATATCTAAAAATAGTTTTCTACTCATACGGTATGAGAGTCTAAACTAATATTGATACGGTATCTGTATGAGCTTCTTGTTGTTGCAACTATTAGCATTGTTATTTTGTGAAGATAATGTCTTACATGTGAATTGGACTAGATATGTAATATAGTTGTGCCCGCGGGAACTTATTATGTATACGAGGCAAACTATAGTTGTAAGGAGCCTATAAATACCCCTCATGACTCTCCATGAAGGGTGTGGGAAAGTGTAGTGTAGTTGCATTCTTTAATTCTTAATAAAACACACATTTCTGTTTATAAGATGTTTAATGTTTATCATCAATCCCGACCTCATAAACTCATGTGAATATGTGATATTTACAAGTGGCATCAGAGCCTAATCATGAGTGTGTGATGTTTCTTGGGTTAAAATCGAATTGAAATAAATTTTTAAGAGGTTTTCGAATGTTTTTATAGGTTTGTAGTCTCTTTGATTCGATTTCTTGGTGTTTTGTTGTTATAAGATTGTTAAAAAATGACAAAAACGTGTTCCTTAAACCTTTTTAAGCTCAAATCCATCAAAGGTTTACGTTTCGATGCATTTTTAGCGTTTTAATTTGTTCGATTTTTGTTAACAGCTTCAAAACTCGGTCCTTTGAATGTTCATTAAACCAAATCCGGTTCCCCTTTTGGCACTGAATTTGATTCCAAGTACAAAAGTAAGTGCACCAGAAATATAGGAAAGGAACTGAGTTTGTGGCACCGAGATTTGGCATTTACATACCGAATTCGGTTTTAACCATTTGACACAAATTTCGGTTCTACAGTTAGACACCGAATTCGGTCCCTACCCATTTAGGAACCAAGATAGTGATGTCATCGAAAAAGGGTGGAACCCAAATAGGGATGAACCAAAATTCACCTAGAAATCGAGATAGGTGAAACCGAGTTAGGGCAAGCCGAGTTAGTACAAGCCGAGATTTTGAACCAAATTTGTGAAGCCGAGTTTTGTGAAGCCGAAATTGGCTTCAGTAACACCAGAGTTCTCAGGAACCCCTCTGTGGGATTCCTCTTTGGATATAGTAGTATATGAATCTTTCACATTAGGGAGAGGATCGTTGGTGAGAAGAGCACTTCTGATAGGCTGATAACAGTCATCAAGGCCCATTAGTTAAGGCATCAATTCTCTCCAAAGAGAGTTTAACCTATGATAATAATCAGCAACAAAACTACCACCTTGTTTTATACCTTTAATATTTTGAAGCAGATTAAACACTACAGAACCATCAACTTTATCATAAGTTTCCTTTAATTCTTTCCACACATAATCAACATTATGAGAGTAAACTAGACCAAGATACACATCTTGAGACACAGAGTTCATAATCCAAGTTAAGACAATGACATTACACCTGTCCCACTGAGCAGATAAGACATCACTAGCAGCATAAGAATCTTTCAAACAAGTACCATCAACGAAACCAATTTAATTTCTAGCTTGTAAAGCAAGTTTCAAGGCACTAGACCAGATCCTATAGTTTTCAGTTCCCAAAAGTTTGAAAGGAATTAAAGCGTTATTACTGTTATCATTAGTTTACACATGTAATGGATTACCAGAATCAAGATTATTAATCAAAACATGTGGTAGATTACTACCACCTTTCCCAGCAATCACCATCACAAATTAGACAAAGAAACAAAACAAGATAAAAAACAACAGATAACCAACAATAACAACAAACAATATTTAACATAAATAAACAAGAAACAGAACAAGCAATCAAACAAATATCTCAGAACACCTTCAATCACAGATAACCACCAATTATACCAACAACAACTTCCAAGACTATTCAAAATCCTAACCTCCTAAACTCTAGACTCAAAAACAAAACTGAAACTACTAAGAACTGAATTAAACCTAAACTCACACCCAAGAACAACAAGTAGCCAGCCAAGAAGACTGGTTTGGCCAGAGCAGGTATCCGTACCACTCTTGGTGGCAGGTCAAGATGTTAACCAACCCGTTTACACCTTCTTAACTAAACTACTGTTTTCTTAAAGAAGAGAGGTAACTTACAGTGGGAATAGAAGAACATCAGCAGAAAAAAAACCACAATTACACTAGATTCACTTAGTCTAGTGTAATTGTGACCAAGAATGGGCCTAGAGATCACCTATAAACCAGATCTCCAAAATCAGAAATTAGGGTTTCAACAAACCCTAATCAAGAAACCTCACAACTTTACCGGATCTAACCCAATTAGATCAAAAACACCACGACTGTTAAGAAAACGGCCTCAATCACCAAGAAACCCAAACAGATAACCCCCCCCCCCCCCCCCAAAAAAAAAGGTACCAAATCCTAAAAACCCTAGATATCAAGAACTACCAAAAACTCATAACCGTAGTTCTGATACCGTTTAAAAATGGTAAAGAACACACTACAACTGCCAATTACATCCAGCCAACCACCCCTTGGTGTATTTTGATTAATCAAATGCTATAGTAGATAAGTCCCAAACGGTGCTTACCGAATAATACAAAAGAAAAGGTTTAATCTCCTTCATAAGGACACCAACCAACAATCCTCACTTACAGAATCACTCACACTCAGATCACACAAATATTGGGTGATATACAAAATACCAAAACTAACTAACAAATATCAAGAATGATATCAAACAGACTTAGACTGAATACAAGAGAGAAAACTAATAATTGTGTGAAGATAAGATGTGTGTTATGAAACCCTAAATCCGGATGAGAGAATATATAGCCACAAGTTCCAAATAAGCCCTTCAAGTTCCATACACTAGCTAAACACAACTACACCTTTATACATCTTTAGAACGACGAGCTTTAGAACTTGAACTTGACAAAACTTATAATGTTGACCTTCAGTTTGACCAAGCTAGCTAACACGGACACAAAATCGAAAATGACCGAATCGCATAAGTTCGGTTCGCGATTCATCTCTTCCACAAAAGTTGATATTTGATTTGGTATATCGGTTTTGACCTGATGCTCAGCCGTTGAAGACATAACTACTTCAATACAAGTACACAACATGAATATTTATATACGGGAATCGCCAGAAAAGTTCAATTTTGTGTTTTACTATTTGTAGTTAACTTACTCTCCTTTTTGGAAGTGTAGAGTTTTTAAAGGTCAATCCTATGGGATTCGTACCTGCAATCATTGATGGTGATATAGTGGTCGCTGATTCCTTCGCAATCCTATTGGTTTGTAACTTCTATCATAGTTCAATTCTTCAAAATGGATTTTTTTTTATAGGCTGTGAGAATATGCAAATCTCCTTTGTTAAATGTGAGTCAAATATCTACATAGTTGCTTGTACGTTTTGTAGTTTTTTCATTATATTTATGAAAAGGAAATATAATTTGTTCATCTTTCGTGTGTATTCTTTTTATGATACAGTACCTTGACGAAACTTACCCCCAACACCTTTTGGTACCTCTCAACCTTGTGAAAAGAACATTAAACTATCAGGTAATACCATATAGTTTCATAATTTCAAGCTTTCTATATTGGTGTAAGTGATGATGATAATTTTGCATACGAGCCAACAACCTTATATTTGGTAAAGTACGTTGGCATACTAGACCCAAATACTCCAATGAAAGAGTAGAGATATAAGGTGTTTTATTTTTCTTGTTTATCTTTATCCTAGCAGGCTAGTATATATATTTTATCTTAATTGATCGCTTTGATTATCATCATCTCACCTACCTGTTGCAAGTTAAATTGCATCGCTTTGATTATCATCATTTCACATATCATTATATGTTCAGTGTTACTATATTTTCTATGGTGGTCGAGTTGCAAGAACATATTTATGTTTTGACTTTTTCAAAAAAAAATACAACCTCATGCAAGAACATATATTTTCTACGATTTATTTGAATTTCACACATATGTATCCTAGTATACTTAAAGTCACCTCGTTTAATTTCAACTCTTTAGGCTGCAAGTATCGTTACCTCAAGCATGCAACCTCTACTAAGGACTCCTATTTTGGTGAGCAAAATTTTCTTTTGTTTCAAATTTCCCAAACTTAACCCCTCACATAGATAGCTTCTACATGAATTCTTGCAAAGTTTTTTGTCAAATTTTGTCATGATCGCAATGTGCAGTCTTACCTTGAAAAAAAGATTGGTCAAGATGCAAAGCTTTCATGGGTTCATCACTATCTTGGAAAATGCTTTACAGGTATATCTTTACTCGATCTTCACTCCCTCTGTAACCGGGAATTAGTATTAAAGATGAGTTAAATAGCCGAAATAAAGAAACAAAATGAAAGCCATGACTAAAATATACTATTTTGACATTCGCCTAGAGTGATAGTTTAAACCTAGGATACGCGAAAACTCCGGTGGGATGCCGTATCACGTATCCGAAACTCGGGAAAACGCCATGGAAACGTCCCCGGGATAAGTGGAAACGTTTCTTCAGAAGGAGTACACCGATCATTATCTGGGAAACATTTAGGGAAACGTGTCTGGCCCAAAAAAGTGACGTTTCCTATGGCCCAATAACTAAAACACGTTAGTTTTAATTAACCTATCTAATTTATAGAAGACAAATCGTCCAAACTATTCATAAATCACGGCTCATCAGTTTAAACCTTCCAGAACTTGTCTAAACTGATAGTATGTACGTACTATAATATATGTATAATTTGATCTTCATTCTTCATTATTTCGAGTTTTAGTCATGGGCTGGATTTATAGGCTATACTAATTAGTTATGTATAATTGTATAATTTGTTAAAATGAAAAAAAAGTAATGAAAAATGTTTTTTGGGAAGACAAATTGATGGTTAAGAGTTTTTAATTGATGATTATGAGTAATATTTGTTCAGATTTTTTAATCTTGTGTATTTTTGTAATTTTTAAGGCAATTTTTCATATACTAAAATATTATAAAAATATAAAACACATATAGGTTTCTCTGATGTACCCGTTTATTGAATTTTAGGATGTTGCCGTTTTTCGGTGCCCGTCCCCGTTCTCGTTTCTGTCCCCGTTCAACTTAGGTTTAAACATGTAAATATCTCATTTTTCATTGTACACTAAGTTCTCATGGTTATGACCGAACATCAACACTAGCTTCATTATGAAACTTTAGCTAAATCGTAAGATTGCCGTCATAAGTTTTAATTTCATTTAGTAGGAGCATGAAAGAGAATGCATTTTTATCTTTCCGCCTCTTTTCCTGATTTTATTATAAGAGGCTTAATTGATTTCAATGAACTTGTGAAGCTCTGGAGAACTTACTAAAAGATCATGCTGGGAAGTATGCCACAGGAGATGAGATTTTGCTGGTAGTATTCCCTTTTTGTTCATCTAGACTTGGTTACTGAAAAATCATGACCAGAATATTAAATGAATTGGTGCCAATTATTTTGCAGGCTGATGTATATCTGGCTCCGTATCTCCTAGGTTACACGCAAGAACACAACTTTGATATGGTAGGCTCTACACATTTGACATGTGCTAGATATTATATGCGCATTTACATAATTGTTTATAGCCGCTAATTTACCACTGATTTTATTTATTTGAGACCAACAATTAGTTATAAGATGATTTTGGAAGCTATAAATCATTTTCTATATATTGGTGCAGAGTGGGTTTCCTCTTCTATCTAGGCTGGCCAACGCATACATCGAGGTACCAGCTATAAAAAACTCCATTCCTGAAAAGCAGCCTGATTTCCCCATCAGTCGTGTTAAGTTGCGTCGTTCGAGTCTGTAAGAAACGTGTCTGAGAACTCATGCTAAAAACAGTGTTCTCTTTTGCTTGTCAAGTTATAATATTTGAGTCCGCATGAAATGTGTTTGAGAACTCTTGTGTGTTTTAAATAAAAGGTTTTCTTTCGTGTTTGTTAATTGTGATATTGTTCCTTCAGTTCTAGTCTTTAATTTTGATATTATTCCTTTAGTTCCAGTCTTTCGGGTTTGTTAATTGTGATATTGTTCCTTCGATTACCTTACAATTAGATGATTAAGTCTATTTAAAGGGGTGTTTGGATATGCAAAATACGTACGATGGGGGTAAGCCCAAATATGGATGGAGATTTTAGATTTATTTTGAAAGTAGGCTGATCATTTTGTAATCTTGGGTTGCACGAATAGTTGGAATATATTGGCGTGGTAGGTTTGGGTAGAATCAGATGTTAAAGTTGGATTATTAGTTAGTTATCAATCTAGTTGGAAAGTTGATACAAATGATGTAGGAGAAATCTTCTTCACGACCATCGGTTGATAGAACATAAAAGCAACGACTTTCTTGGAACTTTGTATACTTGTTAACCTAGAATAACTGTAACACCCCAACCCGACAAGGGTAGAAGTGTCACAGTCTGGTGTCATATCAGAACATACAAGTAAAATTTTCAAGCGGAAGTCTTTAAATAATAACATACCAAGTCATAATAACAAAAGATTTACAAGGGAAATTACAAAATCCAAAATGTCTAATATAAATTTGAGTTTCAAAACAATAGCCCGCCAAAATAAGTCCAACAGAAAGGTATCTATGGTTAGTCCACTCAAATGATCCAACTCTCAGCCCAAACAAAGCCCATCTTCAAACCTAAAACCTGCCGCAGGAAAAGAAATGCGGCTGAGCTTACAAAGCCCAGTGAACAGATATAACAAAAGGGAAGCTAAACAAAATCTGAAATGCAAAATGAAACAAAGGAACGGATAACAAAGTCGCAGGGAAATGAGTTTAATGAGTCAATGAGGATCCTGCAGAACTAAATTATACAGATATCCAAAACACATATAACAAGGAGAACGAAGCAAAGCAAAGCAAAGCATCATGACAAGCATACAAGCACATATAAACCAGGCATACAAGTACTGAAACATAAGTAAGCATAGCAGACGTCATATCCACACAACATATACAACATACAATCAATTCAGGAAATTAGAAGACATACAAGCCAAACAGATATCTACAGGAAAGCTGAAGCAATTAATTAATAAGTAAGCATGGCAATTCACACAGGTCAAAACCCTTAGTTGAAAACATAACCAGTATCATAACAGTGGAAGTACTAACAGCAGTCAACACATGGCAGTTACACGTAATAAGTAGGAATACAGTATAAAGATATAATTAAATGAATTAAAGACATAGCACGGCAACTAAACAAATTAACAAGCCAGACATCACAAGCTGAACCATTTACCCAATCAAACCGTAGCATAAACCGAAATGCAAACATGGCAGGTCAACAACAAGCAGATGAGGAAACTATCAGATAATCATAGTCCACGAAATTATCTGAACAAGTACACATAATAAACAGACAAAACTATCGATTACACATTAGCATGGTCACCAGACAATTCAGAGGGTCACATAACAGTGAGATCACATATCATCAGACGAAAACAGGTAACTCAGATAACCGCATATTAATCACATCATAGCAGGATAATCAGTAGTCACATAAAACATAAATAGCATAACAAATCAAATAAACACATAATAACCCGGTACGTGTATGGGATGATAGTCTGAAATAACGGAATGAGAGTGTAACAGATCAAAGCAATGGAATATATATATATCTTGGTAGTAGAGTGAGTCATATAAGGGTACTGAGTAATGAACAATTAACGTAGCATATGGTGCGTTGGGGAAATACAAAAGGTACAATATAGGTATATCAAAGGTGTAAGGGTTGTCAGAATCTATCCCGAGCCAACAAAACAAACCATATCAATAGTGGCAATAGCAGCCAAGTAACCAATAGTAACCATTGTATTCGGAGGGGTGACCTCGGAATACCAAACCAATATGAGGGGAGACCTCAGTAACCAGTGGAGTAGCTAGCTCCCAAAATGTGAGGGGGTGTATTGCACACACGCACCGCATCACCAAAACAAATCATATCATATCAAATTCAAATCAAATCAAATCTAGGATGCATCCATACGCCCCCCAAAACAAATAATGGCCAAATCATATACATATAGTGAGCTCATAATCAAATCAAAATGGGGACGGTGTACAACATCACTCGTGCACACTGGAGTCATGCCATTGGTGCATCAATGACACGGTCAGGTTACCTTCCTGACTAGGAAACAAATTTTGGCTCGGGTATCAGACTGAAGGGTCAAAGCATATCATATCATAAGGGTTCATATCATATTTCATATCAAAGTTTCATATCAAAGGTTCATATCAAAGGTTCATATCAAAGGTTCATATCAAAGGGAGCATAGCAAAGTCATAGGGAAGCCCTAATCATTAGGCTCAGAGTACAAAGTAACAGATCAAGCTAATATCGAAAGATGTATAAGAATCACGAGAAACCTTAAGAGATAAGGTCAGAGTATCTGTACCTTATCGCCAATGAAAGGAAAGCAGCGAATGAATGAATACAAGGAAACAACGCCACGTCTTCTTCAACGAATCTACACGGATTACGGTTCGCATAATAATTATTAGCTCATTTAATGTCGTAACGGATTTTAAATACTCATTATGAATCGCATTAATACTTTTAGAGTTTAATTTGATTAAGCGCATTCTCGTTTTATTAATTGACCGAATTAAATATTTTAGGGTAATAATCATTAATTAGCCAAACTTAGGGGTTACAAACGATAAATGTTAAAATTAAATGCTTAATATGACAAGTTATCAAAGTTTAGGGTTCAAATGTACAACTTTAATATTTAATGTTATCAACTTTTATAGTTTAGGGTGTAATATGTCAATTAATAATAGATCAAGGTTTGCATGTGACAACTATTAATTATGAGGGTTGAAAATGAAAATATTAATTATATAACATGTATCCTTAATAAATCACACGTACAGTAACCATATACATTGCTTTATTTTTTTATTTTATTTTATTTTTCATATTTTGACTTGCCATCTTTGAGCTTGATCGTGGTTCAAACGGCTTACCGACACAACTAGATAAACACATATAATGACTAGCCCCCGACTCTATTTCCCCAAAACACTTTCAACGCGATGGCTAACGTACCCAAAAATCCCGCGAACACCGTCGAAGTTACCCCCACAAGACCAATTCATACGTGTTTCATTTTATATTTTTTTTTTGACTCTTCTACTGTTTCAAACGTTGACATGCATAACCATTGTTATAATAAGAAGATAGCATGAAATACTTGAACTTAAATCCATGCCTCACGTTGACATGCATGCTTCTAGTTACATTCTTTTAGCTTGAAACAATAAAGTGAAACATGCATGTGATTGTATATATGAATAGATGTCAACAGATTCAATATAATCATTCATTGATGAATATAGTCGATTATAGTGGTATTTCATTTATTATATTTCATGTGTCTAGTTTATATCTACATGTGATTCATTTATTCATGCAAGGTATTCGTTGAAGACCCACACGACAAGAAATCAAAAGGAAAACGGTAAGGAGGAAAAATGAAACAAGATATATGCTACCATACCCTCGAAGCGTGAATGAAGGTGAGACGAGAACTCAAGGGTTTTACAACCCACGACGACAGCAGCAATCACGACCAAGGTCTTATGCCTTCGACTTAGAATGACCCACGATAAATGTCACCACACTATTGAACCTTTTCTTCCTTCCTTGCTTTCTTGAGATCAAAATCACCACTCCAAGGCTGTTGCATTCGTATGGAGGGGGAAATCGTATGGCATTGAGTGTGTTATTCAAGAGAGAGGTTAGAGAGAGAATCGTGAAATTAGGGAATGATTTGTTGACATGGTTTATTTGGCCGTGTAACATGATAAGGATGGGATGATTCACACGTTTTCTATTCAAGGAAAATATTGTGATTGATTTGTAACTGATAGCTAGCAATAAAACATGTGAGAGGGTATGAAGGGTGTCATCAAATTGTTTTAAGATAGGCTACATATGGACCGAATTTTATAATTAAACGTTTGGATAGTAAACCTTATATTAGTTTAGGTATTTTAGGTAGGTTTAGGATTTTAATAACTTGGTTAACTTATGATTTACATAATTGGTTTAATTATTATCATATGGTAAAGTTTTAATTATTTCAACTTAGGTTATAAGTCTAACGTTTCCAACTTAATATGTTCTTGCAAAATTTTAAGTTGGACGGCAAAAAGGGAATTTCAAATGATTGAAATTTGAGGGTTTTACAACTCTTCCCCTCTAAAAAAAATTTTTCGCCCTCGAAAATTGGAGTCGCAGAGGTACCTGGAGACGTACCAGTTTAAGGCAGGCATAGCAATCCATAGTTTCACACAGATCATAACGATTTCGGTCCAATGCGCACAAAACTTATACGTAACAGATGTTGACGAAAATCTCACAAATAGGTACAGAATTCCAAACGGACATGAGGGTTGAAAAATAACGGATATAAGCCCTATTCCATTCACGTACCAACCCCAGGCATTTCCCAAGATGTCGTATGATTTCAATAAGTTCAAATTATATGATCTCGGTATTATCACGTTGATCAGGCGTCATAATACTTGCATCACATAACAAGTTCTTATTGTCATCATCTTCTCTCTCGGGTCATGGCAAACCTCATAACCAATATCACACAAAACATATCACATACAGATACCAAGTAACATACCAAAGCAGACCAGATACACATTCATGCAACATATGACAGATCAAACAACCTACCATACCACAAAAGAAAAGAAGGTCACCAATGCACAAAACGGTTCCTCATGACTCATTACTGTCGGTCCAAAAAGAAAAGCTGAGATATACCAGAATGCTAAACGATAAAACTTCACTATTCAAACCGAGTTCTGAACGAATCAAAGAAAAATAGTGCCGATAAAATCACGTAGCAAGATATCAAACCGCCTCAAAACGCGTGACAAACGAATCAGAGTAACAGAAGTCGCGCCCAAATCATATGAAGTAGATGAACCTTCCCAGCCACCGGTTGAATCTTGTCTTCGTCGTTGCGTCTTTGCTCGATTCGTCCAGCTTCCTCCAGCAGCATCGACAGTCAGGTGTGGCTTCTGCTTCACGAACCTCTCCAGCTCAGGAATTGTTACAGCAACGCAGGATCGACACCATCATCTTCGATTCCACGAGTAGTCTCCACCTAACGATCGACAGACGGATGTGCGAAGACCAAATAACAAAATTCGATGCGAAAAGAGAAAGGCCAAATCAATGAAGATAAACGAATATCAAAGTCAAATCTGAACGACAATCAAACGAATCGGAGAAGATCAGAACAGACGGAGGCCTAATGTCTACCCAGTCCTCACAGGTCAATCCTAAGGTCAACAAGACGAAAGCTTAGCTCTGATACCATAATTGTAACACCCCAACCCGACAAGGGTAGAAGTGTCACAGTCTGGTGTCATATCAGAACATACAAGTAAAATTTTCAAGCGGAAGTCTTTAAATAATAACATACCAAGTCATAATAACAAAAGATTTACAAGGGAAATTACAAAATCCAAAATGTCTAATATAAATTTGAGTTTCAAAACAATAGCCCGCCAAAATAAGTCCAACAGAAAGGTATCTATGGTTAGTCCACTCAAATGATCCAACTCTCAGCCCAAACAAAGCCCATCTTCAAACCTAAAACCTGCCGCAGGAAAAGAAATGCGGCTGAGCTTACAAAGCCCAGTGAACAGATATAACAAAAGGGAAGCTAAACAAAATCTGAAATGCAAAATGAAACAAAGGAACGGATAACAAAGTCGCAGGGAAATGAGTTTAATGAGTCAATGAGGATCCTGCAGAACTAAATTATACAGATATCCAAAACACATATAACAAGGAGAACGAAGCAAAGCAAAGCAAAGCATCATGACAAGCATACAAGCACATATAAACCAGGCATACAAGTACTGAAACATAAGTAAGCATAGCAGACGTCATATCCACACAACATATACAACATACAATCAATTCAGGAAATTAGAAGACATACAAGCCAAACAGATATCTACAGGAAAGCTGAAGCAATTAATTAATAAGTAAGCATGGCAATTCACACAGGTCAAAACCCTTAGTTGAAAACATAACCAGTATCATAACAGTGGAAGTACTAACAGCAGTCAACACATGGCAGTTACACGTAATAAGTAGGAATACAGTATAAAGATATAATTAAATGAATTAAAGACATAGCAGGGCAACTAAACAAATTAACAAGCCAGACATCACAAGCTGAACCATTTACCCAATCAAACCGTAGCATAAACCGAAATGCAAACATGGCAGGTCAACAACAAGCAGATGAGGAAACTATCAGATAATCATAGTCCACGAAATTATCTGAACAAGTACACATAATAAACAGACAAAACTATCGATTACACATTAGCATGGTCACCAGACAATTCAGAGGGTCACATAACAGTGAGATCACATATCATCAGACGAAAACAGGTAACTCAGATAACCGCATATTAATCACATCATAGCAGGATAATCAGTAGTCACATAAAACATAAATAGCATAACAAATCAAATAAACACATAATAACCCGGTACGTGTATGGGATGATAGTCTGAAATAACGGAATGAGAGTGTAACAGATCAAAGCAATGGAATATATATATATCTTGGTAGTAGAGTGAGTCATATAAGGGTACTGAGTAATGAACAATTAACGTAGCATATGGTGCGTTGGGGAAATACAAAAGGTACAATATAGGTATATCAAAGGTGTAAGGGTTGTCAGAATCTATCCCGAGCCAACAAAACAAACCATATCAATAGTGGCAATAGCAGCCAAGTAACCAATAGTAACCATTGTATTCGGAGGGGTGACCTCGGAATACCAAACCAATATGAGGGGAGACCTCAGTAACCAGTGGAGTAGCTAGCTCCCAAAATGTGAGGGGGTGTATTGCACACACGCACCGCATCACCAAAACAAATCATATCATATCAAATTCAAATCAAATCAAATCTAGGATGCATCCATACGCCCCCCAAAACAAATAATGGCCAAATCATATACATATAGTGAGCTCATAATCAAATCAAAATGGGGACGGTGTACAACATCACTCGTGCACACTGGAGTCATGCCATTGGTGCATCAATGACACGGTCAGGTTACCTTCCTGACTAGGAAACAAATTTTGGCTCGGGTATCAGACTGAAGGGTCAAAGCATATCATATCATAAGGGTTCATATCATATTTCATATCAAAGTTTCATATCAAAGGTTCATATCAAAGGTTCATATCAAAGGTTCATATCAAAGGTTCATATCAAAGGGAGCATAGCAAAGTCATAGGGAAGCCCTAATCATTAGGCTCAGAGTACAAAGTAACAGATCAAGCTAATATCGAAAGATGTATAAGAATCACGAGAAACCTTAAGAGATAAGGTCAGAGTATCTGTACCTTATCGCCAATGAAAGGAAAGCAGCGAATGAATGAATACAAGGAAACAACGCCACGTCTTCTTCAACGAATCTACACGGATTACGGTTCGCATAATAATTATTAGCTCATTTAATGTCGTAACGGATTTTAAATACTCATTATGAATCGCATTAATACTTTTAGAGTTTAATTTGATTAAGCGCATTCTCGTTTTATTAATTGACCGAATTAAATATTTTAGGGTAATAATCATTAATTAGCCAAACTTAGGGGTTACAAACGATAAATGTTAAAATTAAATGCTTAATATGACAAGTTATCAAAGTTTAGGGTTCAAATGTACAACTTTAATATTTAATGTTATCAACTTTTATAGTTTAGGGTGTAATATGTCAATTAATAATAGATCAAGGTTTGCATGTGACAACTATTAATTATGAGGGTTGAAAATGAAAATATTAATTATATAACATGTATCCTTAATAAATCACACGTACAGTAACCATATACATTGCTTTATTTTTTTATTTTATTTTATTTTTCATATTTTGACTTGCCATCTTTGAGCTTGATCGTGGTTCAAACGGCTTACCGACACAACTAGATAAACACATATAATGACTAGCCCCCGACTCTATTTCCCCAAAACACTTTCAACGCGATGGCTAACGTACCCAAAAATCCCGCGAACACCGTCGAAGTTACCCCCACAAGACCAATTCATACGTGTTTCATTTTATATTTTTTTTTTGACTCTTCTACTGTTTCAAACGTTGACATGCATAACCATTGTTATAATAAGAAGATAGCATGAAATACTTGAACTTAAATCCATGCCTCACGTTGACATGCATGCTTCTAGTTACATTCTTTTAGCTTGAAACAATAAAGTGAAACATGCATGTGATTGTATATATGAATAGATGTCAACAGATTCAATATAATCATTCATTGATGAATATAGTCGATTATAGTGGTATTTCATTTATTATATTTCATGTGTCTAGTTTATATCTACATGTGATTCATTTATTCATGCAAGGTATTCGTTGAAGACCCACACGACAAGAAATCAAAAGGAAAACGGTAAGGAGGAAAAATGAAACAAGATATATGCTACCATACCCTCGAAGCGTGAATGAAGGTGAGACGAGAACTCAAGGGTTTTACAACCCACGACGACAGCAGCAATCACGACCAAGGTCTTATGCCTTCGACTTAGAATGACCCACGATAAATGTCACCACACTATTGAACCTTTTCTTCCTTCCTTGCTTTCTTGAGATCAAAATCACCACTCCAAGGCTGTTGCATTCGTATGGAGGGGGAAATCGTATGGCATTGAGTGTGTTATTCAAGAGAGAGGTTAGAGAGAGAATCGTGAAATTAGGGAATGATTTGTTGACATGGTTTATTTGGCCGTGTAACATGATAAGGATGGGATGATTCACACGTTTTCTATTCAAGGAAAATATTGTGATTGATTTGTAACTGATAGCTAGCAATAAAACATGTGAGAGGGTATGAAGGGTGTCATCAAATTGTTTTAAGATAGGCTACATATGGACCGAATTTTATAATTAAACGTTTGGATAGTAAACCTTATATTAGTTTAGGTATTTTAGGTAGGTTTAGGATTTTAATAACTTGGTTAACTTATGATTTACATAATTGGTTTAATTATTATCATATGGTAAAGTTTTAATTATTTCAACTTAGGTTATAAGTCTAACGTTTCCAACTTAATATGTTCTTGCAAAATTTTAAGTTGGACGGCAAAAAGGGAATTTCAAATGATTGAAATTTGAGGGTTTTACAATAACAGTTATAAGTTATACAAGATAAGAATTGACAATTTTCATTAATATAAAGCTAATATTATACAGAATTTTCACTTATAGAACATACCTGCCTACATACAGATCACAAATAGCTAATGATCCAATTTAACTTCTGATTCTACCCAAACCTACCACGCCAATTCATTTGTATCAACTTTCCAACCAGATTGAGAACGAAGGGTTCCGATTTCCAAACACCCCTTACATGCGGGGGAAGATCAAATTTGACCAAAATATGTCCTGATGACTTGTCGTCGGGAAATAAACATAATGATCAAGTCATAAATTATAACCTTCTCCTCGTCCAACCATAATGGCGACATTTTTTTTAATAATTTAGGTCCTATCCATTATAGTATTAGTATTAAATAAAAATATTCAATTTTAATTATATATTAAATAAAATTATTTAATTTTAATTATATTACTAAAAATAATTAATTTTAATTATATATTAAATAAAAGTATTCTAAGTGACCTAAACAATTTAAAATTATTTATATTCAATTTAAATTATTTTAAATTATTTATAATTAATTTTAATTATTTTAATTCATTTATAACATTTTAAAGTTATTTATAATTAATTTAATTCATTTTTAAATTATTTATAAATAACAAAAATCATATTTAATTAATTTATAACATTTTTTAAAAATTTATAATTAGTTTAAATTATGTCTAAATCTTTTGTGACGATATTTTTCGCGACAACATGTTGTCATTAAAGGTTTAGGTGGCAAATTTCTCCCAAAAACAACAAATTCTTTTGACCTTTGACTTTTTTTTGTCACAATACTTATCGCGACAACAAATGTTGTCACTACAAGTTTAGGCGGCAATTTCCCCCAAATATTTTTTCGTCACAAAACTTATAGTGACAACACATTTGTCGCTAAAAATAAAAGTCAAAACAAGCAAAGTTTTTAGTGTCAACATTGTTGCCACTAAAATCAAAATGTTGTCGCAAAAAAATCTTGTCAAAATTCAGAAACTGGAATGCCTCTATTTTGTCATGTAGTAATTCTTTTGTGACACACAAAAGGAAAATATGTTGACGAGAAAAGTTTTGGTCAAAGATGAACCTCAAAATGCTACTTTTTTGTCCTTTAGTGGACTTGTTGCGACATGTGTTGTCGCGAAAAATATTTCGTCGCTATAAGTAAAAAATGGTGTAGTGCGGAAGAAGTTTGTAGAGGTTTGATTATCAAATAACCGTTGAAAATTGAACGATCTCACATGTGGTAATCATAATTGAATTATTTCGAAGAAAATAAAAAAACCTATATGAAACTTTTGTATGTTTTTATCATGTATTGTTAGTTACTCAACTCTTTCTTGAACACCTTGGTACGGAAGAGCACAAGTATCTAAAACCATCAAAATGCAACAGTTCATCCTTTTCGGAGGTCTTTCTTGAAGTAGTTCATTTACTCTCGTGTAGGGGTGTGACTATTTACATGATACCTTCCCCATACCCCGCTCCAACGAAATTGGGTATGTTGTTGTATACAATTACCAACCAACCACTTACAAACGGTAGAAAAACTAATTTCTTCAATGTCCATATATATTGTTAGTATTAAAAAAAAATAATAATAAAAAAAAATAAATAAAAAAAAAGCTTAACTAATTAGCAGTTTGGTAAGCACTCATGCCAGCTTCAAACTGGATGTCTGGATATCAAATAATGACATGAATTTCTTTTAACTAACTAGTTTGACTGGGCTTGATGTAATGCTATTCATCATTCCACTTTTGATTATCGTGTATTTCTTGGGGACAATCTTTGTCCTGGTCCGTTAAGCGACAGGTCACCTTGTACCAATATTGTGGTATAGATAATGTGGTTGTTAACACCACTTGGGTGTACGAATAACCATTGGCGGAGCTACATGCTCCATTATTTAGTGCCACATTGAGATCAACATACATTTTGTTCATGACTACGTGGCTTCGGTACAAGTTCGTCTCTTACATGTTCCGTCTCAATTTTAGTATGCTGATATCTTCACCAACGATCTTCCTACTACATTATTGTTTCTTGAAATTTCCCACCAGTTTGAACTTTCGAATACCTAATTAATGCTCGAAATGCGACTTTTTATTAGCCAATTTATTTGTATGGCTTATGGCCTTATACTTTGGCTTGCTCATTAGTTTTGTTTAAGGACTTAGGCTAATATGTTATCTTGTTCTCCGAGCTTTGCACTATATATTATGTGTTAATGATAGTTAAGGTTTGTGGGAAATATATCATTCTAATAGTTAAAACCACGTGTTTAGGTAGTATTATACATGTAATGACTTTGGTAACGGCTAAGAAGCTGATTTAACCTGTTACCTAATAGAAGTAGTTGGATCCAAAAACCATGCTTTATTTAATAATCAAATTTTTAGAGCATGGTTTGCTAAACTCAGTGTCTAAACAATTACTTATCTTATTATTAAAGAAAATGCTAAATATTCCTAAATTTCCTATGGATATAACTTCAACATGCCCACCAAAATTTTAAATACTTCCATAATAATTAAGTAACCAATTTAATTCTTCAGCACAAGTAAGGTTCGTGATGGGATTCCGGATTCCGTGGTCATGGCTTTAACTTTAAGCTTGACGTCTTTTATCTTTGAGTTGGGAAACAGGGAACTCCTTATGACACAATCGCTTGATCTATCAACCAAGAATCCCTGTAAGTTAAAGTTCATGTGTCGGAAAGACATAAAGCGGGGGTCACTTGGCGGATGTTCATGTTTATGCCCTCTTGAGCAAATTCGTGTCATTACTGCCCAATCCGTTTATGCCACTCCTCCACATTCGAAATGGTTTACTTGAACCGCAAGTGGGATCATTTTTTCACTTTTCTCTCTGCAGGTAGACTTAGACTAAAGGTGACTGTATGGAAAGAACTGGTTAAGATCTTCATGCTGCGAGTCTTGTAGGAAATGTTGCTTTCTTGCCTTCGATTAAACCTTGTTTCTGCACTTCATACAACTTCCTGAGTTTTGGGACAACAACTTGTAATCGAAATAACAAAAGTATAGAAATTGATATATGATTTATTGAATTGTAAATATGGAATGAATTGTTTACAGAAATTTAACCTATTTATACTACATGAATCGGTGTCTACACAAAGAGACATGTCGATTCTTCTAAAGTAAACGTTATATTTATTCTAAATGTTGTAACCTATCTTCTAACAATTTATACCGTTTCTAATAAACCCAGCCCAATACAATGGGTCTGTTTATAACGAAACTTACAAAATACATAACATAAAATTACACTAAACTGCCCTAATCTTTTCTTCTATAACATTAAAGTCCAACATTCACCCCCTAATGTTATAGACGGCAATTGAATCTTCTTTACCTGCCTTTACATCAATGTTGGTTCGTCGTCAGTGTTATAAATGAGATGTGCTTGATCCTTCTTGTCTTTCTTCTTGACTTTCCATTTCGTGCATTCCTTTGCGAAATGCCCATGCTCACCACATTCATAACACCTGAGCTTGCTTTTGTCTATGCTTCCCCGACTAGTACCTTCTCCATAGCTATCTTTGTTTTTGGTAAAGTTTCTTCCATGTCCTCTAACACCTTGATTATTTGAACTTGCAATTAGAAGTTTGTTTTGATAATTGGCTTCTGGTTTGTCGTGGCTTTGAAGTCGTTCTTCAAAAGTTGTTATTCTTTCTACGGCTTCTTCAAATTGCATTATATCAATCTCTTGATATTGTTCGATAGATGCCACGATTGGTAAAAACTTCTTTGGGATTGAGTTAAGCAGTTTCCTCACGATTACTTTATCTTTCAGGGTGATAAGGATTTAAAAGGTACACTTTTGAGGGGTCATTTAAGCCCTTAATCGACCACTTTTATATCCATTACTACTTAATTTCGTTCCTTTTCACTTTTTAGGTCTCTTGAAGACAAATTGCTGGAATGACACTTATTCAGACGAAAAGGCGCGAATATATGAAGAAAATGGCCAAAGTCAAGAATCAAGACACTCAAGCTGCTGGAACAGAACCTGACGGCGTCACAGCCAAATGGCGACGCCGTCGCAACACGTTTTGAGACGACTCAGAAGCCAAATTGCTATTTTGCACTTGACGGCATCAGGTTTTAAAGAGTAGGGCGTCACAACTCAGACGGCCTAAATTTGGATCACGACGGCGTCAGAAGATGAAGCCGACGGCGTCACAACCATAACGTGAAGCCATCACAGAGTTGACGTGGCCAAAAAGAAAACCTAATGGCGGCGACCCGACGGCGTCACAATTAAAGAGTGACGCCTTCGCATATTGTAACTCTATATATAGAATTCGGATTTTCAGAATTTTATAGAGGTAGTTTTGTGGAGTAAAACCTAAACCGAACTTTGGCTGTCTTGGACAGTATCTTAGGGTTCCATACCCTATTTTACATCAAGATAAGTGATTTACTTCATTAATTCAATTATGTCTTCAATTGTTTGTGTGTATACTTGCATGTTTTCCATGTCCGGCTAATTTACTTGTGTGTTTGCTTAGATCTATGAAACCTAGGTATTGAATATTGATTGGTTGTCTCTTATCTTAATTGTGATTGACCTAGTATTGCGATAGGTCATTCGTTATGTTTTTAATGCTTGAGTAATCTTTGTGAACATTAGTTTATAATCACCTAGACTTATTGTAGTCTAAACATCCAAAGGTAACCTTAGAGTTAGTTTAGGAATCCTAGAGATTTCGTAGGCAATAACCTTAAGGTAGTCTCAAAGAGTTAGGGAAAAACGCATACCCTACGACCTTAGAAAACACAACGCATTAAGAATAAGGACGTGACAATTCAACCATCAATAGAAGATAACTAGGGAGTAATAGCATCTAAGTAAACACATCTTTAAATCATCATTAGAGCACACAACAATAGACATAGACTACCCCTTAGCTTAGTTAATTCGAATAGATAAGTAGAGTAATCGGTAGAAATACCAAACCCCCAAATCCAATACCCCGAGATTCGTACCTTTCAATTTTCTAAAAAATATAAAAAAGATAAAAAAATAATCTTCCTCAACCCCAACCTTAGCGTAGTAATTTCTCACTAGCATTCATATTCTCCTAGAGAACGATATCAATTCCCGAGGCTTACCCTAATACTACACTACAACGATTAGGTTCACTGCCTAGGGTGTTGAAAAACTTGCTCGACGAAAAGGAAGTTCCTTTGACCCCGAACGCGCGTTGTATGCGTATCAAGTTTTTTGCGCCGCTGCCGGGGAATAGAATAGCTAGTTAGGAGTCCACCTCGTTTAGGTTCCCTTGCTTGATTCCTATGAAATAAGATTTTTTTTTTCAATTTTTAGCTTCCTCGTAGTCTATCCACCTTCTTTGTGACATTTGTTCGTAAAACCCATCACTCACCATGATTCGCATCTTTCGCCGAAGAGTCTTCACACTACCCGCCCCCAATCCTCCTCCCAATCCTCCTCCCAATCCCAAAATTGAAAACGCAATCCCACAAAACCCTTCACCCGTTCACCACTTTGGAAATCACCTAAAGCATAATGAAATAAATTGGCAACAACATAGTCCTTTCTATGACTCGGATTCCGATGAGGAGTTTGACTATGGTGAAGCACTTGATAATGGGGAGGTCATCGATGAAGTTAATTTTGAAATGAAATAAGACTTCGCCCAATGTTTTTACCCTAGGTGTAGAATTGAGGCTAATGGCCCCTTTAACATGAAATTCCATTGTAAGATAGGATTTGAAAGTTTTGATGCTAACTTGCATTCATTCTTACCTTTAAACTTAATCTCAAGAAATCTATATAACAAAATAAAGGTAGATGAGTTAGTCTATAAATGGGATTGATAAGGATTTAAAAGGTACACTTTTGAGGGGTCATTTAAGCCCTTACTCGATCACTTTTGTATCCGTTAATACTTAATTTCATTCCTTTTCACTTTTTAGGTCTCTTGAAGGAAAATTGCTAGAATGACACTTATTCGAACGAAAAGGCGCGAATATACGAAGAAAATGGCCAAAGTCAAGAATCACGACACTCAAGTTGCTGGAGCAGAAGCTGAAGGAGTCACAGCCAAATGGCGATGCTGTCGCGACACGTTTCGAGACGACTCAGAGAGCAAACTGCTATTTTGCACTTGACGGCATCAGGTTTAAAAGAGTAAGGCGTCACAACTCATACGGCCTAGATTTGGATCCCGAAGGCGTCAAAGGATGAAACCGACGGCGTCACTAGCATAAGGTGACGCCGTCACAACGTTGACATGGCCAAGACGAAAACCTAATGGCGGCGACCCGACGGCGTCACAATTAAAGAGTTACGGCGTCGCATATTGTAACTCTATATATAGAATTTGGATTTTCAGTATTTTAGAGAGGTAGTTTTGTGGAGTAAAACCTAAACCGAACTTTGGCTGTCTTGGACAGTATCTTAGGGTTCCATACCCTATTTTACAACAAGATAAGTGATTTATTTCATTAATTCAATTATGTCTTCAATTGTTTGTGTGTATACTTGCATGTTTTCCATGTCCGGCTAATTTACTTGTGTGTTTGCTTAGATCTATGAAACCTAGGTATTGAATATTGATTGGTTGTCTCTTATCTTAATTGTGATTGACCTAGTATTGCGATAGGTCATTCGTTGTGTTTTTAATGATTGAGTAATCTTTGTGAACATTAGTTTATAATCACCTAGAGTTATTGTAGTCTAAACATCCAAAGGTAACCTTAGAGTTAGTTTATGAATCCTAGAGATTTCGTAGGCAATAACCTTAAGGTAGTCTCAAAGAGTTAGGGAAAAACTCATACCCTACGACCTTAGAAAACACAACGCGTTAAGAATAAGGACGTGACAATTCAACCATCAATAGGAGATAACTAGGGAGTAATAGCATCTAAGTAAACACATTTTTAATCATCATAAGAGCACACAACAATAGACATAGACTACACTCACATTAGCTTAGTTAAATTAGATAAGTAGAGTAATCGGTAGAAATACCAACCCCCCCCCAAATCCAATACCCCGAGATTTGTACCTTTCAATTTTCTAAAAAAATATAAAAAAAGATAAAAAATAATCTTCCTCAACCCCAACCTTAGCATAGTAATTTCTCACTAGCATTCCTATTCCCTTAGAGAACGAGATCAATTCCCGAGGCTTACCCTAATACTACACTACAACGATTAGGTTCACTGCCTAGGGTGTTGAAAAACTTGCTCGACGAAAAGGAAGTTCCTTTGACCCCGAACGCGCGTTGTACGCTTATCAAGTTTTTGGCGCCGCTGCCGGGGAATAGAATAGCTAGTTAGGATTCTAGCTCGTTTAGGTTCCCTTGCTTGATTCCTATCAAGTATGATTTTTTCCCATTTTTAGCTTCCTCGTAGTCTATCCCCTTTCTTCGTGACCTTTGTTCGTAAAACCCATCACTCACCATGATTCGCATCTTTCGCCGAAGAGTCTTCACACTACCCGCCCCCAATCCTCCTCCCAATCCCGAAATTGAAAACGCAATCCCACAAAACCTTTCACCCGTTCACCACTTTGGAAATCACCTAGGGCATAATGAAATAAATTGGCAACAACATAGTCCTTTCTATGACTCGGATTCCGATGAGGAGTTTGACTATGGTGAAGCACTTGCTAACGGGAAGGTCATTGATGAAGTTAATTTTGAAATGGAAGAAGACTTCTCCCAATGTTTTGACCCTAGGTGTAGAATTGAGGCTAATGGCCCCTTTAACATGCAATTCCCTACTAAGATAGGATTTGAAAGTTTTGATGCTAACTTGCACTCATTCTTACCTTTAAACTTAATCTCAAGAAATCTATATAACAAAATAAAGGTGAATTAGCCTATAAAGGGGATAATGTTGTTGATGCGGTCACTTACTTGGATGCGTTTGTCGGAAGTTTTGCCTATGTGGTTGAATTCATGGTCCTAGAAGATTTAGGAAAATTAATTGATGGAAGCCTTACTCAAGTTATATTTGGAACAAACTTTAAGAGAATGACTAGGTTGAATGAACAGATGATTGATGGTCTAATCACATTCTCCAACGGAGTTGAAGATTTTGTCTATCAAATGCCCCGTACACATCCTAGGTTTAAGCACAAAGATATAGAGGCATGCAATCGGATGGCTCCCATTCCGATACTTAGTGAGAGAGATAAACAACAAGGACTTAGGCATACTTATGAAAAAAATGAGCGGTATTATAAAAAATGCCTAGAGTTAGGAGATGATTACAAGAAGAGCGAGAAAACATTGGAATGGCTTAGGTATGGGCACGAAAGCGTGCACGAGACAACGTAGGGGCACGACTTCGAGTCTAGCTATTCATAAATAAAGAAAAGCGCTTCGTGGGAGGCAACTCATGCTTAATTGTTTTCTTGTTTGTGTGTCGTATATCTTTTATTGATTGTTTATTCTCAAGTTTGAATTTATAAAAATGCTTTATTTTGTCTTTAACCTCGTCTTAATTATATATAAAGGTATTTTACAAAAGGGATAAGTGTAGGGAGGATTACACACGTTTTCAAAAAGAACATGAACATGAGAATTACGATCATTAAAAAAGATATACATGCGTGTTTGTTTGAGTCAAATGCTTGTAGCGAGTCATAATGGATGTTTTGCAGGAAATTTTTCCAGATTCTAAAGATATAAATTTTCCAGAATTTTCTCCAGAAAATTGCAGACCATATTCTGTCAGGATAACCTGACGGCGTCAGGGTCGCAACCTGATGGCGTTAGGAAGAGTGGAAACAGCTTCTAACTTTTTCTCATTTTATGTGCTACTTATAAATTTTTGGAATTTTCCAGGTCTTAACTTGCCAGAAAATCTGTAAACATCAATTCCACAAGCATTATATCCTAGTTTAGTAAAGTCATTTATATATTGTTACCGCCGATTTTATGCGAAGGTTTCATTTGATTTCTTCAAGTGTGCAGGTTTTAATTATCAAGAAGAAGATACATAAGATTGGAAGGAGCTTTTCACGCATACATTCTTCTTGAAGAAGGATTTAACCACTACTTCACACGGATCCTACTGAGCTAATCAGGGGAGTATTAGTTTCTTTCATTTTTAATTACCTTCCATTATCATAACTTTGATACTTCTGGGGAACATTGGGGATAATGTTCAGTTTAAGTGTAGGGAGGAAAAATAAAACGGGAACTTTGAAACTATGCTTATCCTTGACTATTTGCCTTGTCCAATTTCATTTGTGTTATAAACCATGAGAAATATCGGTTACGGTAATTTTGGCACCAAATTTAAATTTTTTTATGACATGTAGGAGTGGGACATTAGTCTTAATAAAGCGTCTCATGGATAGGAAGTTATATGACTAGCACAAAACCCTTTACCACTTAAATTCCACCCAAAATGTGAGGATCGCCCTTAGATTTGTAGGAATTAAAGCATTCCACTTTAATGCTTCGAGTGTGTACCGGTAGTATAATAGATTCTTGAACTTGTTTTGTGATGCATTCCGAGATCGCTAGTGAGACTACACTTGTGTAGTTAGGAATAACTAAATGATAAGAGGCATTAGGATAACCCTTGTTTGATACCAGTATTATAATTACTTCTTCCACATCGGTTGAGTAATTTCCCACACCCTTGCGTTGTACTCATATTTAGTACACGATACTCCTAGTTAACCCCTCAGAGCCTATCCTTTTCGTGGTTCTCGTGATGTTTCGGTTTTCAGGAATATTGATGAGTGTGTAAATACTCATCATTTTTGTACCATTTAAACTGCAAATTCATCTGAAAACACTCAGAAACACATCAAAATGATCAAAATATCACAAATCAGTGTTTTATGTGTTTTAAATACAAAAATATCAAAATCAGATGAAAAACATATCAAATTTGCAAAAATTGCAGTTTCAGTCCCCCAAGTTTCTAAAATTGTCAAAAATAGTCCCTGAGTCAAAATTTCAAAAGAAAAGTCACCAAAGGTCCTTTTTAAATCATAACTTGTCAAATTAAGTCCTTTGGTGAAAAATATGAAAAGTTTGAGAAAATTACAAGAATGGTCCTTCAAGTTTGAAAATTGGCAAAATTGGCCCCTGGAAAATTGGAAAATGACAGAATTGGTCCCTGTACTTTTGAAGCTTGTCAGTATTAGTCCTTGGAATATCTTTGATGAGTTGGCAGCTATGGTCCATCAATTTTTCAGAATTACACAAATGGTCCTTGTTAATTATTAACTCTTTACCAATTTTGGACCCTTGGCATTTTGGTCCCCTGTCATTTTTAATTATGGACCCCTGGTATTAATAACCGGTCAAATGGGTTGACTAACACTACACGCGCCAAAAAGAAACCTTTCCCCTATCCTCTTCACCCACCATTTCTGCAAAAGCCTGCAACCCCCCTCCTCCAGCTCACCTTTCACTCCCTACTCACTCCACCCTCAACTATAATACAAGAAACAATAATTGTTCACCTCCCCTACACTCAATCTCCTCAACTGGTATAAAACATTTTTCCCGCCAAAACACAATGGAGGGCTTAGATTCACCCAAGTGATCCAATGGTCATGAGGAGTGCTGGGATTAACTCAGAAGAGAGAGAAAAAGCAACTTGAGCTATAAAAGGAAGGGAAGAAAGAAGAAAAAGAGTAGTTAGTTAGTTTTAAAGATTTTCCTAATGTCGTTTTTTAAAGTTTATGTTTTAATTTAAAGCAAATGTTGTAATTCTAGTTTTATTGTATTATAACTAAGTTGAGACTTCATTGTAATGTGTTTTTGAAAATCAATTCAACTTTTTATATAAATTTCAAGTTTCCAGGTTACTGTTGAAATTCTCAATTCTAAATTCTCATGGTTAAGCTTGCAGTAGCTTATATTTTATCTCAAATAATCTTGTAGAAGCTTATGTTAGCTTTGTATCAGCTTGCAATCAAGTTCTAAGTAATTTAGGTTCAGGGTCAACAGAAGTCAAACTCAAGCAGTTGGTTTGGGAAATGGTTATTTGGGCATTGCAGTGGTGATTTTGGATTGGTTTAGAATAGTTTAGCATAGTGTGGGTTTGGTTTAAGCTATTAAATCAGCTGGAGCACTTGTAAGTTGATTCTCATTTTTAATTTTTTATTCAGTGGCAGTTTATGATTGTGTTTGTAATCTGTGAACATTACATGGCTTAAATCCGTTTATTTAGTAGTAATTAGGTTCATTAGATAGAGGTTAAGTGGTAAAATTGGATAACTCATTAATCTGCCTATTCATTAGTTCTAGTCAGTTCACAAATGGGTGTTTGGATCTAATGGTTAACCTGAATTAGAGGTTAGTGTAGTGGATGCTTTGCATTGCAGTGGTTCCCAGTAAGTGAATTAGAGTCCTTAGGTTCATGTTTTTGCATCTCAGAACTCTCAAAGTCAAAATCTCTATCCTTGGTCATTAACAGGTAAACTGTTGGGTTTTTGCATATCCAAATCTTGTTTCATGATTCAAAATCCATAGATATATATTGCAGTAGTCTCCTTTCATGTATTCACATCATTTCCATTCCATAAATCAAGATCAAAACTCAGAAAAGTCAATTTATCAGTTTTGTGAAGAAAGTCAAAATTGCAAATACAGTTTTGAGTCAAAATGGAAAGAATTTTCTTGAGCTCATTTATTGGCCAATCTAAGTGAATCTTGTTGCTTTGAAATCTTCCACTGGTCTACTTTCCTATGGTCATTTTATAAGATTTTTGCAATTTTTTCTTTAAGCTCAAACTAGCTTATCAAAATGCTACTTAATCCCCTGTGCAGGGGTCTGTCAACTGCACAGGTGTTATGCAGAAATTGCAGAGCCTGCACAGGTTCCATTTAAGCTCATCCAGGTCCAGTTTTTGGTATACATGTTCCCAACCAGGTCTTCTGTAGGTTCCAATTGGTAGTTTTAAGTTTCAGCTTATTTTGGAACCAGTGCATAAGCTGAAAGTGGAAGCCTGTTTCCTGTTTTGCTGTCACATCAGTTAGCTCATAATCTTTGCATCTTGCATATTAGAGGTTGAGGCTTGTTGATTTCAGTTGCATTTGGTCCTTTTTAGCTCATTATAGCTTACTTATCAGTTTGGTGCCTTTTGGGTTCCATTTGCTTATCAAAGTGCTTATTTGATAAGCACTTTGATCATCAGTTTCATATTCTGCCTCATAACACCATGATTTTCCATTTTTCTTAGCTTCTTATTATTATTTTAAGCATTTCCTGAATTTTTCAGATTTTTCCTAGCTTGTTTGGTATTTTTCTGAATTTTAATTAGTTTTTAAGCACTTTTAAATAGCATTTAATACAAAAAATTAGAAAAAGGTTCTAAAAAATAAGTTTTCATTTTTATTAAGTTAAGATAAATATAAAAAGCCAAAAAATTATTTTTCCATACTTTTCTTAGTTAAATTTGTATTTTTAAATAATTTAATTAGTTTTAAATAGTTTAAAAATCATAAAAAATAGAAAATAACCAGAAAAATACAAAAATAGTTTTTAAAATTCTCTTTTGATATTTTAGACTTTTTCATTTCATAATTTTATTTTTCTAGGTTTATTTCCTATTTTCTTGGATTTTAGGTAATTATTAAATAGTTAAAAATAGTTTTTAATTAATAATAATTAATTAAATAGTTATAAAAATAATTTTCTTTTTCTAAAAAGTTTCTTTTAACATTAGGATTGTAAAAATGTATTTTTCATATTTTTAGGACTTTTATTTCTTAGATTTCACTTTTTATTTTGTACGTTTACGTTATTTTTAATTTAAACGTACGTTTTAGGTTTTAAACGTTCATCACTTTAAAAATAGTGATAGCGTTTATTTAATAGATTTTAACTTTTTAAATCTTCTTTAATTTGCATTTAAGCCGTTTTTATCTGTTGGCTTTTTCTTGTAGTTATAATCATAATCTGATCCTTTTCCCGTTCAAATCTCGCGATCACTAAACGTTTGATAATCCATTGCACAACTCGCTGGGACATAACGACCCGGGGAAACACTGTACTCCTCAGATCTTCATTGCATTCGTGCTTAAGCTGTTTTAAGTTTTCTTACGCTTGCGTGAGAGAACTTGACTGTTTTGCGCGCATCAAATTTTTGGCGCCGCTGCCGGGGAGCTGTGCTGATAATCTTACGTCTAGCAGATTAGTGATTTGGATTCTCACTCTTTGTTCATACCATCCATCTGTATATGTTTATATTTTGTTATCCAAAAACACAAAAATATTCTTCTCATTCCTCTTATTCGTTGATTCTATTTCTCTTACCCTTTTTTGCCGTTTAATTCTCTTCTTCGTATCCTCTCAACCATTTGATTCTCTTCTTAATCCTCTATATGTTTAATTCTTATGTCGACATTCGTCAACTTCATCATCAAATATGTATGTGAGCGGTGTGGAGGTCCTAGTTCAAGCGAATTTTGCAATTCGTGCGAATTATCCATCAAAAATGCTTTTCTAAGTTATTTCGACCACCCGCCACAACCTGAAATACATTCTAATCTTGACAAACCAGTTCAAACGTCGGAGCTACCCCAAGCACTCATCGAGGATTACGAGGACACTTTCTTTGAAGATGGAGCCCGTAATCTAATCGAACAAATTCAAACCGATGAAAAAAGGTCGAGAATTAGAATTGATTACGATGAACCCGTTCAAACGCCGGTGACTAGCAAGAATGACTTGCCTAATCTTCACGTTTCTCAAGGACCAGAACCGGAGACCATAACGGAAGTGGTGGAAATTGCTAGCTCTCAGAGCACACCACTTGTCCCACCTCCTGATCTTTCTGAATGTTCTTCGAGACTTGATAGTCATCCGGATCACCATGTTGATTTTGTTGATTCCTTGGATAAACTGATTCCTCTTCATAATTATCAAATGCAATCGTTTATTCCTTGTGTCGGTTGTGGTGAGCCTCTTTATGGTTCACCCTGTCGTTGGTGTACATGTGTACAATGTGGTAATGATATTCATAACGGGAGTTGTTTATTTTGTGGTTCAAGGAATTCATTTGATTATGATCCTAATCAGAACTCATTTAACGACTCCTCAAACTTTTCCAATTACCCACCCCAGCCCGACCAATATTCATATGATCAACACTTCTGTTGTGAATCTTGTGGAGGTCCTCACCAAGGATTTGAGTGTCAATCCGGAAACACGTTTGTCTATGAACAGTTATCCAATGATGCTCAGAACTTTGGTTATGACCAAAATCCATATGATTCACCATTCCAGACTCAACAGTTTTACTGTTGTGACTACTGTGGAGGTCCCCATTTCAGCTCTGATTGTCAAATAGGGAACCCAGTTCCTTGTAACAATCATGACTCTCACATATTTGAAAATTTCCAACCTCCACAGCAATATACGGTTCAAACTCCACCTGAGCCGTTATCTCAAGAAATCTCCCAGGAATTTGAAACCGCAATGAAAACACTTGAGGAAATGATGAGTAATTTTAAGAATCAAGTGAGTGGTGAAAAGTCCATGGGAGAATTGCTAGCCGAAGAGCGAAAGGCCCGCCAATCTAGGGAAGAATCATTAGTCCTAGAGCAAGCAGCTCTAAGACGTTCCCAATTTCTTAAGGCAGCTCTTTATGATGATGATGAGGAGAGTTTTTATCCTTTTAGAGATAATACTTCTCAACTCCCTCAGTCAGTTGATATTCCAGCAGTTGAGATTCCATCTCAAACAACTGCTATCACACCCGAGATTCACACTCACTCTCTTATTATGGGGGACGAGCATCTCGACACTGTTCCTGAAAAGGAATCGGACGAATTCATAAAGTCTAGTGTTGAGGACCTTGTCCCAATCCCAGGAGAGTCACAGGGAATTCTTGATCATGTGTGTGATATCCCTCCTCCTCTTGTCTTCCAAACAGATCATGTTGAGATGCTCTCCGATTCTGATAATGATGATTCATTATCTTGTGGAGACATCATTTATGTGGAAGATTCACCTTCTGAGCTTGTTAGCTTAGAAGAAGAGAATGATGAAGTTACTGACAATGAAATCAAAGATGAAGCTCTTCGAGCAACATTATTGAAGGTCAGTCTTCTCATTTCTAAAATCGAGGCTTTCAAAGAGAAACCTATTTCATCTCCTACCCCCATTAAGGGTAGTGACATTTTTTCCGATGATTCTAATCCGGAAATGAAAGCCTCTTGTTTTGATAATATGGGAGAGAAGATTAGTGGCAGTACCACTTCTCATTCTCATAATTCTCTCCTCGATCATGAATCATTTACTTTTGAGGAGTTCACCATTGAACCCACTCATATCAATTCTGAATATGATTCATTTACCTTCATGGAGTTCTCAGATGAACTCACTCATATCATATCTCCGCCGGAGTATGATAACTTCTACTTTGATCTAGACACACCCGAGATATGTCTAGACCAATTGAGCTTAACTGAGGAGATTCATGAAACTATGAATTCTCCTATTGAGGATGAAGAGTTAGTCATGATTTCTATCATGATTTTCTTTCTTTTCTTCATATATTCTGTCACCTCTCCTGTTCTTCACTCCTTCGGGAATGAAGACATTATCTTTGATCCCGGCATTTTCATGTACCATTTGTGAGCCGGTTCTATGTATATCTCATCGGTGTGGAACTTTCACGTGCTTCAAATGTTTGTCCAAACATCTTGAATGAAAGTCCGATGGAGATTGTTTTTCCACTTTGCTTCCCCATGAACCAATTAATTCGGGGTCGAGTCAAGCTAGCGACTCGGTAATCAAAAACAGTAGCACGCACCATATGGGTTTTCACCCATATTTCTGTCTTCTTACCCCCTTTCTACCACCCTAGTGTGGGGGAGTTACCCCACATGTTATAAAAAAAAAAAAAAAAAAAAAAAAAAAAAAAAAAAAAAAAAAAAAATCTTCTTTCTAAATAATGGCCGTAGTATTTCCCTTTTACGTTCTTTGTTTCGGCATAACCGCCGGTACTTTGAATATTGAGGGCAATATTCATTTCTAAGTGTGGGGGGGAATTCTCACGAATTTTATCATATAATTATACCAATTCCCCCGTTTTTGGCCAAAAATTTTTTTTTGGAGTAAGTGTTCTACACTTACTCAATTGGTTATCAGTCCGCCATGTCTATTAGACAAAAGGATTGGCTAATCCAGGAGCAAACGGCTCTTGGTAAAGATTTCTCAAATCCGTTGACGGCTTGCAATTTGCCCAAAATTGTATGGTATTCAGCTCACCATATCCTAAAAAGTGAAGAGTTGGCTAGCCCGCAAGATTATGGCTTGTGGTAAAGGCAGTGGAAAATCCATAATTGGTAATCAGCTCACCAAAGATAATACTGATAATTTATCTAAGAGTTGGCTAGTCCAGAAGGGTACGGCTTCTGGTAAAGACAAAATCAAATCCGTTGAAAGCTGGTGGTTTGCTCAAAATCACATGGTTATCAGTGTACCATGGTTCTTACTTGAACTGAAACATTTGGCTACTCCAGAAGTAATGGCTTTTGGTAAAGAGTTTAAAATCCATTATGTTTTCTCAAATCATTGCTAGGGACTAGCAATATCTCAGTGTGGGGGATTGATGAGTGTGTAAATACTCATCATTTTTGTACCATTTAAACTGCAAATTCATCTGAAAACACTCAGAAACACATCAAAATGATCAAAATATCACAAATCAGTGTTTTATGTGTTTTAAATACAAAAATATCAAAATCAGATGAAAAACATATCAAATTTGCAAAAATTGCAGTTTCAGTCCCCCAAGTTTCTAAAATTGTCAAAAATAGTCCCTGAGTCAAAATTTCAAAAGAAAAGTCACCAAAGGTCCTTTTTAAATCATAACTTGTCAAATTAAGTCCTTTGGTGAAAAATATGAAAAGTTTGAGAAAATTACAAGAATGGTCCTTCAAGTTTGAAAATTGGCAAAATTGGCCCCTGGAAAATTGGAAAATGACAGAATTGGTCCCTGTACTTTTGAAGCTTGTCAGTATTAGTCCTTGGAATATCTTTGATGAGTTGGCAGCTATGGTCCATCAATTTTTCAGAATTACACAAATGGTCCTTGTTAATTATTAACTCTTTACCAATTTTGGACCCTTGGCATTTTGGTCCCCTGTCATTTTTAATTATGGACCCCTGGTATTAATAACCGGTCAAATGGGTTGACTAACACTACACGCGCCAAAAAGAAACCTTTCCCCTATCCTCTTCACCCACCATTTCTGCAAAAGCCTGCAACCCCTCTCCTCCAGCTCACCTTTCACTCCCTACTCACTCCACCCTCAACTATAATACAAGAAACAATAATTGTTCACCTCCCCTACACTCAATCTCCTCAACTGGTATAAAACATTTTTCCCGCCAAAACACAATGGAGGGCTTAGATTCACCCAAGTGATCCAATGGTCATGAGGAGTGCTGGGATTAACTCAGAAGAGAGAGAAAAAGCAACTTGAGCTATAAAAGGAAGGGAAGAAAGAAGAAAAAGAGTAGTTAGTTAGTTTTAAAGATTTTCCTAATGTCGTTTTTTAAAGTTTATGTTTTAATTTAAAGCAAATGTTGTAATTCTAGTTTTATTGTATTATAACTAAGTTGAGACTTCATTGTAATGTGTTTTTGAAAATCAATTCAACTTTTTATATAAATTTCAAGTTTCCAGGTTACTGTTGAAATTCTCAATTCTAAATTCTCATGGTTAAGCTTGCAGTAGCTTATATTTTATCTCAAATAATCTTGTAGAAGCTTATGTTAGCTTTGTATCAGCTTGCAATCAAGTTCTAAGTAATTTAGGTTCAGGGTCAACAGAAGTCAAACTCAAGCAGTTGGTTTGGGAAATGGTTATTTGGGCATTGCAGTGGTGATTTTGGATTGGTTTAGAATAGTTTAGCATAGTGTGGGTTTGGTTTAAGCTATTAAATCAGCTGGAGCACTTGTAAGTTGATTCTCATTTTTAATTTTTTATTCAGTGGCAGTTTATGATTGTGTTTGTAATCTGTGAACATTACATGGCTTAAATCCGTTTATTTAGTAGTAATTAGGTTCATTAGATAGAGGTTAAGTGGTAAAATTGGATAACTCATTAATCTGCCTATTCATTAGTTCTAGTCAGTTCACAAATGGGTGTTTGGATCTAATGGTTAACCTGAATTAGAGGTTAGTGTAGTGGATGCTTTGCATTGCAGTGGTTCCCAGTAAGTGAATTAGAGTCCTTAGGTTCATGTTTTTGCATCTCAGAACTCTCAAAGTCAAAATCTCTATCCTTGGTCATTAACAGGTAAACTGTTGGGTTTTTGCATATCCAAATCTTGTTTCATGATTCAAAATCCATAGATATATATTGCAGTAGTCTCCTTTCATGTATTCACATCATTTCCAATCCATAAATCAAGATCAAAACTCAGAAAAGTCAATTTATCAGTTTTGTGAAGAAAGTCAAAATTGCAAATACAGTTTTGAGTCAAAATGGAAAGAATTTTCTTGAGCTCATTTATTGGCCAATCTAAGTGAATCTTGTTGCTTTGAAATCTTCCACTGGTCTACTTTCCTATGGTCATTTTATAAGATTTTTGCAATTTTTTCTTTAAGCTCAAACTAGCTTATCAAAATGCTACTTAATCCCCTGTGCAGGGGTCTGTCAACTGCACAGGTGTTATGCAGAAATTGCAGAGCCTGCACAGGTTCCATTTAAGCTCATCCAGGTCCAGTTTTTGGTATACATGTTCCCAACCAGGTCTTCTGTAGGTTCCAATTGGTAGTTTTAAGTTTCAGCTTATTTTGGAACCAGTGCATAAGCTGAAAGTGGAAGCCTGTTTCCTGTTTTGCTGTCACATCAGTTAGCTCATAATCTTTGCATCTTGCATATTAGAGGTTGAGGCTTGTTGATTTCAGTTGCATTTGGTCCTTTTTAGCTCATTATAGCTTACTTATCAGTTTGGTGCCTTTTGGGTTCCATTTGCTTATCAAAGTGCTTATTTGATAAGCACTTTGATCATCAGTTTCATATTCTGCCTCATAACACCATGATTTTCCATTTTTCTTAGCTTCTTATTATTATTTTAAGCATTTCCTGAATTTTTCAGATTTTTCCTAGCTTGTTTGGTATTTTTCTGAATTTTAATTAGTTTTTAAGCACTTTTAAATAGCATTTAATACAAAAAATTAGAAAAAGGTTCTAAAAAATAAGTTTTCATTTTTATTAAGTTAAGATAAATATAAAAAGCCAAAAAAGTATTTTTCCATACTTTTCTTAGTTAAATTTGTATTTTTAAATAATTTAATTAGTTTTAAATAGTTTAAAAATCATAAAAAATAGAAAAATAACCAGAAAAATACAAAAATAGTTTTTAAAATTCTCTTTTGATATTTTAGACTTTTTCATTTCATAATTTTATTTTTCTAGGTTTATTTCCTATTTTCTTGGATTTTAGGTAATTATTAAATAGTTAAAAATAGTTTTTAATTAATAATAATTAATTAAATAGTTATAAAAATAATTTTCTTTTTCTAAAAAGTTTCTTTTAACATTAGGATTGTAAAAATGTATTTTTCATATTTTTAGGACTTTTATTTCTTAGATTTCACTTTTTATTTTGTACGTTTACGTTATTTTTAATTTAAACGTACGTTTTAGGTTTTAAACGTTCATCACTTTAAAAATAGTGATAGCGTTTATTTAATAGATTTTAACTTTTTAAATCTTCTTTAATTTGCATTTAAGCCGTTTTTATCTGTTGGCTTTTTCTTGTAGTTATAATCATAATCTGATCCTTTTCCCGTTCAAATCTCGCGATCACTAAACGTTTGATAATCCATTGCACAACTCGCTGGGACATAACGACCCGAGGAAACACTGTACTCCTCAGATCTTCATTGCATTCGTGCTTAAGCTGTTTTAAGTTTTCTTACGCTTGCGTGAGAGAACTTGACTGTTTTGCGCGCATCAAATATCAATTAAAAGCATTGTTTACAATCCACCCCAAAATGTACACCCAAATCGCCTTAGCCTACCTTGTATGCACTCACTTTTAGTGCATTATTGTTATCATACTAAACCCTTAGTTCAATTATCTAGTTACTTGCATAAGTTGCTAAGTAGAGTCATATTGATCTGCGCAAAACAGTCAAGTCTAAACAGACTTAAAACTGCCCAGACACAAATACAATTAAGATCAGAGAATACAGGGGATTCCCGGGTCGTTTAGTCCCAAGGAGACTCAATGGTGTGTTAAACAAACTCAGAGGATAGAATGATCACTAAGGATAGTGATCTGCAAAGGTTATGATTAGAAATTACACTACTGATTGATTGGAAAGGAATTGAGTACAGATTTGGAAAGCACAACAACCAGATCAAAGAAATGTAAACGTAAGTTTTAGAAACTACGTATACGCACAAAATAAAAAGTGAAAACTAAGAAATAAAAGGCCTAAAAATATGAAATTAACATTTTTGGAATCCTAAAAATAAAAGAAAATTATTAGAAAAGAAAAATTATTTTTAACACTATTTAATTAATTACTATTAATTAAAAACTAATTTAACTACTTAATAAATATTCTAAAATAGAAGAAAATACAAAATAAGGCTAGAAAAATAAACTTATGATTCTGAAAAATCTAAAATACTATAAAACTAATTTTAAAACTAAAAATATATTTTTCACACTTTTTATTTAATTATTACTAATTAATTATTATTTAAAATACACTTAATTACTAGAAAATAGAAAATAAACTTGGAAAACTAAAATTTTAACTTTGAAAAATCTAAAATATGATAAAACTAATTTTAAAACAGAAAATATATTTTTTAGGCTTTTTAATTATTTATTACTAATTAATTATTATTTATTAACTATTTATAATTATAATAAATACTAAAAAGATAGAGAAAAATCTGAAACTTTTTCTAAAAATCCTATAAGATGACAGAAACCTAAGAAAAGTAGAAAAACAAGTTTTGCTTATTAATAAGTTGAAAAGAAAAATCAAAAAGCTAAAAAATCTTAAATAAACGCTATCACTATTTTTATATTGATGTTTTTGTGATTTTTCTTTTTGAAAACTACTTATATACTAATAATATGAAACTTTAATAAAGACAAAAAATTTACAACTCACAAATAAGCTGATTTGATGGCTTATTGATCCAACAGTGCTATAATAGCTTATTTGGTGGCAATAAGCTCAAATAAGCTTGAACACTGAAACAGAAGCTAGATTAAGGTGAAAATAAGCTAAAACAACTATCTTGAAACTAAAAGACACAAACAATCAAACTGCAAAGCTCAAATAAGCCAATAAGCACTTTGGCTATTTGAGATGAAAAACAGAAAATGGGACAGACTTTAAGCTCTTAGCAGCCCTACCAAACAAGCTCAAAAGTGAAAAATAAAACTTGACAATCCAAGAAGACCAGGTTGGCTTTCCAAAGAACTAGAGATCACAAGATTTGGACAAGTAATAAGCTTGATGCAAGCTTATCAATTGGGACTTAACCACTGTGCACAGGACAGTTTCCAGAACAGGTACCCCACAAAAAGCAGAAAAATAAGCACTTAAACAGCTGAGAAACCAAGATCTATCATTTTTGTATTTTTCTTGAGCAACTAGACTTTAATTCCCCAAAACCTTATAAACTGAATCTCACTAATAAGCCCTCAGTGGAATTCCAAATTTTATTCAAAAACGACCTTTTTGAAATTTTGACTTTTTGAGAAAAACCAAAAAGTTGACCAAAGTGAGATTTGATCTGATCTAGAGCACTTAATATGTTGTTTTAAAGTATGTTAAGACTGAATTAAGCAAGATTTTCAACTTATGAACACAAAATGATGATCATAGATTATTAACTGTCAACAGTGACTGCATAAGGCATGTTTAACTGTAATTTTGACTCTTTGCTAATAAAGACTTGATTTCTTGACTGAAATTAGTTGCTTAGACCTATTTAAACAAATTTCCAACAAAGCTAAGAATCAAAGAACCTTTGAACATAAAAAACCAAACACCCCTTATACTTGACTGTCATGAAGTTTTCAAAGCAAATCAAAGATTTAAACCATGAACTTGATTCTAGACCTTATATAATCTATTTGTTATGACTAATTAAGCTTTAAACAACTACTCTTACAACATAAAACTTAACAATCACCAAAATACAATTTTAACTGTCAAAATGGAATTTTCTTAAAACACAAATTTTAAAGAACAAGCTACTAGTTTTAAGGCTTAAACACACTATATTATAACTAGTGAACACAAAGAAACAAAAATATAAGCTAATTAATCACTACAACAGTAAAATGCCAAATTTATCAAAAAGCTTACAAATGCTTCCAATGCTTAATACTGAGAACCAAGATCAATGAGCACCCCTATAAGCTTACCAATAAGCTACTAACCCAAGGCCATCCATTATATACCCTGCTCCAGCCTTCTTGTACCTTTCACCATGATTTTTGATTTTTCAAGTATTTAATTGGATTTTTGGTGAATTTTCTGATTTTTCTTCGAAATTGAATTTTAGAGTTTCTAAAAGCTTGAAATAGCTTTCTAGGAGCTTAAGTGACTTATTCTAATCCAGACAAACAACTGAAAACAACATTTGATCCAACTTGAAATTTTGCATGAATATGAGAAATTGCATAAACTGAAATACACTTTGACACTTCAATTAAAGTTTCACAGAGGCTTTCTTATATCATTAGAACTTGAAATACAAAGTTTTTAGATAAAAACATACACTTGAAACTTAAAAATGCTTAAAACTACAATAAAAGCTTAAAATTACACTAGATAGTCTTTTACAATACATATCTCTCTCTTTTATAGACTTTTCCACATTCCCACATGTCTTCTGAATCTTTCCCACCAAACTAGAGCCATTGGATCACTCAAAATGATCATAACCGTCCACATTGCTATTTGGCGCCAAAAATTCTTCAAGCAGGTTTTATCATTAATTGAGTTTGGTTGAGGTAATTAAAGGTTTTGGAGTGTATAGGAGTTGGAGGGGACATGGTATGGGAGGGGGAGTTGAAAAATGGTGAAAACCAGTCATGGTTTTGGGTATACAGACTTGGGAGAGACACTGCTACAGTACCCTGTTTTTGAGCGCGTATCTTCCTTTTTTGACTTTCATTGACCGAACCTTAATAACACATGGGGGGTTCAAAAAGGGTTGTGGCTGGGGCCAAATTGGATTGTGACCTGGGGGGTCAAGGGCAAAGGGTCAAGGCAGTTGGGTTTGGGCCTGTTATTGGGCTTTGGATATTATATTGTGTCCGTTTGGTTTAATTATTAAACAAGGACCAAAAGTGCAATTTTGCCAAACTCCAAGGACTGAAATTGAACATTTCCAAACTTCTCACAAGGACCAATTTTGACAAACATTGATAAAACAAGGGCCCTTTTTGCATAAAATCCATTTTTTAAAGGTCCAAGGATTAATTTTGCAATTTTTCAAAGTTTGAGGACCTTTCTTGCCAATTGACCAAAAATTCATTCAAGGATCATTTTTAACAACTTAGAATACTTCAGGGACCTTGAATGATGAATTTCCACATTTTTGAATTTCCAGGGACTAGATTTGACAACTTTTAAAACTTGGGGGACTAAAACTGCCAATTTTGCAAACTTTATACATTTTTCATCTGATTTTGATATTTTTGCATTTAAAACACATAAAACACTGATTTGTGATAATTTGATCATTTTGATGTGTTTCTGAGTGTTTTCAGATGATTTTGCAGTTTAGATTACACAAAAATGATGAGTATTTAGACACTCATCAATCCCCCACACTGAGATATTGCTAGTCCCTGGCAATGATTTGAGAAAACCTTGATGGATTTGAAAAACTCTTTACCAAAAGCCATCACTTCTGGAGTAGCCAATTGTTTTGATTCAAGTAAGAATCTTGGTACAACGATAACCAAATGATTTATTGGCAAATCATAAACCATATAACGGATTTGATGTGTCTTTACCAGAAGCCGTACCCTTCTGGACTAGCCAACTCTTAGATAAATTATCAGAATTATCTTTGGTGAGCTGAATACCAATTATGGATTTTCCACTGCCTTTACCACAAGCCATAACCTTGCGGGCTAGCCAACTCATTATCTTTTGAGGATGATGGGGAGCTGAGAAACCATACAATTTTGGGCAAATTGCAAGCCATATAAACGGATTTGAGAAATCTTTACCAAGAGCCGTTTGCTCCTGGATTAGCCAATCCTTTTGTCTTACAGACAAGGCGGATTGATAACCTGATGAGAAAGTGTAGAACACTTACTCCAAAAAAAAAAAAATTTTGGCCAAAAACGGGGAAATTGGGTAGATAATATATATGAAATTCGTGAGAATTCCCCCCCACACTTAGAAATGAATATTGCCCTCAATATTCAAAGTACCGGCGGTTATGCCGAAACAAAGAACGTAAAAGGGAAATACTACGGCCATTATTTAGAAAGGGATTTTTTTTTTTTTTTTTTTTTTTTTTTTTTTTTTTTTGAAACATGTGGGCAACCCCCCCACACTAGGGTGGTAGAAAGAGGTGAGAAGACAGAAATATGGGTGAAAACCCATATAGCATGCTACTGTTTTTGATTACCGAGTCGCTAGCTTGACTCGATCCCCGCATTCATTGGTTCATGGGGAATGTTTGTAAATCCGGGACAACCACAGGAGGAATGTCCTCTCCAAAGTAATGCTTAACTCGATGACCATTCACTTTAAAATTAGGACCATCGGGTTGAGATAACTCAACGGTACCATAAGGATAAACCTTAGCGATAGTGAATGGACCAGACCAGCGGGACTTGAGCTTTCCCGAGAAAATCTTCAATCTAGAATTGAAAAGAAGGACTCGATCACCAACGTTGAAAACGCGGTTCTTGATCTTGGAGTCATGAATCTTCTTTGTCTTTTGCTTGTAGATCAAAGAGTTCTCATAAGCTTGATCACGAAGTTCATTTAGTTCATTCATTTGAACTTTTCTATGATCACCGGCTGTCTGTATATCGAAGTTTGCATGCTTTAAGGCCCAGTAAGCCTTGTGCTCTAGCTCAATCGGAAGATGACATGCCTTCCCGTATACCAGCTTGTATGGAGTGCACCCGATGGGTGTTTTGTAAGCTGTACGGAAGGCCCAGAGTGCGTCATCAAGCTTATCCGACCAGGATGCACGATTTTCGCCTACTGTCCTTTCAAGAATCCTTTTAATACCACGGTTTGAAACTTCCACCTGCCCACTTGTTTGGGGGTGGTATGCAGTAGAGAGACGGTGGGTAACACCATACTTTTGCATGACTCTTTCAAATTGGTCATTACAAAAATGTGTACCACGATCACTGATTATCGCTCTCGGAGTTCCAAACCTGGCAAACAGAGATTTCAAAAATTTCACAACTACTCGGGCATCATTGGTGGGTAAAGCTTTTGCTTCAACCCATTTTGACAGATAGTCAACAGCCACGAGTATGTACTTGTTACCACGAGAAGATGGAAATGGCCCCATAAAATCAATACCCCATATGTCAAATATCTCACAAACTTGAATGGCATTTTGTGGCATTTCATTCCTTTGAGATATGTTTCCATGACGTTGACACGCGTCACAGGTTTTGACATAATCGTGGGCATCTTTATAGATTGTGGGCCAATAGAACCCGGAATCAAACACCTTTTTGGCGGTGTAGTTTGGACTATGATGGCCCCCGGTGGGTCCAGCATGGCAAGCTGTGAGAATGTCAATAGCTTCCTGTCCATAAACACACCGTCGGATGACTTGATCCGCACAGATTTTGAATAAGAAAGGGTCGTCCCAGAAATAATGTTTAACATCCTTGAAGAATTTATTCTTCTGCTGGTTCGACATCCCTTTCACAATGAAGTTACCCGCATGGTAATTTGCAAAGTCAGCAAACCATGGGGTAGAAGAGTTTCCACGAAAAGAAACCGCATTCAGTGTCTCGAGAGGAAATGTTTCATTTATTTCCTTTTTCTCGAAAACATCTTGGTGAGGGTTTTCTAATCTGGACAGATGATCAGCTGCTAGATTCTCAGCTCCTTTTTTATCACGTACAATGATATCAAATTCTTGGAGGAGGAGAATCCAACGAAGCAATCTCGGCTTTGCATCTTGTTTTGCAAAGAGATATTTAAGAGCCGAGTGATCCGTATATACTACGCATTTGGTCAAGATAAGATACGGCCGAAACTTCTCAAAAGCATACACCACGGCTAATAGCTCTTTTTCTGTGGTGGTGTAATGAGTTTGAGCCTCAGTCATAGTTTTGCTTGCGTAGTGAATAGGCTGAAAATGTTTATTTCTTCGTTGCCCTAGGACTGCACCGATAGCAAAATCACTTGCATCGCACATGAGCTCAAAAGGCAAGTCCCAGTCAGGAGCAACGAGAATGGGTGCTTCAGTTAGCTTTTTCTTCAATGTTTCAAAAGCTATGATGCACTCAGGTGAGAAGATAAAAGGAGCATCCTTTTCAAGAAGATGGGTCATAGGCCGGGCGATTTTGGAAAAATCTTGAATGAATCTACGATAGAAACCGGCATGACCTAAAAAACTCCTAATACCCTTGACGGTAGTAGGATGAGGCAGCTTAGCAATGACATCAACTTTTGCTCTATCTACCTCAATCCCGTTCTTAGAAATCTTATGGCCAAGGACAATGCCTTCTTTGACCATAAAGTGGCTCTTCTCCCAGTTTAGACAAAGATTGGTGTCTTCACACCTTTGAAGCATTTTATCTAAATGGGAGAGACATGATTGAAAAGAATCCCCAATGACCGAGAAGTCATCCATAAACACTTCCATTGTTTCCCCGATCATGTCGTGGAATATGGCCATCATACATCGTTGGAACGTGCCAGGAGCATTACATAAGCCAAAAGGCATACGTTTGTAGGCAAAAGTTCCGTATGGGCAAGTGAATGTGGTCTTCTCTTGATCCTGTGGATCAATAGGGATCTGAAAGTAACCCGAGAAACCATCAAGGAAGCAATGGTACTCATTCCCTGCTAGTCTCTCAAGCATCTGGTCCATGAAGGGTAGAGGAAAATGGTCTTTACGGGTGGCGTCATTCAACTTACGATAGTCGATGCAAACACGCCATCCCGTAACCAATCGAGTTGGAATTAACTCGTTATCTTCATTTGTGATAACAGTAATGCCACCCTTTTTTGGGACACAATGAATTGGGCTGACCCAAGGACTGTCTGAGATCGGGTAAATCAATCCTGCATCAAGAAGTTTGATAACCTCTTGTTTGATAACATCATGGATTTTTGGATTCACTCGCCTCTGATGTTGAACTGCGGGTTTGAAGTCATCCTCCATCAAGATTTTATGAGTACAGAACTCAGGGTTTATACCTTTGATGTCGAAGAGTTTCCAAGCAATTGCTTGCTTGTGTGACTTCAAGATTTTAATGAGAGCAGCTTTTTCATCTTTACTCAAATCTCGAGCAATAATGACGGGTAATTTATCATCACCTTCTAGAAATGCATACTCGAGATGAGGAGGTAAGTCCTTAAGCTCAACCTCAGGAAATTCTTCAGTTTTCTCAACTGAATTGACTTCCTCGTTATGAAGCTTGAAGGGAGGGAGAGGAGGAGAAGTATCCAGATTTGACACTTTCTCAAGAAAAAATCTCCCTCCAGATTAATCTCATCAGAAATTGAATCACTAGGATGAGGGGTTGATGATGGATCATCATTGAGCAACTTCTCAATAAGAAGTATGTCCCCCTCAATATCAATTGGAGCGTGATCAATTTCCCAAGGTACAGAATCACTAGCCAAGTATGCTTCAATCTCATCTAAGATGAAGTCGCTTCCCTCAAACGGAGTGAGAGAAGGAGTAGAATTGGCTATGATAGGCTGAGAAGATGTGGTGGAATCCCCACTCACAGAATTATGAGAATAACCAAGAACTTCTTGAGAGTACTCGTCAGAAGCAACATCAATGATATCTATTCGGTTAACCGATTCAGAATCATAGTTTGCGGAGTACCTCGAAGTTTGGTCAAGGTTGAAAGTGACAGCTTCATTACCAACACGCAATGTGATTTCTTGCTCAAATACATCTATGAGAGCACGGCCCGTTCTCAGGAATCCTCGACCAACAATGAGAGGAACCCGATGATCGGCATCAAAATCAACAACCACGAAGTCAGCTGGGAAATGGAACTTTCCTACTTTCACAAATACGTCCTCGGCAATGCCAAGAGGACGGGATATGGAACGATCTGCAAGCTCGAGAGTCATGCATGTAGGAGTGAGTTCCGGAAGAGAAAGTTTCTTCCACACTGAATATGGCATAAGATTAATGCTTGCACCAAGATCTGCAAGGGCAAAGCATTCAACCATTCCTGGGAATACACAAGGTAAGAGAAATTTCCCAGGATCTCCAAGCTTTTCAGGAAGCTTCTTCAGAATAACTGCTGAGCAGTTCTCGTTAAGAGGAGTCTTAGCCATTTCAAACAGCTTTTCCTTATTGCTTAACATGTGTTTGAGAGTAGATGCAAATTTGGGCATCAGCATGATAGCATCCGCAAAGCTTATGTCAAAATGTAACTTTTGGAAAATTTGGAAAAATTTATCCATTTGATGACTAGCTTTCTCACGGAGCTTTTGCTCATTCAAACGCGATGGGTAAGGAATAGAAGATTTGGATTTCTGATTCTCAACAGGAGCTATAGGAGGTTCAAAAACAACTCCTTGATTAGACTGGGGTTTCTGGACCACTTGAGGTTGGACTACCGAAGGTTGGACGTGTGCGGTACTTCGTGGGCTTGAATTATGCACTTTGTCCGTAGTATCCTTGATAACTTGACTCATTGGCAATGGTGGAGGTGGCATTGGAGTCGTAGGTCCATTATGTTTTGGAGGTTCACTGTCCACTACCTTAGGAAGAGAAGAGGAAGAAGAGGTAGTAGGAACAGCAGGTCCAGTGTATGAAACACCACTTCGGGTTGTGATCGCCTTGGCATCGCCCCTCGGGTTAGCGATCGTGTTGCTCGGTAAAGTACCTGAGCCCGAGGGTCGATCATTTAAAGACTTCTTCAGATCAGCAATCTGACTGACCAACAATCTGTTCATTTCATCTTGGGATTTCATAAACTGCTTCAGTAACTCATCAGATGATGGTCCTGGAGGAGTAATGACGGGAGGAGCTGGAGGGACAATTTGAGGCCGTATGTTTTGATTATGACCAAAATTCCCTTGATTAGGATTCATATTCCCATGAAATTGATTCCCTCGATTGAAATTGTTTTGATGAAGGTTCCCTTGTTGTTGGAAACCTTGATTGGGTCCAGGATAGAAATTACCTTGGTTTTGATAACCTTGGTTCATTCTTGGTTGGTTCTGATTCCGGTTTTGCATGTTGTGATTTGGATTGAAACCGGGTGGTGCCTGATTAGTGTTAGCACGGTAGTGTGGTTCATTTTGAGGACGGTATTGATTACCTCCTTGTTGTGAACTACCGGCTAAAGCATTTGCTTCAAAAGGACTACCATCGGTGGCAGTACAATTGTAGTAAGCGTGAGGACCACCACAAGTGACACAAACTTCAACTTTCTTCACTTCAGCATGTGTTGGTGGCTGAGTGAAGGAGACTTTCTTCTGGTTAGCAAGAACCAAAGCCTGAACAATGTCTGTTAGTTTATCAATCTTAGCATCGGTGCTAGATGTACTCACGGGGGATGAAGAAGAAGAAGGTCCAGCATTAGACTGATATGTCTTAGCTCTGAAAGGACGGACCTGAGATTTGTTCTCAATGATCTGCAAGGCCTCTTTGGTGGTCTTGCTCAAGAAATTACCTCCCGCGGAGGCATTCAAAGAATCTTGATTGGCCTGATTGAGACCTTTGTAGAAAGTATCCATTTGCATTAACTCGGTAAAACCGTGATGCGGACACTTGCGAAGCAACTCTTTGTAACGATCCCATGCCTCCCCGAATGATTCATCAAATCTCTGAGAAAATTTCATTATCTCATTCTTAAGACTTGTGGTTCGGGATGGAGGATAGAACTCGTTAACGAACTTGGTGACAAGATCTTCCCATGTCTCTATAGAACGAGGGGGTTGTTTCTCAAGCCAATTCCGGGCTTGTCCCTCTAGAGAAAATGGGAACAGAAGAAGCTTGATAGCTTCGGATGGGACATTCTTGTACTTGATGGTAGATGCTATCTTGTTAAACCATCGAATGTGTGCATGAGGATCATCCCGCTCAAAACCATAGAATTAGCTTTGGGTTACTAGATTGAGCAACCCGGTTTTGAGCTCGAAAGTGTCAGCCACGATGGCTGGAACAACAATGGCATCTCCGTAACCCTCGATGGGTGCTTGGAGAAGCTCATTCATAGGTTTGTCTTCTGCCATTTCGACAGGAGGTGGTGGTGGTAGACGTTCCTCAGTCACGGCTGAAGGAGCTGAACGTCCTCTACGTCTACGAGGAATGTTTCCAAGTTCAGAAAGTGGACTTGTAGAACTGGAAGAACGAGTGCGCATGCACTATGTATAAAAACCAATTTTCAAAACAAATGAGGCAAAACACAAGTGAACTTAACCAATAATCACAAATGAAATGGCTTCTTTGAAAAAGGTACACCAAATCACAAGTGACACAAAGGCAAGTTTTATATCTGATGTTCGGGAACTTATTAATGGTCGCACCCCCAGTTAGGTAGTGCACTGCCTTGATTTGCGGTGGTTGATTTTTATGTATATTTTAAGTACCACTGAAAAGACGTAGGTTAGATTTGTGCAGATGGGTTCAAAAACTTTTGGACAATATTTTTGTTATCGTCCCGTTTAACCAAATCGTATCTCTTCAAGAATCACCTTAAAAGAGAATAGAAAATAGAAAACGTTTCGATTATTTTGTTGTTTTATATTTTTTTTTGGTGTTTTAACACTTTAGGAAAAGTGTTAATGAACTTTTTGGTTTTCTTATAACTTTACAAAAACTTTTTACAAATGATGGGTATGTGCAACAATGGATCTGAAAAATGCTAAACACACGCTAAAGCCTCCCCGGCAGCGGCGCCAAAATTTTGATCTGCGCAAAACAGTCAAGTCTAAACAGATTTAAAACTGCCCAGACACAAATACAATTAAGATCAGAGAATACAGGGGATTCCCGGGTCGTTTAGTCCCAAGGAGACTCAATGGTGTGTTAAACAAACTCAGAGGATAGAATGATCACTAAGGATAGTGATCTGCAAAGGTTATGATTAGAAATTACACTACTGATTGATTGGAAAGGAATTGAGTACAGATTTGGAAAGCACAACAACCAGATCAAAGAAATGTAAACGTAAGTTTTAGAAACTACGTATACGCACAAAATAAAAAGTGAAAACTAAGAAATAAAAGGCCTAAAAATATGAAATTAACATTTTTGGAATCCTAAAAATAAAAGAAAATTATTAGAAAAGAAAAATTATTTTTAACACTATTTAATTAATTACTATTAATTAAAAACTAATTTAACTACTTAATAAATATTCTAAAATAGAAGAAAATACAAAATAAGGCTAGAAAAATAAACTTATGATTCTGAAAAATCTAAAATACTATAAAACTAATTTTAAAACTAAAAATATATTTTTCACACTTTTTATTTAATTATTACTAATTAATTATTATTTAAAATACACTTAATTACTAGAAAATAGAAAATAAACTTGGAAAACTAAAATTTTAACTTTGAAAAATCTAAAATATGATAAAACTAATTTTAAAACAGAAAATATATTTTTTAGGCTTTTTAATTATTTATTACTAATTAATTATTATTTATTAACTATTTATAATTATAATAAATACTAAAAAGATAGAGAAAAATCTGAAACTTTTTCTAAAAATCCTATAAGATGACAGAAACCTAAGAAAAGTAGAAAAACAAGTTTTGCTTATTAATAAGTTGAAAAGAAAAATCAAAAAGCTAAAAAATCTTAAATAAACGCTATCACTATTTTTATATTGATGTTTTTGTGATTTTTCTTTTTGAAAACTACTTATATACTAATAATATGAAACTTTAATAAAGAAAAAAAATTTACAACTCACAAATAAGCTGATTTGATGGCTTATTGATCCAACAGTGCTATAATAGCTTATTTGGTGGCAATAAGCTCAAATAAGCTTGAACACTGAAACAGAAGCTAGATTAAGGTGAAAATAAGCTAAAACAACTATCTTGAAACTAAAAGACACAAACAATCAAACTGCAAAGCTCAAATAAGCCAATAAGCACTTTGGCTATTTGAGATGAAAAACAGAAAATGGGACAGACTTTAAGCTCTTAGCAGCCCTACCAAACAAGCTCAAAAGTGAAAAATAAAACTTGACAATCCAAGAAGACCAGGTTGGCTTTCCAAAGAACTAGAGATCACAAGATTTGGACAAGTAATAAGCTTGATGCAAGCTTATCAATTGGGACTTAACCACTGTGCACAGGACAGTTTCCAGAACAGGTACCCCACAAAAAGCAGAAAAATAAGCACTTAAACAGCTGAGAAACCAAGATCTATCATTTTTGTATTTTTCTTGAGCAACTAGACTTTAATTCCCCAAAACCTTATAAACTGAATCTCACTAATAAGCCCTCAGTGGAATTCCAAATTTTATTCAAAAACGACCTTTTTGAAATTTTGACTTTTTGAGAAAAACCAAAAAGTTGACCAAAGTGAGATTTGATCTGATCTAGAGCACTTAATATGTTGTTTTAAAGTATGTTAAGACTGAATTAAGCAAGATTTTCAACTTATGAACACAAAATGATGATCATAGATTATTAACTGTCAACAGTGACTGCATAAGGCATGTTTAACTGTAATTTTGACTCTTTGCTAATAAAGACTTGATTTCTTGACTGAAATTAGTTGCTTAGACCTATTTAAACAAATTTCCAACAAAGCTAAGAATCAAAGAACCTTTGAACATAAAAAACCAAACACCCCTTATACTTGACTGTCATGAAGTTTTCAAAGCAAATCAAAGATTTAAACCATGAACTTGATTCTAGACCTTATATAATCTATTTGTTATGACTAATTAAGCTTTAAACAACTACTCTTACAACATAAAACTTAACAATCACCAAAATACAATTTTAACTGTCAAAATGGAATTTTCTTAAAACACAAATTTTAAAGAACAAGCTACTAGTTTTAAGGCTTAAACACACTATATTATAACTAGTGAACACAAAGAAACAAAAATATAAGCTAATTAATCACTACAACAGTAAAATGCCAAATTTATCAAAAAGCTTACAAATGCTTCCAATGCTTAATACTGAGAACCAAGATCAATGAGCACCCCTATAAGCTTACCAATAAGCTACTAACCCAAGGCCATCCATTATATACCCTGCTCCAGCCTTCTTGTACCTTTCACCATGATTTTTGATTTTTCAAGTATTTAATTGGATTTTTGGTGAATTTTCTGATTTTTCTTCTAAATTGAATTTTAGAGTTTCTAAAAGCTTGAAATAGCTTTCTAGGAGCTTAAGTGACTTATTCTAATCCAGACAAACAACTGAAAACAACATTTGATCCAACTTGAAATTTTGCATGAATATGAGAAATTGCATAAACTGAAATACACTTTGACACTTCAATTAAAGTTTCACAGAGGCTTTCTTATATCATTAGAACTTGAAATACAAAGTTTTTAGATAAAAACATACACTTGAAACTTAAAAATGCTTAAAACTACAATAAAAGCTTAAAATTACACTAGATAGTCTTTTACAATACATATCTCTCTCTTTTATAGACTTTTCCACATTCCCACATGTCTTCTGAATCTTTCCCACCAAACTAGAGCCATTGGATCACTCAAAATGATCATAACCGTCCACATTGCTATTTGGCGCCAAAAATTCTTCAAGCAGGTTTTATCATTAATTGAGTTTGGTTGAGGTAATTAAAGGTTTTGGAGTGTATAGGAGTTGGAGGGGACATGGTATGGGAGGGGGAGTTGAAAAATGGTGAAAACCAGTCATGGTTTTGGGTATACAGACTTGGGAGAGACACTGCTACAGTACCCTGTTTTTGAGCGCGTATCTTCCTTTTTTGACTTTCATTGACCGAACCTTAATAACACATGGGGGGTTCAAAAAGGGTTGTGGCTGGGGCCAAATTGGATTGTGACCTGGGGGGTCAAGGGCAAAGGGTCAAGGCAGTTGGGTTTGGGCCTGTTATTGGGCTTTGGATATTATATTGTGTCCGTTTGGTTTAATTATTAAACAAGGACCAAAAGTGCAATTTTGCCAAACTCCAAGGACTGAAATTGAACATTTCCAAACTTCTCACAAGGACCAATTTTGACAAACATTGATAAAACAAGGGCCCTTTTTGCATAAAATCCATTTTTTAAAGGTCCAAGGATTAATTTTGCAATTTTTCAAAGTTTGAGGACCTTTCTTGCCAATTGACCAAAAATTCATTCAAGGATCATTTTTAACAACTTAGAATACTTCAGGGACCTTGAATGATGAATTTCCACATTTTTGAATTTCCAGGGACTAGATTTGACAACTTTTAAAACTTGGGGGACTAAAACTGCCAATTTTGCAAACTTTATACATTTTTCATCTGATTTTGATATTTTTGCATTTAAAACACATAAAACACTGATTTGTGATAATTTGATCATTTTGATGTGTTTCTGAGTGTTTTCAGATGATTTTGCAGTTTAGATTACACAAAAATGATGAGTATTTAGACACTCATCACATATCCTTTGTACACAGTTTTGGGACGATTGGGACTCATGGGAAAAGTTAAATTTTATGAAATGACGGGAAGGAACGTTAATTTCAAATTCCCTTTATTTACGTAATAATGTACTCCAAGTGTTTTGATCTTTTTTTCAATTCGGGTCAAATTAGTGTTAGAGAAATAAAAACTCAAGTGTAGGGATGTGCCTATAAATCCCTATTATTTTGATGTTATCATAGAGGATGGTAGAGTAAAAGTGTATTAAAAAATCGAAAAAAGAGAAAAAGAAAAAAATAGAGTGTTAAAAAATATAAATATATATATATATATATATATATATATATATATATATATATATATATATATATATATATATATATATATATATATATATATATATACGGGCTACCATCCTACATCTATCTTTAATTTATGTTTGTTTGTTTTAATTTATCTAGAGATTAGAGTATCGAGTCTTGGCTTAGCAACGCCATTCTTCTCATGATTGTAACATAAAGATTTTTGACTTGCCACCACTAAATCGCCTATCCCTCCAAACCCTTTGTTTCTCTACTGTAAGCCTAACATTACAACCCTTTAAAAGACCTCTTGGATAGGTTTTTCCTAGGTGCTTACGTCAAAGCGATGGAGGTTTGATCTAGTCTCAAGCCTATGGTAATCTATGTACTAGGACCGGTTAACGAGTGTTGATCTTCCATTTCCAACTTGATATATTTCATATACACCCGATAGATGAGAGTATCTAAACACCACTTTTGAAGCGCTAGTATGTAATTTCCGTGCTTGTTATGACTTTTGTGGGGCTTATACGTGTTGTGAATTGTTCTAAACTAATGCTTCATGACCCCTAACTTATAAATTAATTGGCGAAAAGCACATTTGCTTGAGGACAAGCAAATACCAAGTGTAGGGATATTTGATAAGGATTTAAAAGGTACACTTTTGAGGGGTCATTTAAGCCTTTAATCGATCACTTTTGTATCCGTTACTAGTTAATTTCGTTCCTTTTCACTTTTTAGGTCTCTTGATGGCAAATTGCTGGAATGACACTTATTCGGACAAAAAGGCGCGAATATATGAAGAAAATGGCCAAAGTCAAGAATCAAGACACTCAAGCTACTGGAGCAGAAGCTAACGGCGTCACAGCCACATGGCGACATCGTCGCGACACGTTTCGAGACGACTCAGAGAGAAAATTGCTATTTTGCACTTGACGGCATCAGGTTTAAAAGAGTAAGGCGTGACAACTCAGACGTCCTAGATTTGGATCCCGACGACGTCAGAGGATGAAGCCGACGGTGTCACAAGCATAAGGTGACGCCGTCACAACGTTGACGTGGCCAAGACGAAAACCTAATGGCGGCGACCCGACGGCGTCACAATTAAAGAGTTACGCCGTCGCATATTGTTACTCTATATATAGAATTCGGATTTTCAGTATTTTAGAGAGGTAGTTTTGTGGAGCAAAACCTAAACCGAACTTTGGCTATCTTGGGCAGTATCTTAGGGTTCCATACCCTATTTTACAACAAGATAAGTGATTTACTTCATTAATTCAATTATATCTTCAATTTTTTGTGTGTATGCTTGCATGTTTCCATGTCCGGCTAATTTACTTGTGTGTTTGCTTAGATCTATGAAACCTAGGTATTGAATATTGATTGGTTGTCTCTTATCTTAATTGTGATTGACCTAGTATTGCGATAGGTCATTCGTTGTGTTTTTAATGCTTGAGTAATCTTTGTGAACATTAGTTTATAATCAACTATAGTTATTGTAGTCTAAACATCCAAAGGTAACCTTAGAGTTAGTTTATGAATCCTAGAGATTTCGTAGGCAATAACCTTATGGTAGTCTCAAAGAGTTAGGGTAAAACGCATACCATACGACCTTAGAAAATACAACGCGTTAAGAATAAGGACGTGACAATTCAACCATCAATAGAAGATAACTAGGGAGTAATAGCATCTAAGTAAACACATTTTTAATCATCATAAGAGCACACAACAATAGACATAGACTACACTCACCTTGGCTTAGTTAAATTAGATAAGTAGAGTAATCGGTAGAAATACCAACCCCCCCCCAATCCAATACCCTGAGATTTGTACCTTTCAATTTTCTAAAAAAATATAAAAAAAGATAAAAAATAATCTTCCTCAACCCCAACCTTAGCGTAGTAATTTCTCTCTAGCATTCCTATTCCCCTAGAGAATGATATCAATTCCCGAGGCTTACCCTAATAATATACTACAATGATTAGGTTCACTGCCTAGGGTGTTGAAAAACTTGCTCGACGAAAAGGAAGTTTCTTTGACCCCGAACGCGCGTTGTACGCTTATCAGGGATAATGTTGTTGATGCGGTCACTTACTTGGATGTGTTTGTCGGAAGTTTGACTATGTGGTTGAATTCATGGTCCTAGAAGATTCTATAGAATTCATTGATGGAAGCCTTACTCAAGTTATATTTGGAACAAACTTTAAGAGAATGACTAGGTTGAATGAACGGATGATTGATGGTCTAATCACATTCTCCGATGGAGTTAAAGATTTTGTCTATCAAATGCCCCGTACACATCCTAGGTTTAAGCACAAAGATATAGAGGCATGCAATCGGACGGCTCCCATTCCGATACTTAGTGAGAGAGATAAACAACAAGGACTTAGGAATACTTATGAAAAAAATGAGCGATATTATAAAAAATTCCTAGAGTTAGGAGATAATTACAAGAAGAGCGAGAAAACATTGGAATGCTTTGGTATGGGCACTAAGCGTGCACGAGACAACGTAGGGGCACGACTTCGAGTCTAGCTACAAGACTCATAAATAAAGAAAAGCGCTTCGTGGGAGGCAACCCATGCTTAATTGTTTGCTTGTTTGTGTGTCGTATATCTTTTATTGATTGTTTATTCTCATGTTTGAATTTGTAAAAATGCTTTATTTTATCTTTAACCTCGTCTTAATTACATATAAAGGTATTTTACAAAAGGGATAAGTGTAGGGAGGATTACACACGTTTTCAAAAAGAACGTGAACATGAGAATTACGATCATTAAAAAAGATATACATGCGTGTTTGTTTGAGTCAAATGCTTGTATCGAGTCATAATGAATGTTTTGCAGGAAATTTTTCCAGATTCTAAAGATATAAATTTTCCAGAATTTTTTCCAGAAAATAGCAGACCAGTTTCTGTCAGGATAACCTGACGGCATCAGGGCGCAACCTGATGGCGTCAGGAGGAGTGGAAACAGGTTCTAACTTTTTCTCGTTTTCTGTGCTACTTATAAATTTTTGGAATTTTCCAGGTCTTAAATCTGTAAACATCCATTCCACAAGCATTATATCCTAGTTTAGTAGAGTCGTTTATATATTGTTACCGCCGATTTTACGCGAAGGTTTCATTTGTTTTCTTCAAGTGTGTAGGTTTTATTTATCAAGAAGAAGATACATAAGATTGGAAGGAGCTTTTCACGCATACATTCTTCTTGAAGAAGGATTTAACCACTACTTCACACGGATCCTACCGAGCTAATCAGGGGAGTATTAGTTTCTTTCGTTTTTAATTACCTTCCATTATCATAACTTTGATACTTCTGGGGAACATTGGGGACAATGTTCAGTTTAAGTGTAGGGAGGAAAAATAAAATGGGAACTTTGAAATTATGCTTATCCTTGACTATTTGCCTTGTCCAATTTCAATTGTGTTATAAACCATGAGAAATATCGGTTACGGTAATTTTGGCACCAAATTTAAAATTTTTCATGACATGTAGGAGTGGGCCATTATTCTTAATAAAGCGTCTCATGGATAGGAAGTTATATGACTAGCACAAAACCCTTTACCACTTAAATTCCAACCAAAATGTGAGGATCGCCCTTAGATTTGTAGGAATTAAGGCATTCCACTTTAATGCTTCGAGTGTGTACCGGTAGTATAATAGATTCTTGAACTTGTTTTGTGATGCATTCCGAGATCGCTAGTGAGACTACACTTGTGTAGTTAGGAATAACTAAATGATAAGAGGCATTAGGATAACCCTTGTTTTATACCCGTATTATAATTACTTCTTCCACATCGGTTGAGTAATTCCCCACACCCTTGCGTTGTACTCATCTTTAGTACACGATACTCCTAGTTAACCCCTCAGAGCCTATCCTTTTCGCGGTTCTCGTGATGTTTCGGTTTTGAGGTACACTTTTGAAGGGTCATTTATGCCCTTAATCGACCACTTTTATATCCGTTACTGCTTAATTTCGTTCCTTTTTACTTTTTAGGTCTCTTGAAGGCAAATTGCTAGAATGACACTTATTCTGACGAAAAGGCGCAAATATATGAAGAAAATGGCCACAGTCAAGAATCAAGACACTCAAGCTCCTGGAACAGAAGCTGACGGCGTCACAGCCAAATGGCGACGCCGTCACAACACGTTTTGAGAGGACTCAGAAGCCAAATTGCTATTTTGCACTTGACGGCATCAGGTTTTAAAGAGTAGGGCGTCACAACACAGACGGCCTAGATTTGGATCCCGATGGCGTCAGAAGATGAAGCCGACGGCGTCACAACCATAAGGTGACGCCGTCACAACGTTGACGTGGCCAAGACGAAAACCTAATGGTGGCGACCCGACGGCGTCACAATTAAAGAGTGACGCCGTCGCATATTGTAACTCTATATATAGAATTCGGATTTTCAGAATTTTAAAGAGGTAGTTTTGTGGTGTAAAACCTAAACCGAACTTTGGCTGTCTTGGGCAGTATCTTAGGGTTTCATACCCTATTTTACATCAAGATAAGTGATTTCCTTCATGAATTCAATTATGTCTTCAATTGTTTGTGTGTATGCTTGAATGTTTTACATGTCCGGCTAATTTACTTGTGTGTTTGCTTAGATCTATGAAACCTAGGTATTGAATATTGATTGGTTGTCTCTTATCTTAATTGTGATTGACGTAGTATTGCAATAGGTCATTCGTTGTGTTTTTAATGCTTGAGTAATCTTTGTGAACATTAGTTTATAATCACCTAGAGTTATTGTAGGCTAAACATCCAAAGGTAACCTTAGAGTTAGTTTATGAATCCTAGAGATTTCGTAGGCAATAACCTTAAGGTAGTCTCAAAGAGTTAGGGAAAAACGCATACCATACGACCTTAGAAGACACAACGCGTTAAGAATAAGGACGTGACAATTCAACCATCAATAGGAGATAGCTAGGGAGTAATAGCATCTAGGTAACACATCTTTAAATCATCATAAGAGCACACAACAATAGACATAGACTACCCCTTAGCATAGTTAATTAGAATAGATAAGTAGAGTAATCGGTAGAAATACCAAACCCCCAAATCCAATACCCCGAGATTCGTACCTTTCAATTTTCTAAAAAATATAAAAAAGATAAAAAAAATAATCTTCCTCAACCCCAACCTTAGCGTAGTAATTTCTCACTAGCATTCCTATTCCCCTAGAGAACGATATCAATTCCCGAGGCTTAACCTAATACTACGCTACAACGATTAGGTTAACTGCCTAGGGTGTTGAAAAACTTGCTCGACGAAAAGGAAGTTCTTTTGACCCCGAACGCGCGTTGTACGCGTATCACAGAGTACCCCCAAGGCTTTTAAATTGTGCTTGTATGCTATTTAACTTCCCTGCAAACTCACTTGCACTTTTATCCAGCTTCATCTTTAACGTTTCCAACTCACTTCTTAAAGTCTACAACGTGCTTTCTGAACTAAATCGGCTCCAAGACGTTTAACCTTGATAGAGTTCCATACTTCCTTTGTAGTGGTGTATTGTGCAACTTGCATCAACATGTCTTGTGGTAATGTATGGAATATCATTCATTTCGCTGTATTTTCTGCTTTCTTATCTATTGCTGTATCTTGCCTGCCACCAGTTTCTTTCATGCTATCAATCACTTTCCAAAGTCCATACGCCTTTAATATTGTTTCCATCATCAGTGCCAAAGTTGTATAATTCGTATATGTCACTTTTGGACATTGAAGTAGAACATTTCCTTCTCAAATTGATGCACTGCTTGATGCGTTATCATGCTTGTCACCTTGACCATGCTTGCTTGCTTTGATCATAACAATTGATCCTTTCTTGCTGATATTTAAAAACCAATGATTCTACTTTCTTGCCGGTTTGAATCAAGGGTTCTACTTGCTATTTGAACCTAAGAAAAAAGGCTTGAAACTTGCTATTTGAATCTTAAGGATCGAAACTTGCTATGAACCGAAGGATTTGGTCTTGACTTGCTAAGAATCACAAGGATTCGGATTAACTTGCTATGAACCACAAGGATTCAGATTAACTTGCTATGAACCACAAGAATTCTGATTAACTTGCTATAAACCACAAGGATTCGGATTAACTTGCTACTTGCTGAAACGAATTTTTTAAAGAATTCGTTTATCTTACTATGAATCTCATAAGATTCGGTCTTTGCTACTTTAATCAATTGGGGTTTTTTCTTGCTAATGGGAAATTTCTATCTTACTAACAATCAACAAAAATGTTTCCTAATTTATATGGAGTAGTAAAAAGTAAAAAGGTTGAAAGAATTAAAACCGGTCGATTAGGGTAAACACCCGACGTGCGTTCCTTTCTCTGATTCGAGATTTCAATATCCTTCCCTCGTTCTTGATTCCCCTCTTGATTGATTAAATACTTTCCAGAAAAAAACACAATTTCTGTGTTGTTAACCGAAATCGATTTTCTTCTTCTAATAACTTCTGAAATCAATGGTTACAAGTTTTGTAACAGGAACTGTTGTTTTCGTCTTTCCATGGGTCGATTAACCTTTAGCTCTGATGCCAATTGTTGCTTTTTTGCCTTCGATTAAACCTTGTTTCTGCACTTTATACAACTTCCTGAGTTTTGGGACAGCAACTTATAATCGAAATAACAAAAGTATAGAAACTGATATATGACTTATTGAATTGTATTAATAAGGAATGAATTGTTTACAGAAATCTAACCTATTTATACTACATGAATCGGTGTCTACACAAAGAGACATGTCGATTCTTCTAAAGTAAACGTTATACCTATTCTAAACGTTGTAACCTATCTTCTAACGGTTTATACCATTTCTAATAAACCCAGCCCAATACAATGGGTATACCAAAACTTACAAAATACATAACATAAAATTACACTAAACTACCCTAATCTTTTATTTTATAACATTAAAGTCCTACATTCACCCCCTAATGTTATAGACGGCAATCGAGTCTTCTGTACTTGCCTTTACAGCAATGTTGGTTCATCGTCAGTTTCATAAATGAGATGTGCTTGATCCTTCTTGTCTTTCTTCTTATCTTTCCATTTCGTGCATTCCTTTGCGAAATGTCCATGCTCACCAAATTTATAACACCTGAGCTTGCTTTTGTCTATGCTTCCACGACTAGTACCTTCTCCATAGCTATCTTTGTTTTTGGTAAAGTTTCTTCCATGTCCTCTAACTCCTTGATTATTTGAACTTGCAATTAGAAGTTTTTTTTGATAATTGGCTTCTGGTTTGTCGTGGCTTTTAAGTCGTTCTTCAAAAGTTGTTATTCTTCCTACGGCTTCTTCAAATTGCATTATATCAATCTCTTGATATTGTTGGATAGACGCCACGATTGGTAAAAACTTCTTTGGGACTAAGTTAAGCACTTTCCTCACGAGTACTTTATCTTTCAGAGTACCCCCAAGGCTTTTAAATTGTGCTTGTATGCTACTTAACTTCCCTGCAAACTCACTTGCACTTTCATCCGACTTCATCTTTAATGTTTCCAACTCACTTCTTAAAGTCTGCAAACGTGCTTTCTGAACTAAATCGGCTCCAAGATGTTTAACCTTGATTGAGTTCCATACTTCCTTTGTAGTGGTGTATTGTGCAACTTGCATTAACATGTCTTGTGGTAACGTTTGGAATATCATTCCTTTCGCTGTATTTTTTGCTTTCTCATCTATTGTTGTTTCTTGCTTGCCACCAGTTTCTTTCATGCCATCAATCACTGTTAATACAAATAAACCGTAAAAACGTTTATTAATATTTTGCGATCTCTTTGTATTTTGTTGATAACAAATATAATGTTATCTTAAGTACAATTATAAGGATACATGTTATTTTTGTAAAGCATTTACATATAGCCATTTAAATACAAAAATGTAATAATTAATTATTTGTTGTAATAGTTTATTAGGATGGGTAAAAACCACAACCCATGGATCATATCCATAACCCATTGACCAATACCCATTTGACTAGACACAATGTATTCATTAGATACATTGAATCTAAAGGAATACCCATGGACTAACCCATAACCCATGACCCATAACCAAAAAACCCGTGGGCAAAGAGGAGCGTCCCACGGATCCCTAGGTTTACACTAGACGGATCCCTTGTGGGAGGGGTCCGTGGGATCCGGGGAGCAGTGGCAGATATTGCCTATAAATAGAGAGCCATTTCTTCATTCTCACTCACCCCTCTTCTTACTAATTCTCTCATATACTCTCATTCTCTTCTAACAAAAGATCATTTGATCTAGAGAGTACTTCCTTCTTTCTTTCTTTAGTGATTCTCATATAGGTCCTTCTCTAAGGCGAGATCACGAGCATTCTACAAGTCATCCAAGCAAGGGGTCCTTGATTGATTTGTTCCTCCTCAAGATTTTTGTAGCGAGGATCTTGTATTTGATATTTCACATATTTGTTGTGTAATAGTCGTGTTGGTTTGGTCCACCGTGTTACGGACTCGGTATTTAGCTTTGTACCGGAAAAAGGTGTAAGCAACGTTGTGAAGGCTTCTCCGCCAAGTTGAAGGAGTTTGTTGACATAGTGTTTGAACTCTAGAGTAGGTGACTCGGGGAGTGGAGTAGGGCAAGGAAGGTGTCCTTGTAGCCGAACCACTATAAATCGGTTGTGTCATTTCTATCCCTTTGCTTTACTTTATTTACTTGCTTTATCATTAGATCTATACTTTCTCAACATCCATACGATCTCACATATTATCGAATCTAAAGTTTTTGAAACTAACTTAAAATCGGCAAAACTATTCAACCCCCCCCCCCCTTCTAGTTTTCCACAATTGGCATCAAGAGCTAAGTTTATAAAAGTTTTAAAGTAAACCGTATTTTAAAAACTTTTCGATCATTATGGGTTCTGAAAATTACAAGGAAGGGCAATCTATGCAACGACCACCACTACTTGAAACTAATGGTTTTATATATTGGAAAAATAGATTCGAAACGTATGTGAAGTCTAAAGATATTGATCTTTGGTACATTATTGTTGAAGGCGATTTTGAGGCTACCTCATAAGATGATAAAGGAAATTTAGTTAACATACCTCATGATAAACTAAATGATGAAATGAAGAAAAAGCTTTCTAAAAATAGTGAAGCTAAAATGGTTTTGTACAGTGCTTTACCCAAAAAGGAATTCGAAAGAATTTTCTATGCTTAAAACCTCTAAAGAAATTTGGAATTCTTTAGTTGTAACCCATCAAGGTAATCAACAAGTTAAAAATAATAAAATTGATTTATTTGTTCAACAATATGAACAATTTTCAATATCGGATGAGGAAACTATAGATCATTCATTTGCTAATTTCAATACTATTATTACATCTTTACAAGCACTTGATGAATCTTTTTCTAGCCGTAACCATGTTAGGAGATATATAAGGGCACTTCCATCTAAGTGGAGATCCAAGGTGACGGCGATCGAAAAGTCAAAAGATTTGACAATCCTCACCCTTGATGAACTCATAGGCAACTTAAAAGTCTACGAGCTTGTCCTTGCTAAAGATTCCGAAGCCTCAAAGGTGAAAAAGAAACACAAATCTCTTTCCCTTAAAGCCAAAAAGGCTTCAAGCGATGAAGAGAACTCCTCTTCGAATAGTGATGACGAGGAGTACGCTATGGCGGTAAGGGACTTTAAAAAGTTCTTTAGAAGGAAGGGAAGATACGTCAAACAACCGTGTGACGATAAGAAAGGCTTCCGGAAAAGCAAAGAGGACGAGAAGCCAAAAGATGATCGTACTTGCCATAAATGTGGGGACCCAAACCACTTTATTAGTAAGTTTCCCAAACGGGATGATCAAAAGGCGTTCGTGAGCGGCACGTGGGGAATGAGCGACGAGGAGGACGAAGAAATTTGTCTCATGGCAAATGACGAGGTATGTCACGAATACTATAGTAGCTCATCACTAGATGACGACTCATTGCATAATGAGTATGAAAAACTTTGAAATATTAGCTTAAAACTAATTAACAAAAACAAGCTTTTAAAAAGTCAAAACCAACGTTTAGATAAAGACGTCATAGAATTAAAAGCAAAATTGAAACGTCTAGAAAAGGGTAAAATAGCAAGTGGTGAATGTGAACTTTGCGTTCAACTTCAAACACTAGTTGATCAACTAGATTCTAAAATTGCTAGAATGAGTACGAATACTTTAGATAAGATATTAGATAGTGTTAAAACTGGAAATAACCAAAAAGGTTTAGGTATCCAACAACTTGATCCATCAACTAGTGAAAACAAAGAAACACAATTTGTTAAGGCGCTAGAAAAACCAGCCACTGCTGTGGCGGATCCCACGGATCCTATAAAAAGGGAATCGGCTAGTGTTAATCTAGGGATCCGTGGGTCTGCTGTAGCAAACAGTGGTAACAACGTAGCTTCTTCATCTAGAACTGATTTGTTATCGTAAATAAGAAGAAACCAACTCATTTCACCACTAGACAACCACCTCCAAAATATAATCCTACTTTTGCTAGAAACAAAGCTCCATTGTTTTCAAAACCTAATCCATCCAGGAGACCTAATAATGTTTACCCGAGAAGTAACCATCAAATGGGATGGAACCCAAATATGCAAAATGGTTTTCCTTTTCAAAACTTTGCTCCATGGAATGCATACTCAACTTACCCATACATGTCTAACATGAATGGAATGTTTAACACTAATGGACCCATGAACAAATGGGGACCAAACTTTTGAGTTAATTGTTTTTTTAGGTGTGCTTAAAGGTCGACCTAGACCCTGATGAATGGGTCAAGGATAGCGGGTGCACGAGGCACATGACCGGCAATAAAGATCTATTCTCCACATATGAATCCTTCAATGGAGGTAATGTGGTGTTTGGAAATAGCAAAAGTAAAATCATCGGTAAAGGTACGATTTTTAACAAATCTCTAACCATTAACGATGTGTGTCACGTAGAAAACCTAAACTTTAACATCTTAAGTATAGGACAAATATGTGATAAAAATTGCAATGTACTTTTTACCGAAACTGGTAGTAAGATACTAAAAAATGGCATAACCATAGGAAGAGGAATTAGGAAACATGGAGTCTATGTCATTAAAATCGATAATGAACCTAAAGACAAATTGTGTCTTACCTCTATGGATGATACTTCGACCTTATGGCATCGAAGATTGGGTCATGCCAATATGCGACTTCTTCAATCGCTATCATCCAAAGATCTAGTAAGAGATCTACCTAAGTTAAAATATGAACATCACTTTTGTGATGCTTGTAATGTAAGAAAACAAGTTCATTCTAGTCATAAAGCTAAAAACATGGTGTCTAAAACTAAGTGTCTAGAATTACTACATATGGATTTATTTGGTCCATCCGCTATCCAAAGTTATGGAGGCAACTACTACACTTTGGTCATAGTGGATGATTACTCTAGGTATACATGGACAAAATTCGTCAAGAACAAAATGGAAACGTTTAATTATTTTGAAATATTAAGCAAGAAAATCCAAAGACAACTAGGAAGTCCTATAGTGTCTATTAGAACGGATCATGGTAGGGAAAGTGCAATTTGGAGTCTTTTGTGACGCTAATGGTATTACTCACAACTTATCGGCTCGGCGCACTCCACAATCGAATGAGGTAGTTGAAAGAAAGAATAGAACCCTACAAGAAATGAGTCGAACCATGCTAAATGAGCAATCCATACCTCAAACGTTTTGGTGCAATGCCGTTGATACTTCAACGTACATACTCAATCGAGTCTTAATTAGACCAATCTTAGGTAAAACTCCATACGAGTTACTCCGAGGCAAAAAGCCTACGTTAGATCACTTTAGAGTCTTTGGTAGCAAATGTTTCATTCTTAACACTAAAGATTACCTTACAAAATTTGATCCTAAATCAACCGAAGGTATCTTTCTAGGTTACTCTCCAAATAGCAAAGCTTACGTCATATTAAACAAAGAAACAATAAAGGTAGAAGAGTCATTAAATATAAAATTTGATGAAAGTCCACCCAAACCCTCTCCACCTCTTGTCGATGACGAGATTGTAGAAAGTGAAGCTATAGTAATAAAGAAAAAGATAAATGAAGAAGAAGAACCTTTAAATGATGAAGTCATAAACATTAAAGAGTCCAAAGATCACCCCGTAGATAAAGTCATAGGAAAGCTAAACGAAAGAACATTAAGGTCTCAAGTTCAAAACCAAAGTAGCTTATTTTGTTTTGTTTCAACCGTAGAACCTAAGAATACACAAGAAGCCATAAAAGATGAAAGTTGGGTAATGGCTATGCAAGAAGAATTAAATCAATTTGTTTCTAATGATGTTTGGACACTTGTCCCTCCACCTAGTAATCAAACCATAATAGGAACCAAATGGGTTTATAAAAACAAATTAGATGCAAATGGAGTAGTGTCTAGTAACAAGGCTAGACTCGTTGCCCAAGGGTTTAACCAACAAGAAGGAATAGAATTTGATGAGACCTATGCCCCCGTGGCTAGATTAGAGTCTATAAGAATACTTCTTGCGTATGCTTGTGCTAATGATCTAAGGCTTTATCAAATGGATGTCAAAAGTGCTTTTCTAAATGGTTTTATTAATGAAGAAGTATATGTAGCTCAACCTCCGGGCTTCATCGATTTAGAAAAACCTAAACATGTGTATAAGTTAAAGAAAGCCCTTTACGGTCTTAAACAAGCTCCAAAAGCTTGGTATGATAGACTCAAGTCATTTTTAATTAAATACAACTATACCATGGGGTTAGTTGACAACACACTTTTTACTAAGAAAAGAGAGTCACATATAATCATAGTTCAAATATATGTAGATGATATTATATTCGGATCCACTTGTCAAGACATGTGTGATAATTTTTCTAAAATCATGCATGACGAGTTCGAGATGAGTATGATGGGAGAACTCAGTTTCTTTCTTGGTCTACAAATCAAACAAGTAGAAGATGGTATCTTCTTTAATCAATCTAAATACATAAAGGATATGTTAAAGAAATTCGGTCTAGAAGAGTCGAAACCAATTAGGACACCAATGTCATCCGACACCAAACTCACAAAAGACGGAGACGGCGAATCCGTCGATAATACTAAATATCGTGGCATGATAGGTAGTCTTCTCTACCTCATGGCAAGTAGGCCGGATATCATGTTTAGTGTTTGCTTATGTGCTAGGTTTCAAGAAGACCCTAAAACATCACATCTAGAAGCCGTAAAAAGAATATCTAGATATATTAAGGGTACAACACAATTAGGATTATGGTATCCTAAGGGCACGGGAGTAGAAACAATTATATATGCAGATTCTGACCATGTAGGTGATTCTATTGACCGAAAAAGTACAAGTGGGGTATGTACTTTTATGGGATGTTGTTTAACATCTTGGTTCTCAAAGAAACAAACGGCATTAGCAATATCAACAACCGAAGTCGAATACGTCTCCACCGGCAAAGCATGCCAACAAGCACTATGGATGAAACAAGCGTTAGTTGACTACGACATTCATCTAAGTGACATAGCCATTCTATGTGACAACAAGGGTGCCATAGATCTAAGCAAGAATCCGGTATTACATTCTAGCACAAAGCATATAGAGATTCATCATCACTTCTTAAGAGACAATGTTCAAAAGGGTAACATCTCTATTGAGAAGGTAGCATCCGAAGACAACATAGCCGACGTCCTCACCAAACCGTTGAAGCGGGAACAATTCAACCTACTTCTTCTTGGTCTTGGTCTCATGGAACAAACGTCGTAATTTACTTTTTGACTCTACAAGGTATGTAAACACTAGCCTTCTTCTTTCTGAATCTAGGATCTCTATTTCACGCACAACTCACAAACAATACGGGAATTTTCAAAACCCAAGATAAGTTTTTCACTTATAATTTTTTTTCTTTCAAAACAAGTACAAGTTACAAACACATAATCACACACACATCTTCCTTTCAAAAGGATAAAACGTTTGTATTTCACAACATAGAAATCTCTTTTCAAAATGTTTTCTAAAATGATACCTCTTCCCGTATCAATTTCACAAAAGTAATTTCTCACGTCTAGGACAAATCGTTTTTTCATTATTAATACAACGTAAAAACCCGTTTTCATTGCATCTCATGTCTTTTGAATGCTAAAGGGGACACATAACTAATATGTGTTTTCGGGTACATTCATTTAAGCCACAATGAATTAGGAGCATTGGTAACACTAAATTACGTACTCAAAGTACTAAATATGTGTTTTCGGGTTATCTCACATAATAGTATGCTTTTTCACTTCTACTTTAGTTTCCTTTTTCTTCTTAGGAGTCGAGATAACCGTAACTCCAAATAGTTTTCATATAGGCACACACTAGGCAAAAATATTTCCAAAAGGAAAATTTTGTGCTGCCTGGATCACCAGACCCACGGATCCCAGCCTTCATGCTGGACGGATCCCTCAAGGGAAGGATCCGTGGGATCCGTGAGACATAAGCTGTTTTTTACCTTCTATTTTTATCACTTTGGATGAAAAATCAAACATTTGTTTTATCTTTTGGAGTATGTTCTTAAATGATTGTGTTCTCATGATCACATGCCTTAAATTCATATCTAATCATTTGATTTTAATCCACATTTTGGGTCAAGCATTCATTACAATGCATTGTTTCTCTATAAATAGAACTCCCAAAATGCTTGCATATTCATCTCATCTTCACAAACAAATAACACCATGTCATTCACAAGCTCTTACAACTTAGATGAATCACCTAGTACAAACAATCATCTTCATGAAACCCAAACCTTTGTACTTCCACCTTCCAAAATACCACAATCAAACTCTAGGATATCCGCACGGATTAGCATCCGGCCTTGTTGCTTAGCAAAACCATCATCAAATGGCTCATCCCCATCAACTAACTCACCACAAGAAGCTTCCATTATAGCTCCTCCCTCATCACCAACAAGTAAACCATCTTCATCTCCTAAAGTCACTCTTTTGGAATTCCTTACGACTCCAACAATATCTCAACAACCAAAACAAAAAGAAATAGTCTTTTTGACACCTCCAACTTCTCCAAACACAATATTCAATGATCTTGAAACATCACCACCATTAGCTCCCATTAAACTACAAGAACATCTAGGTTCTTTTCCACCACCACTTCCAATCATTCCGGACTTTGATCCGTATTTTTCTATTTTTCCACCACAACTTCCGCAACTCACAAATCAAAACAACGCGGAAGACTTCCGTACTCATTACCCACATCAATTACATTGTGAACATTGCCAATCCACTAGGGAAATTGCAATAGAAGTTAGGGAAGAAATGCGATTCATACTCAACCTCATCCTTGATCGCATCAATACCATTACTCATCCAAACCTCCATCCATAACCTTATGCAAGCATGGAAAGAATCATTATTACTATTTTCTATTTTTAGTACCTTTTCTTTTGAGTCATTTTCAAGAACAAGTCTTGTTCTTATTTTTGCATGCTTGTAGGTGGCATAAATACCACTACACTTTGTTGTTTTATTACACGGCCTTATTTACATACCTTGGCTCCCAATCTTGATTCTCGTCATTCACAAGATTCTTTAAGCATGTTACTAACCTTTCTCTTTGTAGGATTTTTTATTTTTCTTCACTTGACGCCCCAAACTAGGGGGAGCTACCGTCAAGGGGAGTAAGCGATACGTGGACTAATGTTTCCACACTTTTATTTCTTCGAAGGGTTAACTTTTTGTTTCGACAAAAAGGGGGAGAAGAAGTAAAACCTAGGGGCTTTCAAAACATACATCTATTCTTAAGTTTTACTCATCATAACATTATGTTTTGTCATCAACAAAAAGGGGGAGATTGTTAATACAAATAAACTGTAAAAACGTTTGTTAATATTTTGCGATCTCTTTGTGTTTTGTTGATAACAAATATAATGTTATCTTAAGTACAATTATAAGGATACATGTTATTTTTGTAAAGCATTTACATATAGCCATTTAAATACAAAAATGTAATAATTAATTATTTGTTGTAATAGTTTATTAGGATGGGTAAAAACCACAACCCATGGATCATATCCATAACCCATTGACCCATACCCATTTGACTAGATACAATATATTCATTAGATACATTGAATATAAAAGGATACTCATGGACCAACCCATAACCCATGACCCATAACCAAAAAACCCATGGGCAAAGAGGAGCGTCCCACGGATCCCTAGGTTTACACTAGACGGATCCTTTGTGGGAGGGATCCGTGGGATCCGGGGAACAGTGGCAGAATTTTCCTATAAATAGAGAGCCATTTCTTCATTCTCACTCACCCCTCTTCTTACAAATTCTCACATATACTCTCATTCTCTTCTAACAAAAGATCACTTGATCTAGAGAGTACTTCCTTCTTTCTTTCTTTAGTGATTCTCATATAGGTCTGATGAGTGTGCAAATACTCATCATTTTTGTACTGTTTAGAATGCCAAAACATCTGAAAACACTCAGAAATGCATCAAAATGATAAAAATATTACAAATAAGTGTTTTATGTGTTTTAAATGCAAAAACATCAAAATCTGGTGAAAAACGTATCAAGTTTGCATAATTGGCAGTTTTAGTCCCCCAAGTTTCAAAAGTTGTCAAAAACAGTCCCTGGTAAATCAAAATAAAGAAAAATATCATTTAAAGTCCTTAGGGATTCATAAGTTGTCAAAATAAACCCTTCAAAATTCAAAAATTGCAAAATTACAACTTTAGTCCCTAAACTTTGAAAAAATGACATAAATGGTCCTTGGATATTTAAAAATGGAAAATAATCATCTATGGTCCTTGTACTATTCATATTTGGCAGGAATGGTCCTTGTGAGAACTTTGGAATAGTGGCAGGTTTGGTCCCTCAATTTGGCAGAATTACATAAATGGTCCTTGTGCTTAACTAAAATACCAAACGGACCCTTGGTGTTATTAACCAAACAAATCCAAATCCAATCCAGTCCAAATCCAGCCCAATCCCTACCCAAGCCCAACCCCCGTTATTAGTATCACTTGGTCAAACGGTCAAACCCCGCGCCAAAACCATTGTTACTGTACATCGTCCTCACCATGCCTGAAAACCAAAACCAGAGGTGGTTTTTCCACCTTTTCAACATTCCACCTCACCCCTAACACCTGTCTAACAACTCCTAACACATCCACAAAATCCAAAAGCTTTAATTGAGAAAACCTGCTCAAGAAATTTTTGGCGCCAAAATTGACAAATGGCATTTTTGATGAGTTGGATGGATTCAATGGCCAAGATGAGGTGGGATATTCTCAGAGGTGTCGACAGAGCCTAAATGATCATTATAAAGAGAAAGAGAAGCAATGTGAAGACTATCTAGTATAAAAATTAGTTTAAGCTTTGTCGTTTTAGTTAATTTTCCATTTCCAGTATAATTCTAAGCTTTCAAGTCTTTGTTTAAGTATTTTCCAGTGTATTTGAATCTACTTTCAATAATCAATTTCATTTTCAGTCTCAATTTCAAGTTTATGCATTTCCAAGTTCAAAAATCTCAATATGTTCTAATGTTTTTGTTAGTTGTTTTTATGGACTGAGTAAGATCATATAAGCTCCTAGAAAGCTTATTAAAGCTTTTAGAAACTTTAAAAATCAGTTTAGAATCAAAAAGCAAAAATCACCAAAAATACAAATAAAATAGTTGAAAAATAAAAAATCCATGGAAATGAAGGTCAAAGCTGGAGCAGGGTGAATAAAGGATTGCCCTTGGGTTTAGTGCTTCTTGGGAAGTTATAGGTTATATTTGTGTACCTCAGTTCTCAGTTCTGTGCTTGGATTAATCTTGTAAGCAATTTCTCAAAATTTGTAGTTCATAGTTTATCTGTGTTAAGTATGTTAATTTTAGTGTAATTCTGTCTAAATATTGTTATTATGAGTTAATCAATGGCTTCCTTGGTCTGAACATCTGTTTTAGTGCTTAAAACATCAAAACAGTGTGATAAAGGGGTGTTTGGTTTCACTTTGATAACTGTGATAAAGGGTGTTCTACCCATTGTTCTTGTTTATTGTAAGTTACATTAGGCTATAATAACTCAAAGACACAATAAAATACTGTCCTTGTTAGTGTAAAAGTCAAAATAGTTTTAAATCTCTTCTTGATAAGTCACTGTTAGGATTTAGTTTGTAAAAATCATCATAGTTGCTTAAAACCTGGTACTCTAGCCTAAGTTTTTCTTATTATAGCTTATAACAACTTAATCAGTCAGTAGATTTGATTTAAAGTTCATCAAAGTCAACTTGGTAGAGTAATTAGAAAAGTCAAATTTCAAGCTTAGTCGTTTTTGAATAAACTAGAAACTTTTATATAGGACTTAATTTTGAGCTTCAATATTTGAGCTTTTGGAATAGTATAATACAACTGCTCAGCTTTATCACTGTATTTTTTATATTTTCTAATTAGCTTATTTAGTAGCTTTTTACTTAGCTTCTTTTAAGACCTTTTCTAGAATAGTACCTTGTGCACAGTTTGACTAGCCATTTTCACAAGCTTGTAAAAAACTTATTAGTGAACTATAGCTTGTGAATCTTGGTTCTTTGGAAAGTTAACCTAGCTATCTTAAGGTCCCAAGCTTAAGTTTTTATTTTCTAGCTTATTTACTAGGGCTGCAATCAGCTTTTACTTTGTCCCATAACTGTCTTAAAACACAAATAAGCCAAGTGCTTATTTGCTTATTAATAGCTTATCAGTGTTGATATTTGTTCTTTTTAGCTTTATTTAAATAGTTTTAGCTTATTTGCATCTTATTTCATCTTTGGTTCTAGCTTATAAGCCTGTTTAAGCTTAAAACATCCAAATAAGCTCATAAGCTCCACTGTTGAGATTTTAAGCTATCAAACAGCTTATTTTTAAGTTTCAAAATTTTTGTCTTCATTAAAGTTTCTTATTTTAAGTAGTTAAACAGTTTTCAAAAAGAAAAATCACAAAAACATCATTTTAAATATAGTAATAGCGTTTATTTAATAGAATTTAGCTTTTTGATTTTTCTTTTCAGCTTATTATTAAGCACTTTCAGTTTTTATAATTTTCTTAGCTTTCTGTCACCATAAGATATTTTTAGAAAAAGTTTCATCATTTTCTTAGCTTGTTTAGTATTTATTAGAATTTAAAATAGTTAAAAAGTATTAAATAATTAGTAATAAATAAATAAAAAACATAAAAAATATCTTTTTAGTTTTAAAATTAGTTTTATAATATTTTAGATTTTTCTAAGTCATAATTTTATTTTTCTAGCTTTATTTCATATTTTCTCATATTTTAGGGTATTTATAAATAGTTAAAAATAGTTTTTAATTAATAATAATTAAATAAATAGTGTTAAAAATAATTTTCTTTTTCCAATAATTTTCTTTTATTTTTAGGATTCCAAAAATATCATTTTCATATTTGTAGGTATTTTATTTCTTAGATCTCACGTTTTATTTTGTACGTTTACGTATTTTAAACGTACGTATTTAAGTTTGTTAAATCTGATTGTTGTGCTTTACAATTCTGCATCCAAATACAATTCCAATCAATCAGTAGTGTAGTTATCAATCAAAATCCTTACTGATCACTATCTTTAGTGATTATTCGACATCTGAATTTGTTCAAACACCATTAAGTCTCCGTGGGACTTAACGACCTGTGGAAACACTATACTCTCCAGATCTTAATTGCATTTGTTTCTGAGCTGTTTGAAGTTTATTACGGTTGACCATTCACAAGTGGTTAGCTTGTGTGATAAACTTGACTGTTTGGGAGCCAATCAAGGTCCTTCTCTAAGGCGAGATCACGAGCATTCTACAAGTCATCCAAGCAAGGGGTCCTTGATTGATTTGTTCCTCCGCAAGATTTCTGTAGCGAAGATCTTGTATTTGATATTTCACATATTTGTTGTGTAATAGTCGTGTTGGTTTGGTCCACCGTGTTACGGACTCGATATTTAGCTTTGTACCAGAAAAAGGTGTAAGCAACGTTGTGAAGGCTTCTCCGCCAAGTTGAAGGAGTTTGTTGACATAGTGCTTGAACTCTCGAGTAGGTGACTCGGGGAGTGGAGTAGGGCAAGGAAGGTGTCCTTGTAGCCGAACCACTATAAATCGGTTGTGTCATTTCTATCCCTTTGCTTTACTTTATTTACTTGCTTTATCATTAGATCTATACTTTCTCAATATCCATACGATCTCACATATTATCGAATCTAAAGTTTTTGAAACTAACTTAAAATCGGCAAAACTATTCAACCCCCCTTCTAGTTTTCCACAATCACTTTCCAAAGTCCATACGCCTTTAATAATTTTTCCATCATCAGTGCCCAAGTTGTATAATTCGTATATGTCAGTTTTGGACATTGAAGTAGAACATTTCCTTCTCAAATTGATGCACTGCTTGATGCGTTATCATGCTTGTCACCTTGTACCATGCTTGCTTACTTTGATCAAAACAATTGATCCTTTCTTGCTGATATTTAAAAACCAATGATTCTACTTTCTTGCTGGTTTGAATCAAGGGTTCTACTTGCTATTTGAACCTAAGAAAAAAGGCTTGAAACTTGCTATTTGAATCTTAAGGCTCGAAACTTGCTATGAACCTAAGGATTTGGTCTTGACTTGCTAAGAATCACAAGGATTTGGATTAACTTGCTATTAACCACAAGGATTCAAATTAACTTGCTATGAACCACAAGGTTTCGGATTAACTTGCTACTTGCTGAAACGAATTTTTTGAAGAATTCGTTTGTCTTACTATGAATCTCAAAAGATTCGATCTTTGCTACTTTAATCAATTGGGGTTTTTTTCTTGCTAATGGGAAATTTCTATCTTACTAACAATCAATAAAAACTTTTCCTAATTTATATGGAGTAGTAAAAAGTAAAAAGGTTGAAAGAATTAAAACCGGTCGATTAGGGCAAACACTAGACGTGCGTTCCTTTCTCTGATTCGTGATTTCAATATCCTTCCCTCGATCTTGATTCCCCTCTTGATTGATTAAATACTTGCCAGTAAAAAAACACAATTTCTGTGTTGTTAACCGAAATCGATTTTCTTCTTCTAATAACTTCTTAAATCAATGGTTACAAGTTCTGTAACAGGAATTGTTGTTTTCGTCTTTCTATGGGTCGATTAACCTTTAGCTCTGATGCCAATTGTTTCTTTCTTGCCTTCGATTAAACCTTGTTTATGTACTTTATACAACTTCCTGAGTTTTGGGACAACAACTTGTAATCGAAATAACAGAAGTATAGAAACTGATATATGATTTATTGAATTGTATTAATATGGAATGAATTGTTTACAGAAATCTAACCTATTTATACTACATGAATCGGTGTCTGCACAAAGTGACATGTCAATTCTTCTAAAGTAAACGTTATACCTATTCTAATTGTTGTAACCTATCTTCTAACGGTTTATAGCGTTTCTAATAAACCCAGCCCAATACAATGGGTCGGGTTATACCGAAACTTACAAAATACATAACATAAAATACACTAAACTACCCTAATCTTTTCTTCTATAACATTAAAGTCCAACGGGAAACTGGAGAGTGTATTATCAACAGTTGCCTCAACAAACTCAGTGCCCTCGTTGTTGCAATCTACGTAGGATGCTCCTTTGCTATCATGCCTACCAGCAAAAGTTTAGTACTTTGTAAATGTTTGGGATAATGAGTTCTTTAGAGCAAGGATTAATTTATCATGGGAACTATGATAAATGTCGGCATTTGGGTAGAATGTAACCATTGGCATATATATGTTCTCACATGATTGATCAAACAACGAAAGATTGTGAGTTCTGAGTTGACAAGAGGTTGGTGAAGACGGTTTGATGATTTCTCTTGAGACGACTGTGTGAAGCTGTCTTCGACCAAATCTAAGCACACTTCTTATCGTTATCTTGTCAAAATAAAAGTCTTTGAGGATTAGGCTATTAACATTGTAGTTTTTCATATCATATATTCAAATATACAACACGTTGCCACCATCAAATCTGATGCACATGCCATTACATACGGATCTGCTGTCTGTTGTGTAGCATGAAAAGCCAATGTTGACTGTTTGTAATCAAAACATATGGATTAACTTAAAATCTAATTAACAAACTGATCAGTATAAATTTTTTTTATTTGTGTTCACAAAAAAAAGTAGATAATACATTTATTTCCAAAGGTGGCCAAACATGCAATTTTAAGGATGCATATAACATACGTACTATCGACATCTTTACTCCATGCTTGAACTCATTGCTTGTATATCGTCGACCAACCGAGCAAAACTCTTAGAAGACGAGCCTGTCTTGCTTATTGATTCTTTGGCGAGAATTTTCCAGGCAGATGCAGGTTGTGTATACATGTCTTGTTTCGTGGACATGATGTCCCTCACTGCTTTCTCAACAATCAATCGGTCATGAGTATCTTTGATGTCTATTCCCACCTTCCATATCTCTCCCACAAATCGACTATTCACTTGTTGGTCGTAAGAGTGAGGCCAGCAAATCATGGGAACACCCTCCTTTATACTCTCCATGGTCGAGTTCCATCCACTATGTGTAAAAAATGCACCAATGGCTCGATGGGCAAGCACATCCTCTTGTGGTGCCCAATCTATGATACACCCCATTTCTTTCGTACGGTCTAGTAGGTCACTTGGAACCTGAGACTCGTCCAACCCCCCAATGATTGAACCAGGGCGTCTAACCCATAAAAAAGGTTTACCACTATTAACCAAGCCGTGCCATATTTCGAGTAATTGCTCACTTGTCATCGTCACAAAACTGCCAATACTAACGTAAACTACACTTTTTGGAGGGTGTTTGTCTAGCCACGACAGGCAAGTTCTATCTTCTTTCCAAGCGTTGTTCGAAAATGTGGTTTCTTGTGATGGTGTTATGTCGTCTATGAGTCGAGCTTTGTGGAGAGAATGAATTGGGCCTATGGGGTAAACATTTGAACAAAGCTTTCGTATGTGTGGGAGTACGAGACCATCCAATTCTTCGAATGTGTTGAGTATGAGACCCCGAGCTTGAGTAATGATTAAAGCTTCTCTCGTGACGCGTTGAAGCTCCATGTTTGACAGGTCATCACAACGACAAAAATTAGCAAGATCCCGCCTTCGGAGAAAATCTTGTGTTCCTGGTACATCTTTTACCAGCTCTTCCAAATCATTACCTAAGAAACAAGAGAATAAAATAATTATTTGGCAAAACACACACACGAGAAAGGTAATAAGTAAACAATCACGAGAACACAAAGATTTATGCGGCTCATCAATCTCAATAACATCAAGGTGCCCAAACAAGATTTCAAATTTTATTTGACATCCTAATTACTAAGAACATCTTATAACAGATTCATACCACAGAGAACGATATATCCCTGTAAAAGTCTAGCTACCTCGGGTTACCACGAATGCTTTTAGTAAAATTTATAGAAAGCTATCTTTACACTCTTTATTTTATATTCTATAACTAATATATACACACGTTTGTTCAATTTGTTCAAAAATAGTTTATAATGGTCCATTTATTGTCATTTGAGAGGCGCGTGTGAACTGGTTAGAGTTAATTTCCGGTTATCATGTTGTGAAGTTAGGACAGTTGAGCTATTACTGTTTGTTCATTTCGTCAACTTCTACTTCCCAATCAATAATGCAAATTGTTGTTTAAAAAAATATACTTACGGAATGATCTCATGAAATGATAAGTTTAATGATATACTTTGTAGTGTACAGGAAATAGGTACCTTTAAAAGGAACAACGCCCGCTTCAATAAGGTTGGAAAGATTGAACGAAGAAGTCCACAAGCAGCATGGACTAATGGTTTGGAAGCAAAACACAGGAATCGACATCTCTACACATACTTCCACAGCAAAATCAAAGCAAGCATCAAGTATCATCACTGTCACAGGTCGCTTTGATCTCCTACTCAGCGTACCAGAAATCATCATCTCTTGAAAAAGTGGTTTAGCCGCAGCATTTACAGCTTCCATCATCTCCTCAAACCTGTCTAAAGAGACGGGATTTTCATGCTTGAGTCCATCAGGGATCGTCTCAAATTGGAAGTTGGGATAGCGGCTGAATCGAAACAAGACTTGGCTGTGTTAGAAACTCGAAGGCCTTTTAGGCTTATATTTGATGAAGAGGTTGTAAGTGAAATTTAGGAAGAGAGGAATACTTGTGAAAGGTATGGAATATTATTGATTGCTTAAGCTTTGCTTGATTTTGCTTTATCACAAATGCATCACCACAACACCTATTTATACTACTCCATGGAATGTTCTAGAGATGAGATATTTCCATGGATATTCTACTACGATCTAGATACTTCCTACATCATCTTGATTATTCCTAATACATCATCATCCTTATCCTAGTTCTAGATATTTCTATAACATTTAGCAACAATATTCTAGACATATCTATGGATATTTTCTAGGATTATTCTTTGTCATTCTAGAAGCTTCCATACCATTCTACGACTTTCTAGAAGCTTCCACTATATGGGCTCGGACTAAATCAAGTTTACGATCCAACACCCCCCTTTAAACTTGATTTACCGACTCCAAGCATCATTCGTTGTCTTGAAAAATCTTTCTCGTTGATCGGCTTGGTGAGGATATCTGCAACTTGGTTTTCAGACCTCGTATGTATCACTTGGACATCTTTCCTTGCAATGCACTCTCGAATAAAGTGATAACGAGTGTTGATATGCTTACTTCGATCATGGTATACTGGATTTTTAGCTAAGTCAATGGCAGACTTGTTATCCACATAGATCTCAGTCGCATCTTCTTGTTCCATGTGTAGCTCCTTTAGCATACTTCTAAGCCAAATTGCGTGACATACACATGATGTTGCAGCTACGTACTCCGCTTCACAACTAGACAAAGTAACAATAGGTTGCTTCTTTGAAGACCATGTAAAAGCATTGTTACCTAGGAAGAATATGAATCCTGTTGTACTTCTTCCATCGTCTTTGTCTCCAGACCAGTCACTGTCGCTATATCCAACCAGCTTGAAGTCTTCACTTGTTGAATAAAACATTCCGTAGTCTACGGTACCTTTGATATAACGGAGGATCCTCTTTGCAATCTCCAAATGCTTTGTCGTAGGCTCTTCCATGAAACGACTAATTAGACCAACCGCAAAGAGTATGTCAGGTCTTGTACATGTCAAATAGCGCAAACTTCCAACAAGACTCTTGAATTGAGTTGAGTCTACCGCTTCTCCTCCGTCATGCTTAGAAGGCTTTGCCTTATGTTCTATGGGGGTGCCAACGGGATTGCACTTATCCATGCCAAACTTCTTTAATATCTCCTTGGCATATCCTTCTTGACTTATGAAAATTCCATCATCCGTCTGCTTCACCTCAATGCCAAGATAATAAGACATAAGTCCTATGTCTGTCATCTCGAACTCTTTCGTCATTGACTTCTTGAGCTCATCAATCATACTCTGAGAGTTTCCTGTAAAGATCAAATCATCCACGTACAAGCAGACGAGCAGTATTCTTTCATTTGCAAATTTCACATAAAGTGCATATTCACTTAGACATTTAGTAAAACCATGTTCTTGGAAATACTTGTCAATTCTAGTATTCCAAGCACGTGGTGCCTGCTTTAGACCATATAAGGCTTTCTTCAACCTTAGCACTTTACCTTCTTGCCCTTTGGCAACATATCCCTCTGGTTGCTCCACATAAACTTCTTCTTCAAGAAGTCCATTCAGAAATGCAGACTTTACATCCATTTGGTGGATCTTCCACCTATATTGAGCAGCAATAGCAATAATCATTCTAATAGTTTCTAAGCGAGCAACAGGAGCAAATACCTCTTCGTAGTCGATACCATGCTTCTGCTTGTAACCTTTTGCCACAAGTCTTGCCTTGTACTTTTCCACTTCGCCTTTGGCGTTTTTCTTGGTCTTGTATACCCACTTGACTCCAATAGCCTTTTGGCCTTTCGGAAGGGTCGTCAACTCCCACGTATCATTCTTCACTATTGACTTTATCTCCTCGTCCATGGCTTGTCTCCATTTCTTGCTTTTCATAGCCTCCTCAAAAACTAAAGGTTCACAATCAACGTATAAACAAGTAAGGGGTATTTCGTCAGTTACCTCGTAGAGCTCCTGCAAACTTCTTGTCTTCGGTTCTCCTTCACTTGAACTTGAAGGTGATTCTTGGGTTGGAGTTGGACTTTGAGGTTGTTGGACTTCTTCACTTGATTCACCCGTCTCTTCTTCATCAGTCATAGGAAGAAAGTCATACCTTTCATTTTCCTTGATGCTCCAATCCCATGTCTCTTCTTCATCGAACTCCACGTCTCTACTCACTACCACCTTCCTTGTGATTGGATTATAGAGCTTATAACCTTTCGAATGCTTGTCGTACCCAACAAACACATGCTTCTCACTTCTATCATCAAGCTTCAATCGCCTTTGGCTGGGAACGTGGACATATGCTATGCTTCCGAATACCCTTAGGTGAGAGACGGTAGGCTTCATCCCATTCCATGCTTCTTGTGGAGTCTTGTTATCTAAACTCTTTGACGGACACCGGTTCAATAGATATACTGCACAATCAACCGCCTCGGCCCAAAACTCCTTTGGCATCTTCTTACTTTTCAACATGCTTCGGACCATATTGAGAATGGTTCTATTCTTTCTCTCAACCACTCCATTTTGTTGTGGGGAGTAAGGAGCCGTTAGAAATCTCCGGATCCCATTATCCTCACAAAATTTGTTAAATTCTTTTGATAAAAATTCTCCACCTCTATCGGATCTCATTGATTTAATTTTTAAACCTTTCTCTTTTTCAACCATAGTTTTAAATGTTTTAAAAGTTTCAAAAGCTTGGGATTTTTCTTTTAGAAAATATACCCAAGTTTTTCTTGAAAAATCATCAATAAAGAGCATAAAGTAAAGATTCTTACTATAAGAGGGTGGAGTAATGGGACCACACAAATCCGTGTGAATTAGATGTAAAGGCTCCTTAGCTCTTGATGTCGCTTCTTTCGGGAACGAACTCCTAGCATGCTTCCCAAGAAGGCATCCTTCACACAGTTGATCGGGATGATCAATTTGATCTAACCCTTTCACCATTCCCTTTGAGGATAATAACTTTAAGTCACCAAAGTTTAAGTGCCCGTATCTCATGTGCCAAAGCCACGAATGATCCTTCAAACAACTCTTTAAGCACTTAGCTTCATCATGTTGAATGTTTAGAAGGAACATTCGGTTTTTGGTCATAGGCACTTTTGCTATGAGCTTTCCTTCGGGATTTCTTATTGTAGCACTACGATCCTTGAAATGAATATCGTAATTTTTCTCTAAAAGTTGTCCCACACTTAAAATATTACTTTTAAGATTGGGCACATTGTATACGTCCGAAATATATTGGTGACTTCCATCTTTAGCTCGGATAAGTATCTTACCTTTTCCTTTCACCGGTGCCTTTGATTCGTCTCCAAAGGTGACGTTACCTTTACTTTCTTCCATCTCCACGAACAAGTCTTCTTCACCCGTCATATGGTTACTTGCAGCGGAATCTATATGCCATGGCTCTATCCTCTCTTTTTGTTCGTCATGTCTTGCCATTAGCAAGGTAAGCTCATCTCCGTCTTCTACCTCCACAAGATTAGCTTTTTCTTCCACTTGTCTTGAGCTAGTACACTCATTGGCATAATGACCATATTTACGACAGTTGTAACATTGTGTTTGGGGCTTACCTCCTCTTTGAGATTGAAAGCTTCTCCCACGACCTCTTCGATATGAAGACCATTGGTTTTCATCTTCTTTGTTGACATCTTCTCTTCCTCTTCCTCGTCCTCGGCCTTGGAAACCACCACGACCTCGAAAAGTACCGCGTCCTCGTCCTTGCTCCTTTCCATGTAGAAAGCTCTTTTCTCTTTCTTTGAAAGAGACCTTTGAGTATAAAGCTTGCTCCAAGGGTTCTTTCCCCCTTCTTTTCTTCAACTTCTCTTCATGGGCTTGTAAAGATCCCATGAGTTGATCAATGGTCATTGAGTCTATGTCTTTTGACTCCTCTATGGCCACGACAATGTAATCAAAGCTTGGGGGCAAAGAACGAAGAATCTTTTCTATCACCCTTGTGTCACTCAAGCTTTCACCATTTCTCTTCATTTCATTTGAAATGGTCAAGACACGAGTGAAATAATCCGAAATGGTTTCGGATTCCTCCATTTGGAGTTTTTCGAACTCTCCTCTAAGAGTTTGAAGACGTACCTTTTTCACCTTGTCGATTCCTTTGAAAGCATTTTGAAGGATCTCCCACGCTTCCTTGGAAGTAGTTGCGTTTGCAACTTTCTCAAACATCGCATCATCAAGACATTGATAGATGAGTGTAAGAGCACTCTGATCCTTCTTTCTTGCCTTTTGCAACTCCACCCTTTGGGCAGCATTCATGGAACTTTCATCATCTACTTTCTCAACACCTTTCTCTACCATCTCCCATACATCATGTGAACCTAGTAACGCCTTCATTCGAATGCACCAACTACCATAGTTGTCTTTGGTAAGACGAGGAAATTGGAACAAGTTCATCATGCTTGACATCGTGATCTTCTAGCTCTGATACCAATTTGTTAGAAACTCGAAGGCCTTTTAGGCTTATATTTGATGAAGAGGTTGTAAGTGAAATTTAGGAAGAGAGGAATACTTGTGAAAGGTATGGAATATTATTGATTGCTTAAGCTTTGCTTGATTTTGCTTTATCACAAATGCATCACCACAACACCTATTTATACTACTCCATGGAATGTTCTAGAGATGAGATATTTCCATGGATATTCTACTACGATCTAGATACTTCCTACATCATCTTGATTATTCCTAATACATCATCATCCTTATCCTAGTTCTAGATATTTCTATAACATTTAGCAACAATATTCTAGACATATCTATGGATATTTTCTAGGATTATTCTTTGTCATTCTAGAAGCTTCCATACCATTCTACGACTTTCTAGAAGCTTCCACTATATGGGCTCGGACTAAATCAAGTTTACGATCCAACAGGCTGTGGCGAAGAAGAGGGCCATGAATGTGATCCGTGTTGAGAAAGGTTACATGAATGTTGGAAAGACATAGGAGTTCGGCTAGCTTTAGAGCATAGCTAACGGGGCCTTGGAGTGGTATTGGAAAGATTAGTACATGAGGTTCGAAAGAGGTTTTAGTGTCGTTTTTTTGATGATTTTGGCTCATTTTTAGTTTGATTTCGAGTTTCTTTTAATGATACAAAAGCAGTATTCCAATTTCCAAATATGTGGTAACAAAGCTGTTATGAATTAAGATTTAGATCCGCAGGTAATGTTATACGTATTAAGAAAGGGGGACAGATCCATGTTAGTTAGAGTAATACATAAATTAATTCACATTTAATTTTCATACTTATTTATATACTGTAGTAACAACTTGCTTTGCAGTCTAACTTGAGGGGTCCTTACAATTTACAAAAGTATGCGAAATTGATGAGTGTTTGGTATATACAACCTTGTTAAACAAATTTATAGAAAGATAAACAAGAAATGACAATTCTTAGATTTGCTTCTCGTATACTATTTGAATCAAAACAAAAAAGAATCCAAATTCTGATGTATATATTCCATCCATCATGGCATCATGTGGGTTCATAAATGTTAATTGGTATGAAAGGGGCTTTGGCCTAGCGGTATGTGATTGGTCCATCAACCAAAAGTCTGTGGGTTCAAGTCTCGTTGGAGACTTATGTGAGAAATTATGTGTGTGATAGGTTGCGTGGGTCGTTGTCAAAACTGGGATTTTCTTGGGTTTTATTAATACCTACTGGAAATATATATAAGACCACCATCCAAGTCATTATAAGCTCAAACGCAGCACTATATGCTTGTTTCTCGTTGTTTATACTTTTGCTCCATAAAGCTCAAACTCTAGCTTTATTAAAGTCTAACCTGTAATTTGAAGCTCTATGTGGATCCAAGCTTTTCTATGAAAATGTGTACGTACTGTTTTGTAATTATGAGGTAAAAACTAGTCAACCATGAATCGTTTTGATAGAGGTAAATATAGGAAAATTTCGATGCAACTATTACTACAAGGCTCAGATTTAGCTCTAGAGTCCAAGTTCGAAAATAAAATCAATTTTCAGTTTTCATTTTTTCGTCAAATATACTTTTTTGGTGTATGTATGTGTATATATAAACCAATATAGTTAGTGTTACACTGCCAAATTGGTAAATGAATAATGCAAGGTAAAGTATTGAATTTATTTGGATGAAGAAGATGCATCAGCAGGCTTTTTCTCCGTGCTTTCCTCTCGTAAACTGTTTTCTCTGCGGTAATTTGACTTTGCTCCCTGAAAATCAGATCACAGTGAGTATTACAAAAGATTTTTTTGTAAAGTTTAGAATAATTGAAACATTTCTCTTCATAACAACATTTCAATTCAAATTGTAGTTATTACGAACAAATGAATCTCAATGACATGATACTTACTTGGAATATGGTTCCAAGTTTCTTCATTGCTTTAGCCCGCTGTTTGAGCCTATCCTTTGGAACACTATTATCTTTGAGTACCTGAAGTGGATACAAGAATTATTTCTAAATGAAGAACGGCGCATAATGTCATACGGAATTTATATCTATCTGAATCTTTGAATATGAAACTATTTAGGAGGTTGTACACAAAAAAAGTTCTTGGACATACAATCAGAGACGCAAAAATTGTATTACTTCCTATCTAGAACGAAGAATACAATGCATGAACTTACCGCTTGACAAACATGGGATAAGGTTGTCTCAATATCTACAACATTGAGTTGCCACAGGGAATTAAACATCGCGTCCTTTTTACTATTAATAGCTTTTATTATCTCCTCTTCTTTAGCTTCTGATTCAGTCAATTTCTTCAACTCCTCCATTGTATTGATTAACTGAACGGCACCTACATAGAGCAAAGATAACATACATTGTTAGGTTCATTTTGTATATCGACATTACTGATTGTTGAGTTTTATAATATTGAACCTGAAGCGGCTGAAACTTGTGATTTAAACTGGTGTCCCTTATCCCTCACCCATTCTGCATAATATGGGAACTTCATATATCTTTCCTTTGCCAATTCCTTTGCACCTTGCCTTGTGTAAATGTAGCCGATGGTGTGTAGCATAGCCTCACCAAAAGCTGATCGAAGACATTAAATATTTATTAGCATAAAGAAACAAGAAACACGGTAAACAGTTTAAGTAGGATGTAATATAGGGGATGTAGCTCAGAACATACTTGCTGGTGAAAGACGCTGAGCTTCTGATGTTGCCCAGCCTACAAACTCCTCTATTTTGCCTTCAACAAATGGTTGAAGGCGATCTTTTAAAATCTCAATGAGTTTAGTTTCCCTCTCTTTTTGTACTACCTATGAAAGAACAACATTATTTTTAACATGAAATTAATAGTTAGTATTTAAGACTTTGAGTAAAAGAGTCAAATACAACATAGGTGGCAAGATGGGCAGGTCAGGCAACGGGTCAAATTTGTACCAGTCGAAGAGGGTGCGTCGGGCTAACCAGATTTTCTCCCATTGTTGAGGTTGTACTATTAGTTTTAAACAGGCTTTGGTCAAATTTCAACCCATTTAACCCATCCCTCTTTTGGCTATTTGTTTTCTTCATATTACTCGTTTGAGATTAAACACAACTCGAGTCGACCCATTTATAACTAACATGGTTGAGATCAAGTACCTTCATCCTCTCCAGAATTTTTTGTCTGCGAACTTCAGGAATATGTGATTCCTCTTCAAGCTCCACAGCTTGTATAGAAGCCATATAAAGCTCCCCGATATAATCCTCAAACAAATCACTACCAAATACCATACCAAAAACAGCTGCAGGATCCACCATTGGTTCCCTGTCAAGAGATTGTAATACATTGCCTTACTTGAGTACTTTTTTGAAGGTAGATTATTTATAACAGGTGAAATTCATTCGCGCTATTAAAAGATTGATAGAATGTCCTAATGTGACAAAAAGAAGAAGAAGAAGAAAAAAAAAATTAATGAGCCGCTCAAAAGTTGATAAACGACATATTTCAGAAAAAGGAAAGATAAGATAACTTCTATTAACCGATAATCGGACATTACTTTTGCAATACGTGCAAACTTTGCTCGATATGTTCAAAATAAGACTCGGATAACTTGAGACAAGGGGGTATTTTTCCCCAATATTTTTGCAACATAACCGTGTTATGTGAATATTTGCCAATAAGGTCCAAACACTCTCAAATACATAAATTTATGAACATATTGGACATTACTTAATACAAACACAGAATATGAAGAAACATAAGGTTATCTCTACACAAAAGGATAATCAAGTATATATACTTACTGTTTTACTCCTTCTTTGCCCTTTTCATCATATTCTGCACGCTTCTTAGGATCACTTAGAACCTGATAAGCCTCTCCAAGCACCTTCACAAGGAAGAAAAGCATACCAATCTTCGAGAATAAAAACAAATACTTCGAGAAATCACCTTAATAAGGCGAAAAGATAAGATAGGCAAAGCCAAACCTGGAAATTATGGGCTGCTTTCGGATCCCCTTGATTTTTATCAGGGTGAACTATCTTCGCCTAAAATATAACATATATAAGAATGTAAGGATAAAAAAAGTAAAGTAAAGTAACGCCCAATGCCGTCTTCCACGGGTTATGGGTACCCAATACCGTTTCCGGTGTATGGGGGAGGTTAAGATGTAGACAGCCTTACCCCTACCTAAGGTAGAGAGGCTGCTTCCAGTTCTAACAAATGTAGAAAGGACCTCCGGCCTTTTGTAGGGAGTGAGGATCGAACCCTAACCTCTCGGTTGAGAGGCAAGGGGTTTACCAACTGATCCAACCCTACTTGTTAGGAATGTAAGGATATAATTCCATAATATTAAAGCGGGTGTATTCTTCATTAAAATATACGCATAAAGGAACACCCTAGAAACCATGAATGGAAGCTTGTGATTGTACTTATGATGTCTAAACTGAAAAACATTAACAACTTCCTATTTTCATCGAACATGGTTCTTAAAAATCCAACAAAATTATCACAAGCTGCGTAAGCTTCGTGATGTTTGGCGGTGTGTTTTAAAAGTGTTCTGCTAAGTTTATGCTCAAAGTTGCGATAACCAGTTGTTTAAGCGTTTGACAAATTGTGATTACTTAAGAATCAACACAGAAAACGGATCCTAATAATCAATCAATCAGAACCAGTTCTTTTTGTAAAACTGGGCACTATCCGTAAAGCATGAGTAATAAGTAAAAATACATACTTTGACGTAATATGCCTTTTTAATATCAGAAGCAGATGCTTCAGGATTAACTCCCAATATGTCATAAAACTCGGTCTCCTTCACCATACTTCTACGCCGATCACAAATTCAAAATTCTACAAAAAAAATTATCAAACACAATATGAACTTCTAATCACCTTATATTTTTCAATATTACAATGAAGCTAAAGATCTAATAGATCCATTTGACGTAATAAATCTACTAATATCATGATAATAAATCGCTAGAACAGGATCATAGAGAAGCATACATACATGTATTGACAAGGTTAATTCCTAATATGCCTGTTGATAACGACGAAATCGTTCACAAATCAAACATCGACTGACTGAATACAATTGTTTCAATCAGGATCATTGCAATTGAATGGATCAACGTGAAAATTTCAATATAAAATAAAAATAATTAATTTTTAAAGATGATAATTAACATGTGAGAAATTTTTTCTATTCTGTTTTGAAACATGCAAGAACTCATGTTTTTTTTTTTTGAAAGATGATAATTTGTCCGTACAAATAAACTTTTATACTACTCCGGTACGGTTTATCCAAAACTATTGTCATTCAAAACTTTTATCTTATTATGTCCCAAACTATTGTCACACTTACTATTCCGGTTTATCCAAAACAAACGTTCATTTTTAAATTCCAACCAATAAAAAATTGTGTAAAATAAGACAATGTAACTAGTTTTTAGTCACGTGCATACACAGCCTTTATAGAAGATATTTTTATAAAATGAATTATGTAAAATATATTACACTTATATTGTTACATTACTCGTGCACGCGCGAGTTTTGACATAAATTTTTCATTATGCATTAAAGGCCCGTTTGGTTGAGGTATTGATGCAGGTTTTACTGACCGGGTTTTAATATTTATAAAGTCTCGTTATACCTATGGTCTACCCTAATGCACTAACGGGCAGTGTACCCGGACGTGTGTAGTGTAGTATTCGGTAAAACCGAGGTCGTTCCAAGAGCTATGTGTGTTGGATTATTACTAAGTCTAGGTGTCACAGATATGATTTCGATAAGGAATTTAATTAACTACTAAAGCAGATAAAAGCAGATAAAAGGCAAAGGTTTAATCAATAGAGGAGAGTGGTGCTAACCTAGTCAATCCTCCTAGCTAGTAATGTCTACGTCTACTTACTTCCAATTACTTCAGGTGAGGTCAAATTCGAGAGGACAGCATTTGGTCAATTCGCCCTAACCTATCAGCAAAGATGCCACCACTGGAGAAGTCAAGTGTCCCTTCATAAGTCCAGTTGTTCCTTGTTCTCTAAGCCAAGTCATTAAGAACCGCTACATGCTAGATTTATAATAGTGAGTGCCCGGGCGTTAGCAACTTAAACACTCACCCCCTAATTCTTAAGTTCATCCAAACGGTAGGTGATCAGTTGGTCAAATCGCACAAGTAAAAAGGGTCGTCAATTGGTCATATCTTACCCTTCCCGTCTCAGTCTACTCACTTAGGGTCAGTTGGTCATATCTCCTAAGAAACTAGCCTTTACCGCCATTCAAAACTACCGAAACAAGGGTAGCTACCAATAAACTATGTATGCATACACTTAGAAATAATTATACGAAAGTAATGTAAACGCAAACAAAACAATTAAGGGATCATAACTAGGCTAGCACCAAGAGGTGCTTAGCCGCTCATATTAACCATACAAATCAATTCAATATTCAAGGTTACGAAATACATGAATCGGAAGTAAAGAAAAGATAAAATGCTAATGCTTATCGTAGGGGAGTGATTTCTCCCTTGGAGACAGCTCCGTATGCTCCTCTAGACCTGCCTTTGGCTTCTTCCCACGTTCTTTGGTTGTGGTGTGTGGAATGGGATGCTTTGAAATGCTGAAAATCGTGGGGTATTTATAGGCCAGATCTGGGTTACGGCGTAACTAATATAAGAGTTACGCCGTAATCTTCAATTCCTTCGTATTTTGCACTAGATCTGCTGGTTACGGCGTAAGTGGTTACGCCGTATCTTCAATATTAGTTGGTTATGTCGTAGTTGGTAAAATAGTTACGGCGTAGTTATCAGCGGCGTGGAACCTCATTTGACCTAATATAGTTACGTCGTAGTCTTTAGGGGGATTTACGCCGTAATCTTCTAATAAGTTGGCTTTCTCAGTCACGCTTTAGTTACGACGTAATGTGAGAGATGAGTTACGCCGTAACTTCTTCAAAGTCAGCAGACTAAGATAAATCTTTGATATTTCTCCAATTTCGCGTCTCTTTAGCTCCAATGCTCGTAATTTACCTGAAAGTGGAAAACAATGGAAAACAAGCGTAAATCCATATAAATGATATAAATTACAAGCATTATCGGGGGAAATTGACACTTAATATTCAGGACTATTTGATGCTATCAAATATCCCCTCACTTGAACTCTACTTGCCCTCAAGTAGACCTTATTAGAAAGATTCTTAAAAAGATATCTCCCAAAACCTAAAAAATATAAGTTTACAAATCCCTTATGCTACAATAAAACAAAGCCGAACACCTCACGAAATGGGAACAAAACACTCAAATCTCTCAACTATTCTAAGTGTCAATTTCGGGGTGATCACTCAATCGCACAGTCATAGCATGTATTCTATCATAAGCTTGGCGGTTACACAAATCTCCACCACTAGAGTTAAGGGCAAAACAATTCTTGAAGGCAATATGGGTAGACACGACAAAGGTTAAGGGGTGACTCGTCATTACTAACATGTCACGGTGAAGTGGACAAAATCAATGATACATGACCAAGTCCATGGCCAAGCACCAAAGATTGCTCGCTGCATCACTTAGACACGCTTCATGACTACAGGGTAGGATAAGACATGGGATATATAAATGATGTAAAATAAAAAACAAGCATGTAGTCTAAATCTATAACCAAGTCATCACCACTTACCGTCCGCCCAAAGTTCAAGCTTTGAAGTCAAGAAACCGGATCATGAAATACTAGGTACATGTGTTATTAGAGGACTTCGTGATGGGCACACTACCTTTTCTCCAATTGTTGGCATAATTACCAACTCCAATCTTCGAATGTGACCGAGGTGGCCTCCTCGATACTAAATCTATAAAGCTCATAACATAGTGCTAATAACATCGCACTTTACAATAACTAAATAACATAACAACTATTTTTTTTTAATTTTTTTTTCATAACAATAACAACTAAACATAATATCCCCCCACTTGAGATGAACAACGGGAATTCGGGGGGTCTTCAATGATCTTCAAGAATATGTCGTCGACGAAAGCGTGATTTCCGAACCTTTCCACTTGAACCTTGAACTTAGGAAAATGATGACTTCCCAATCACAAATAAAGACTACAGGGTAGGCTAAGGTGTATAGGTGTATCGAAACAATATATTGGGTTAACAAAATTAAAGGAATGGCTCAGATGGGTGTATCTAGGGGTATCTTGCACTAAAGGTGAGTGCAACAAAAGGGTTTCACATGGGGGTCGAGAAGTCGAGGTGACTAATCGATAGACACACAATGGATGGCTATTTGGGTGATAATCGTATAATATTGCCTTCTAAAACTGAAAAGTCCAAATACATCGAGCTAACTCAACATACCTCGTCTATGGTCTCGAAATGATGCAAAGGCCAAGTTCTAAAGTTTACAAGCTACCGGCATACTCATAATTTGGTGGATTTGGGGTAAAATATTGGAAACGGATAAGGCTAATCTCACCATATAATATCAAGGGTTGTATGTGCTCGGCTAAAGTCTAATCTAGTTAGGTTAAGAAAAACATGTCAAAATTTTAAAAATGTCATAATTTTTCAAAATAAACTAGAAAAACGAGGGCAAAATAAAGTTCAAGAGATAATTCTACTCCCGTCCCCCCCCCCCCCCCACTTGAATTGTACAAAGTCCCTTTTGTATAAGCATTAAATAAAGATGAAGAGTAAAGTAGAATTAGAGCGATAACTTCCCTGAAATTTGCTCCAAAAAGAAAGAAGGCCCACGAAAAAGAGATGTGCCTTCGTATAAGCATCATGAACAAACTTCAATCCCTGAAATCACACTACCGACAAGCATAATTCTAAAAAGAAAAAAATGAAAAATAAAAACGAACCTAACTCACTTTCGTAGGAATCACGGTTGCATTTAGCATATGCAACAAGCCTTTTAAACCACTTGGTGTCCCAAATGGACGAGTAAAGCCTCGTGAGGGTTTACAGGGAACACACCCACAAAGTTCATTTAAAATACTAATACAAGGTTATTGCGTTTTAAAATGAAAGAAGTAAAGTAGAGGAAAGTTACGTCATAACTCTTTGAGGGAGTTACGCCGTAACTGGCAAAACCTGACATATGCTGCAAAGCGAGTGGTTACGGCGTAACTACTGAGATGGTATTACGCCGTAATTGGTAATGCGTCTAAAATTATACTGCAAAAGGTTGGTTACGGCGTAATCTCAGAGATGAGTTACGCCGTAACTATGGTCAGATCAGCAAACTGCAGCAGCAATCATTTTCTCGTTTCCTGCAAAAATGGTCAAAAACACAAAACCCTACAGAAATGGAAATAAAAGGGATAATTCGGGTTGTCTCCCGAAAGAGCACTTTTCTTTATTTACGAGTCTTTAAGTTAGACTCAGAGCCGCGGGGCTTTATGGGGGCCTTTGGATTTGTCCGACTTCCACCACTCGTTGGCACCCATTCATCCATTTGTTAAATCCCTTTTTTCTTGCAGTATTACTGATGCCACCTGTTCCAAATTTTTGTGAAAGCCATTCATCACATGATTTCCCCGGTCATCATCTTCAGCAATAACATTACTTGTTATACTTATGCTTGATCTTTCACCGTTATTTATTGTGTCAGTAAGATGATTGTACTTGTACTGCTTAACCAATCCCTTATTGATTTTTGAGTTCCCAAATCTTATTCTGTACCAATCTTTAAATGCTAATTCAATATCATGTCTTTCACCCTTGTGAGGGTATATCCATTCATTCGCCTTTCTTTCACATTCTTGAAAAGGACTATACGAGGGCCATGCTGTCACCGATTTGTTATCCTTGGTTAATATTGGGTTGTGGAAATGTTTGTTTGGAATTGGAGCTTCCTCAATGCCCTGGATAATCTTTCCCTGTTTCTGCTTGCAATTATCAACATTCTCTCCACTATTATTAGTACTAGGGTCAAAATGTAGAGGGGAATCTAGTGATTGAACATTAACAACGTCAACATTATTTGAAATTTCAAATTTTGGTTTTAAATGCTCTTTTATACTAAAATTTATTCATTCATTTTCAGTTCCCAAAGAAAAAATATTTCAAAAACCTTAATTTAAGCCCTACAAGGGTCAGAAAAGGTCTTCCAACAATTAAGTTGTAAGCCTCCCGCTTCCCCATGTCAATTACCACAAAATCAGTGGGGAAAAAAACTTTCCAATTTTTAAAAGCACATTATTCACTATTCCCCTTGGTACAATTTTAAATGAATCAGCCATTTCTATCATCATTGTTGTTTCTTTTAAATTGGTAAGTTTTATTTTATCAAACAAAGTGGTAGAGATAAGGTTTACCCCGGCCCCCAAATCAGCTAATGCGGGAATCTTAATATTACCAATAGTGCATGGAAGAAGAAAACTTTCCTGGTATTGTTGTTTCTCAGGAAGTTGGCTTGGCAGGACCTCATCGTCTTTCGATTTATCATCTTCTCTTAGGTAGTTAATCCCGGATAGATCATTTGTGATAGAGGATGTGCACTGCTCTTTCTTTGCTTTATCTTGCGCAAATATGGCTTTGCAGGCAATAGCTTTAGCATTACTCGTCTCAAGGTTTTTAGCTAATTGCCTAATTTGTGTTTCGAGGTTTTTAATTGCAGCATCTTGGTTTTGCATGTTCATATTGGTGTCTTCTTTCACCTTGACCATCCATTCCTTGAGTTTATCTCCCTTTTTTGTAGATTCTTCGATGTGCATGTGCATTATTTCTTCAAGGCTTGGTTTAGGAGGATTGTTGTTGATTCTTGTGTAGAATCCTGGGGATTTTTCTCGATATCTGGCCCCATTGTAATTATTGAAAGGGTTCTCACTTCCATATTTAACTTCTCCGATCCTTTTAACTTCCTCGTTGGAGGAACATTCTTTAGTAGGTGGAGTTCCATTTCGCTCTACTTGAATGGAATGCACATTTTCCTTGAGCTTCTTCATGTCTCTTCCGAGACTTTCTAATTTGTTATTTATTGTTGCAAGACCTTCCATATCTCCATTCTTACTTCGGTTGCTCCCTCCATTGTGCCATTTGTGAGAATGGTCTGCCATCTTTTGAATAGTTTCTAAAGCCAAAGTGGGTGTCATACAAGAAATCGGCCCCTGAGAATCGACCATTTGTCTTGAGGAGATGTTCAGACATTTGTAGAAGACGTTCACCTTTTGTTGGTTGTTGAGGTCATGAGTAGGGCATTTGTATAATAATTCGTTATACCTTTCCCAAGCTTGGTATAACGTTTCATCACCCTCTTGCTTGAAGTTATGGATTTCTTCTAATTGCTTAGCCGTCTTTGATGGAGGACAGTATCTCTGAATGAAACACTTTTTTAGGATAGGCCAGGTGTTGACAGTTCCCACAGGTAATCGATCAACCCATCTTTTAGCAGCTCCTGTAAGAGAAATAGGGAATACTCGTAACATGATAACATCGTGTGAGACTCTGGGAATTTTGAATAGGCTGACAATGTACTCGACGTTGTCTATATGTTCATGAGCATCATCGGTGATGCTTCCAAAGAAGGGATTTGCACGTAATTCCTTCATGAATTGAGGTTTGATTTCGAATTGAGCATCTTTCGTGATAGCCGGTCTAACAATTCCTGGTCCTTGTTCTTCCCTTGTTAATGCTAAATATTCCTCAAGAGTGAGATAGTCAATGTTAACAAATTCCATGGTACCTGAAAACTTGAATAATGATCATGAGAAATAGTTTAAAACAAAACGAAAGACTTAATAGTAATCCTAATATAACTCCCCGCAGCGGCGCCAAAACTTGATGCGGGTTTTACTTACCAGGTTTTAGTATTTGTAAAGTCTCGTTATACCTATGATCTACCCTAATGCACTAACGGGCAGTGTACTCGGTCGTGTGTAATGTAGTATTCGGTAAAACCGAGGTCGTCCCAAGAGCTATGTGTGTTGGATTATTACTAAGTCTAGGTGTCACATATTTTAATAATGATTTCGATAAGGAATTTAATTAACTACTAAAGCAGATAAAAGCATATAAAAGCAGATAAAAGGCAAATGTTTAATCAATAGAGGAGAGTGGTGTTAACCTAGTCAATCCTCCAAGCTAGTAATGTCTACGTCTACTTACTTCCAATTACTTCAGGTGGGGTCAAATTCGAGAGGACAACATTCGGTCAATTCACCCTAACCTATCAACAAAGATGCCACCACTAGAGAAGTCAGGTGTCCCTTCATAAGTCCAGTTGTTCCTGGTCCCTAAGCCAAGTCATTAAGTACCGCTGCATGCTAGATTTATAATAGTGAGTGCCCGGGCGTTAGCAACTTAAACACTTACCCCCTAATTCTTAAGTTCATCCAAACGGTAGGTGAACAGTTGGTCAAATCGCACAAGTAGAAAGGGTCGTCAGTTGGTCATATCTTACCCTTCCCGTCCCAGTCTACTCACTTAGGGTCAGTTGGTAATATCTCCTGAGCAACTAGCCTCTACCGCCATTCAAAACTACCGAAACAAGGGTAGCTACCAATAAACTATACATGCATACACTTAGAAATAATTATACGGAAGTAATGTAAACGCAAACAAAACAATTAAGGAATCATAACTAGGCCAGCACCAAGAGGTGCTTAGCCGCTCATATTAACCATACAAATCAATTCAATATTCAAGGTTACGAAATACATGAATCGAAAGTAAAGAAAAGATAAAATGCTAATGCTTATCGTAAGGGAGTGATTTCTCCCTTTGAGACAGCTCCGTATGCTCCTCTAGACCTGCCTTTGGCTTCTTCCCACGTTCTTTGGTTGTGGTGTGTGGAATGGGATGCTTTGAAATGCTGGAAATTGTGGGGTATTTATAGGCCAGATCTGGGTTACGGCGTAACTAATATAAGAGTTACGCCGTAATCCTCAATTCCTTCGTATTTTGCACTAGATCTGCTGGTTACGGCGTAACCTTATAAGTGGTTACGCCGTATCTTCAATATTAGTTGGTTATGCCGTAGTTGGTGAAATAGTTATGGCGTAGTTATCAGCGGCGTGGAACCTCATTTGACCTAATATAGTTATGTCGTAGTCTTTAGGGGGAGTTACGCCGTAATCTTCTAATGAGTTGGCTTTCTGAGTCACGCTTTAGTTACGGTGTAATGTGAGAGATGAGTTAGGCCGTAACTTCTTCAAAGTCAGCATACTACGATAAATCTTTGATATTTCTCCAATTCCGCGTCTCTTTAGCTCCAATGCTCATAATTTACCTGAAAGTGGAAAACAATGGAAAATAAGCGTAAATCCATATAAATGATATAAATTACAAACATTATCGGGGGAAATTGACACTTAATATTCAGGACTATTTGATGTTATCAGGTATATAGGTATGGGTCTATGACTTTGAAAGTCATTAATGTTGTTTAGTTGGTTATGAGGTCCACCACAATGGAATGAGGATACCCAAATGTGAAGGTTTCCTCATAAATTATGTGTGTGGGTGGTTCATACTCTCCATTATCATTCCACTCTATACCAACACCCTTACCCATTGTAATTCATAGCGACAAACCAAACGCACCCTAAATTTCAATTAATATGTTGTAAATGTTTTTGTTCGACGAAGTATTTGACTTTGTTTAACTGATATGCTGTTAATATTGATGTTGTTTAAATTTAACTACTGATCGATATCATGTTTTAGACATTATTCGTGTTTAATAATAGGTACCGACCTTTGAAAAAAAATGCTTTTCTTGATATATTTAAACTTTTAAAGAAATTACTTGTATTGTAGCTATATGTACAATCTTATGTATGTATTTTCATCTCACAGTAACCCGTGAGGGCGGACTTTATTTTAATATTATATTCCTGATAATATTAATGTTAGCCATGTTTAAATTTTAAATCTGTGTACGCTCCGATTAAACTTATAAAAAGGAATAAAATGAGTCGTTATTGAATGTCATTAGTAATAAAATATAAAAAAAATTGCAGGTGTCCTTATTTCATTTCAATAAATAAGAATAACATGATTCGTTCGTATATGTACAACAGTATATTTATTTATATATTATAGTAACTCGTGCTTTCATCTTGAAATTTATAATTTCATGCATATACATTAATTCTTTAATATATAATGATAACAATATTTATTAATAATATAAATTCTAGGGGTATTTATTAAGTTTATAAAGTTAAAAAAAAATACATGAAAACTAATAAGTTTACGTAAGTCCTTATAATTTACTTATAATTTAATAACTTTAAGTTTTATTAAGGATGAAGTCCATAAATTAACAACGTGCTTACAAAAATTTCTTCATCTAGGTAACTTAATCCGAAAAATACTATTACCACTATCAAAACTTTTGAATTTGTTATAATATTAAAAATTTCATCACGTTTCTTCACTTGTTACCGGTTGATAAGGTACAAAATAATCCTCGTCATTATTATTATTTTTTTTTATTATTTTTTTTTAGTTATGTGTCCAAGTCAAACTTTAACATTTTAGTCAATTCATATATATCTTTCATTTTTGGGGATGCGTTTAAGCTTATATGTGGCTTATGAGCTTATTTGTTTTTCGACTTATATTTCATAAGCTCTAATTTTTAGCTTATTTTGAGACTTGTGGGCTTATATGAGTTTATTATTAACCACCATCAAAACCCTCTTTGACTCTTTGAGTCGCTCCCCATCCCTCACCCACCACTCGTACCACCACAATCGCCGCAGCTCCCCATCCTTACCCCACCACCACCATCGTCGCTGCTCCCATCCCTCAGCCACCACCGTCATATGACCTTCGCCAAGCACAATTTTACACATTTGTTTCTTCTTATATTGTTGCTTGATGATATACCCATTTGGTTGTTTTTTTGTGGGTTTGTTAAAAAGATTGAGTCTTTGTGTTTGATTTGTGGAATGATGAGTATATATTGTTAAGATAATATTAGGGGTTAATAGAAGTGGGTTTTGTGTAAAATTATGAGATGAACAAAATGTTGGATGGAATTGAAAGTTTACACGTAAATGACAAATATTGCATCATTTTAGTTCTCGAGTTTTGAGTGAAAGGAAATGGCAAATAATAGAAATGGGAAAAGAAAGGAAAAATGAAAGAAAGTGTTAGTTGATATGTTCTTGAGATAGAGGAAAGGAAAAGGAAAGTAATCATAAATCATGTTCTTGAGTTGGAGGAAAAGAAAAATAATTTGTTCAAATTACATATATGCCATTTAGTTGTTATTGTCAAATGTTTTAAAATTGGTATATTAGTCTTTACACAACAACTATTTCCCTTTCCTCCCAAACATTGGAGGAAGATTTTATTAACAAAACTTACTCACATCTTCCTCTCTACTTCCCTTTCCTCTCTTAAAAAAAACTCAAGAACACAAAAAATATTCCATTTCCTTTCCTCTTAAATTTTAACTTGAGAACTGAGTGTAAAGCAAAAAAAAATCACGTATACATACTAAGTGGACATGAAAGGATGAGGTTTTTGGGTAAAACAAATGAGTCAAATAAATAAAACGGGTATAAAGCTCGGGTAAAAAAATAATGTGTGGAAAATATTTGTATCTAGGTGGAATTTAAATACATTTGGTGTAAAATCAATCGGTCATCTTTCTAATAATGACTGGTGTAAACAAGTTTTGATAATGTTAATTGTATTTTTCAGAGTAAATTACATAGATGAGAAATTTTTTTGAATTACATTGTCAATTTCTGGACTTAACCCTTTTATTAATTACTATCCCTCTTTTTTTAGGGTTTTTATAAAATCGACACATGGGTTTATTACACATATTTATTTTGCTGGATAAATTTAGATGAGTTTGACCAAATCACAAGACTTAATTTTAAGGTTGAACTCCCTCATTGATTAGAAAAACTCTTTTTTTTATCATTTTGTATCTTCTCTTATTATATAAGAGATAATTGTATTTTTTCATAATCGATGTTTTTATTGAAAGTGTATATTTATTGAGCATTGATTGACTTATCTAATTGATATGTTTAAACTTATATGGCAACATAATATTGGTAACAACGCGTTGATTCACTTGTTTAAAAACTAATTTAATCACTAACACAAAATTAATCATATGTTTATCCCTCTTAATCATTTTTCTAGTTGTTAGAATTATAGTTCTATTAGTATTAGGTTATTTAAGTAGTATTAGGGCTAAGCCCATTATGCTTAACCTAACTTAGTTTTCAAGCTAAGTAAAGGTTATTTATAGTCTTGTAATTTACAGTTTTAATCAACTCAATACAATGTAGTCTTTTGGTTCATTATCGCTTCCCCCAACTCTGTTTACATGGTATCAGACCAAGTGCTCTTTTCCAATTAAGATTTCAATTTCTCTTATTAGAAAATTAGGGTTTATTTTCTTTATGTACGCGTACGTACATCACGACTGCAGTTTAGGAGCACCCAGATAGAGTGCTATTTTGATCTCAGCACCATCATAGTTGAACTCACCCACTAGCCGACCACCCATGTGTAATTAACGCGCCGCCAGTTCTCTGCTGATCTCTACATGTGCAGGCACGTGAGGCCACTTGCCGGTGATTTTGCCTGCAATCCTTTTCAGATTCGTTATCCTGCTAATTCCACCAGAACCCCGTTAAGATCTTGGCGGATCTGTCAAGTCTTTTTTGTTTCAGTTTTGTTAGGGTTCTTTGTTTTTGGTTCTTATTTGAAGGACGGTATTGATTGTTAATTCCGAGTTTCGTGACTGATTATTGCCTGAATTTTTTGTTTAGTTGAGACCCGAAGATGTCTGTTCTAGTTGCTTCGTATTTCGGCTAATTGAGACCTCAGTTTGGGTTGCTTCACTCTTGGGATTTTTTTTGGTTAGTGAGACATGTTCCGACATGTTGCTTCGTCATTTGGATTTTCGGTTAGTTGAGACCAGCTTTCACAGGTTGCTTCGTCTTTTGGAAGTTTTGGTAAGTTGAGACCTATTGGTTGGTTCGTACTTTAGTTGGATCCCAAGTGAGATCGATTAGCTTTCCATTTGTTGAAGATTGGATTATTGCTACAAGGAAGACTCTCGCTTATTATTTTTCGGTTTTATATTTTGTAACAAACTGTATGCTCAGCTTGGGGAGGGATGTTAGAATTATAGTCCTATTAGTATTAGGTTATTTAAGTAGTATTAGGCCAAGCCCATTATGCTCAACCTAACTTAGTTTTCAAGCTAAGTAAATGTTATTTATAGTCTTGTAATTTTACAGTTTTAATCAACTCAATACAATGTAGTCTTTTGTTTTATTATCGGTTCCCCCAACTCTGCTTACACTATTTAATTTAGGATAATTTATACCTCGCTATCTTTTGAAAACTTAAATTAACATCCACACAAAAACGTTGACAAGATTTATGCTTATATTATATTTTGATTGTGAGATTTCATTCGAAAATAATATAAAATGTTACTATATTGTGTATTTTTTAAACTTGGTCGTCCTACATACTTCAATTACCATTCCTTAGGTTAACTTTTAACTTTGGTCACACCTTTGTTAAATGCAGCCTTTTCAATTAAAATATTTATACTTGGAGTAAAGTCCAAAATACATCTATGTGGTTTGTCCATTGTATGGAAAACTAGAAGAGGGGTTGAATAGTTTTGCCGATTTTAAGTTAGAAAAACTTTAAATTCGATCTTATGTGAATTCGTATGGATGGATAGAAAGTATAAAGCAATAAGCAATGTAAGTAATGAAAGCAAGTAAAGTAAGGATAGAAATGACACAACCGATTTATAGTGGTTCGGCTACAAGGACACCTTCCTTTCCCTACTCAACTCCTCGAGTCACCTATTCGAGAGTTCAAGCACTATGTCAACAAGCTCCTTCAACTCGGTGGAGAAGCCTCACAACATCGCTTACACTTTTTCCGGTACAAAGCTAAATACAGAGTCCTTAACACAGAGGACCAAACCAACACAACAACTATGTGAAATATGAAATACAAGATCTTGCTATAGAAATCTTGTGAAGGAACAAATTAGTCAAAGACCCCTTGCTTGGATGACTTGTAGGATCTCGTGATCTCGCCTTTGAGAAGGACCTATATAAGAATCACAATAAAAGAAAGAAGAACTACTATATAGATCAAGAGATCTGAGATTAGAAGAGAGAAGTAATATATGAGAGAGTTTGTAAGAAGAGGGGTGAGGAACAATGAAGAAATGGCTCACTATTTATAGGCAAAAATGTCTATTGTTCCCCGGATCCCACAGATCCCTTTCTTGAGGGATCTGTCCAGTGTTATCCCAAGGATCTGCCAGACGCTCCTCCCTATTTGGGTTATGGGTCATGGATCATGGGTCATGAACTTTGGGTCATGGGTACCCAAATAGATACAATGTATCTAGACATATGATCATGGGTATGGTTTATGGGTTATGGATTTGCTCCATGGGTATGGGTCATCGGTTATGGTTTTTACCCATCCTAATAAACTATTATAACAAATGGTTTATTACAACAATTTATGTTAAATGACTATATATGTGAATGCTTTACAAAAATAACATGTATCCTTATAATTTTACTTATGATAACTTTATATTTGTTATCAACAAAACACAAAGAGATCACTAAATATGAATAAATGTTTTTACGACTTATTTGTAGTAACAATCTCCCCTTTTTGTTGATGACAAAACATAATGTTATAATTATAAAACTTAAGGTTAGATGTATGTTTTGAAAGCATATATAAGTTTTACTTCTTCTCCCCCTTTTTGTCGAAACAAAAAGTGAACCTAACGAAGAAATAAAGTGTGGAAAAAATAATATAATCCACGAAGTACTAACTCCCCCTTGACGGTAGCTCCCCCTAGAATTGGGCGTCAAGTGAGAAAATACAATACCTACAAAAAAAAGGTTAGTAGTAACATGTAATAAAACCTTGTATGGGACGAGAAACAAGATGGAGAGCCTAGGTATGTAAACAAAGCCTTTTAATAAAATGACAAAGTGTAGTGGTATATAGGTCACATACAAAAATATAAAAACTAAGAACAAGGTTTGTTCTTTAAAATGACTCAAAAGAAAAAAGTAGAGAAAATAGTAATATCATTCCTTCCATGCTTGCATAAGGTTAATTATGGAAGTTTTGGTGAGTGATGATGTTGATGCGATCAAGGATGTGGTTAAGTATGAATCACATCTCGTCCTTTATTTCCATTGCAAGTTCCTTAGTGGATTGGAAATGTTCACAATGTAAATGATGTGGGTATTGTGTGTGGATGGTTTCCGGGTAATTTTGATTTGTGGAAGGCGGAATATGTGGTGGAAAAGTTAGAAAATATGGATCAAAGTCCATTATGTTGGTGAGTGGTGGAATATAATAACCTAGATGTTGTTGCAAGATAATGGAAGCTAAAGGTGGTGAAGTTGCAAGATCTTTATAAAGTGTGTTTGGAGATGTTGGTGGTGTTAAAAAGACTAGTTCTTTTGGGTTTAAGTTGGAAGTTTGTTGCAATGATGTGGGTATTGTTTTCGGAGTCTTAAGGAGTTCCGATAGGGTGATCTTAGGTGGAGACTTGATAGGTGATGGTGGTGATGTGCTTGTTGGAGATGATGAAGGTGCTACTATAGAATCATTTGGTGGTGAATGAGTAATTGGTGATGAACTTTTTGACAATGGTTTGGCTAAACAACAAGGCCGGATGCTAATCCGTGCGGTTTTTCTACATTTGGGTGGTGGCACTACGGAAGGTGGTAGTATAAAGTTCTGGATTTCTTAAAGAGGATTGTTTGCAATAGGTGATTCATCAATGTTGGAAGATCTTTTGGATGACATGATGATGATTGTTTGTGAGGTTGAGAGTGATGGATATGCAAGCATTTTTGGAACCTTATTTATAGAGAAAATAGTGCATTGTAATGAATGCTAGACCCAAAATATGGACTAAAATCTAATTATTAGATATGAATTTAAAGCATGTGATCATGAGAACACAAGCATTAAGTAACATACTCATTAGTGAAAAAGCTAAAATGATGAAAATATGAAGGTTTATAAAGTGTGAAAAGTAGAAGAGAAATTTAGCTTCTGTCCCACGGTTCCCACGGATCCGTTCCTTTAGGGAACCGTCCAGCGTAAATGCTGGGATCCGTGGTACTGGTGACTCAGGAAGCTCAAATTTTTCCTTTTGGAAACATTGGTGCCTAGTGTGTGCCTATATGCAAACCATTTGGAGTTGCGGTTATCTCGACTCCTAAAAAGAAAAGAAAATAAACTAAGAAGTGAAAAAGCATATTATTATGTGAGATAACCCGAGTGCTCCTTAATTCATTGTTGCTTAAATGAATGTACCCAAAAACACATATTAGTTATGTGTTCCCTTTAGCATTCAAAATACATGAGATGCAATGAAAACGGGTTTTTACTTTGTATTAATAATGAAAAGGTTTGTCCTAGACATGAGAATAGCATTAGGAAAATGATACAGGGAGAAGTATCCTTTTAGAAAACATTTCAAAAGGTTTCTTGAAAAAAAAATATCGTTAGAAAGACAATATACCTTGAGTTTTGAAAATCCCTATATTGTTTGTGAGTTGTGTGTGAAATAGAGATCCTAGACTCAGAAACGAAGGTAAGGCAAACGTTTACATACCTTGTAGAATTGAGAAACAAATTACGATGATTGTTCCATGAGACCAAGACCAAGACGAAGCAATTTGAATTGTTCCCGCTTCAACGGTTTGGTGAGGACGTCGGCTATGTTGTCTTCGGATGATACCTTCTCAATAGAAATGTTCCCCTTTTGAACGTTGTCTCTTAAGAAGTGATGACGGATCTCTATATGCTTGGTGCGAGAGTGCAACACCGAATTCTTTCTTAAGTCTATAGCACCTTTGTTGTCGCATAAAATGGCTATGTCACTTAGATGAATGTCGTAGTCAACTAACGCTTGTTTCACCCATAGTGCTTGTTGGCATGTTTTGCCGGCGGAGACATATTCAGCTTCGGTTGTTGATATGGCCAATGTCCTTTGCTTCTTCGAGAACCAAGATGTTAAACAACATCCCATAAAAGTACATACATCACTTGTACTCTTTCGGTCAACATAATCACCTGCATGGTCAGAATCCGCATATACAATAGTTTCTACCCCCGTTCCCTTAGGATATCATAATCCCAATTGAGTCGTACCCTTAATGTATCTAAATATTCTTTTGACCGCTTCTAGATGAGATGTTTTAGGGTCTTCTTGAAACCTAGCACATAGACAAACACTAAACATGATATCCGGCCGACTAGCCGTAAGATAGAGAAGACTACCAATCATGCCACGATATTTTTTGTTATCAACGGATTCACTGTCTTCATCTTTTATAAGTTTAGTATCGGATGACATTCGTGTTCTTATGGGTTTTGACTCTTCTAAACCAAATTTTTTTAACATTTCTTTTATGTATTTGGATTGATTAAAGAAGATATCATCTTCTAGTTGTCTGATTTGTAGACCTAGAAAGAAACTTAGTTCTCCCATCATACTCATTTCAAACTCTTCATGCATGATTTTTGAGAAATCATCACACATGTCTTGACAAGTTTATCCGAATATAATATCGTCCACGTATATTTGAACAATAATTATATGTGATTCCTTTTTCTTAGTGAAAAGTGTATTATCAACTAACCCCATGGTGTAGTTGTTTTTGATTAAAAATGATTTGAGTCTATCATACCAAGCTTTTAGGGCTTGTTTAAGACCGTAAAGAGCTTTCTTTAGTTTGTACACATGTTTAGATTTTTCGAAATCGATAAAGCCCGGAGGTTGAGCTACATAGACTTCTTCATTAATAAAGCCATTTAGAAAAGCACTTTTAACATCCATTTGAAAAAGCTTAAGATCATTAGCACAAGCATAAGCAAGAAGTATTCTTATAGACTCTAATCTAGCCACAGGAGAATAGGTCTCATCAAAGTCTATGCATTCTTGTTGACTATACCCTTGTGCAACAAGTCTAGCTTTGTTTCTAGACACTACACCGTTTGCATCTAACTTGTTTTTATATACCCATTTAGTTCCGATTATGGTTTGGTTATTAGGTAGAGGGACAAGTGTCCAAACATCGTTAGAAACCAATTGATTTAACTCTTCTTGCATAGCCATTACCCAACTTTCATCTTGTATGGCTTCTTGCGTATTTTTAGGTTCTATGGTTGAGACAAAACAAAATAAACTACTTTGGTTTTGGACTTGAGATCTTAAGGTTCTTTCATTTAACTTTCCTATGACCTTATCTACGGGATGATCTTTAGATTCTTTAATATTGATGATTTCATTGTTTAATGGTTCATCTTCTTTGTTTATATTTTCCCTGATTTCTATGGCTTCACTTTCGATTATCTCGTCATCGACAAGAGGTTGGGTAGGTTTAGGTGGACTTTCATCAAATTTTACGTTTAATTCATTGTTTCTTTATTTAATATAACATAAGCTTTACTATTAGGAAAGTAACCTAAGAAGATACCTTCGATTGATTTAGGATCAAATTTCGTTAGGTAATATTTAGTATTAAGTATGAAACATTTGCTACCAAAGACTCTAAAATGTTCTGACGTAGGCTTTTTTCCTCGAAATAACTCGTATGGAGTTTTACCTAAGAATGGTCTAATTATGACTCGGTTAAGTATGTAGGTTGATGTATCAACGGTATTGCACCGAAATTTTTGAGGAATAGATTGCTCATTAATCATGGTGCGACTCATTTCTCGTAGGGTTCTATTTTTCCTTTCAACTACCCCATTTGATTGTGGAGTGCGAGGAGCCGAGAAATTGTGAGTAATACCATTAGCATCACAAAAAGCTTCAAATTGCGCTTCATTATCAAATTCCCTACCATGATCCGTTCTAATAGACACTATAGGACTTCCTAATTGTCTTTGGATTTTCTTACTTAATATTTCAAAGTAATAGAACGTTTCAGTTTTATTCCTTAAAAATTTAGTCCATGTGTACGTAGAGTAATCATCCACTATAACCAAAGTATAGTAGTTACCTCCATAACTTTGAATAGCGGATGGACCAAATAAATCCATGTGAAGTAGTCCTAGACACTTAGTAGTAGAGACCATATTCTTAGCTTTGTTACTAGCATGGGCTTGCTTTCCTACGTTACAAGCATCACAAAAATGATGTTCGTATTTTAATTTTGGTAGATCTCTTACTAGTTCTTTAGATGATAGCGATTGAAGAAGTCGCATATTGGCATGACTCAATCTTCGATGCCATAAGGTCGAAGTATCATCCATAATAGTAAGACAAAGTTTGTCTTTAGGTTCATTACAGATTTTAATGACATAGACTCCATGTTTTCTAATGCCTCTTCCTATAGTGATACCGTTTTTTAATATTTTACTACCAGTTTCACTAAAAAGTACGTTACACTTTTTATCACATATTTTTCCTATACTTTGAAGGTTGAAGTTTAGGTTTTTGATAAGGTTTTAAAATGTACCTTTTTGAGGGGTCGTTTAAGCCCTTATTTGATCACTTTTGTATCCGTTATTACTTAATATCGTTCCTTTTCACTTTTTAGGTCTCTTGAAGGCAAATTGCTAGAATGGCTCTTATTTGGACGAAAAGGCGCGGATATATGAAGAAAATGGCCGAAGTCAAGAATCGAGACACTCAAGCTGCTGAAACACAAAGGGACGGCGTCAGGTGTTATCTGTGACGCCGTCGGAGCACATGTTGTGACGATACAGTAGCCAAATTGCTTATTTTCAAGTGACGGTGTCAGGCTTTAAAAGAGTAGGTCATCGCAACTCAGACGGCCTAGATTTGATCCAGACGGCGTCAGAGGCTGAAGAGGACGGCGTCACAAGCATAAGGTGACGCTGTCGCAAGACTAACGTGGCCAAGACGAAACCCTAATGACGGCGACCCGACGGCGTCACAAATCATAAGGTGACGATGTCCCGAATGTAATCTTATATATAGAATCCTAATTTTTCGGTTTTCGGTGTGTAGTCTTTTGGAGTGAAAAACCTAAACCGAACCAAGGTTGTCTTGTACAGTATTTTAGGGTTCCAAACCCTATCTTACACCAAGATAAGTGTTTTACTTCATTACTTCAATTATGTCTTCAATTATTTGTGTGTATGCTTGCATGTTCTCCATGTCCGGCTAATTTACTTGTGTGTTTGCTTAGGGTATATGAAACTTAACTATTGAATATTGATTGGTTGTCTCTTATCTTAATTGTTAATGATCTAGTAATGCGATAGGTCATTCGTTGTGTAGTTAATGCTTGATTAATCTTTGTGAACCTTAGACTATAACACCTAGAGTAGTTGTAGGCTAAACCATCTAAAGAGTACCTTAGAGTTAGAGTTTATAAATCCTAGAGATTTTGTAGACGAGACCCTTTGGTAGTTTCAAAGAGTTAGGGATAAACGCATACCCTACGACCTTAGACACACAACGCGATTAAGAATAAGGACGTGACAATTCAACCATCAATAGGAGATAATTAAGGAGTAATAAAACCTAAGTAAACACATCTTTAAATCATCATACGAGCACACAATAATTAGACATAGACTACCCTCACCTTAGTTAATTAGATAATTAGATAGTAGAGTAATCGGTAGAAATACCAACCCCCCAAATCCAAACCCCGAGATTCGTACTTTTCCATTTTCCTAAAAACATAAAAAGATAAAAAATAATCTTCCTCAACCCCAACCTTAGCGTAGTAACTCCTCACTAGCATTCCTATTCCCCTAGAGAACGATATCAATTCCCGTGGCTTACCCTAATACTACACTACAACGATTAGGTTCACTGCCTAGGGTGTTGAAAAACTTGCTCGACGAAAAGGAAGTTCCTTTGACCCCGAACGACGCGTGTAGCGTTATCAGTTGTTAGCCTCGCTAAAGTGAAGTCATTACGGGAATTGCATTAGTTTCTTCTTTTACTCATTCACAAGGACTAGTTTAGTCAATAGTGCTAAGTTAGGCTTGTTGAAGTATATATACCCCTCCTAGTCCCAACTAGGAGGGTAGGAAGTTCATTTTGTAAAATAAGGTGTGTGTGCTTTCTTCTTCTTCTCTCTAGAAACACACACATCTTCCCTTTACTTTAACCTAAATAATACCATGTCTTATTCATTCTTTGAGCTTCCCCGACCCCCCGAACCACATGAATCACTAGTTTTATCGATCCTACAATTGGTATAACGAGTCAGGTTGTTTATTTTTATAGATTTGTGTGGTTTGAATATTTGTTTAAACTGTTTTATCACCATTTTTTATGTCTCGGAAAAAAAAAATTTCCTCATTTTGTGGTTAACAGTTTATACAGTTTGTATCATTTTGGTCAAAAAAGTCAACACCTTTTATATGCTATTTTCAGTTCCTGTTTCTTGTGTCTCTTCATGTCCATGAATCAGTTTCTGTGTAAAATATTTTTGTGACTAGTTTTTGTACCAATTCCGTGGAAAAACTTGTGGTCAAACCGTCAGTTTCGTGGTCAAACAAGGTTAAAAGAAGCATTTTTATGCCTTTTCTGGGTTTATTATGAAGACTGGTCGGAATACATGGTCGGAAACACTCGCCGGAAAAAGTCAACTGGGTCAAAACCCTAGTTTTCTACGCATAAGGATTATCTACAGTGGTGATACGCGTAGCTGTGAAGTTACGCGTAGGAAAAAGTTACGCGTATGTTTTACGCATAAGCCTAGGCTTACGCGTAAGACTGGGTTACGCCTATGTAAAAAACCTACGCATAAGCAAACTGACCCTACGCGTAAGGTTTTGAAGCATAGCCTACGCATAAGAAAATGGTTACGCGTAACAATGACCACGACCACAAATACCATATACCAAAATAAAAACATCAAGACCTCAGCCAAAACATCATCAGTCCGAGTCATACAAAACCAAACCCAACTAATCCTAGACCTAGACTCACCAAAATACCCTCACATCTCTCCACAAACTCTCATTCAAACACAATTCGAAATCATTAAAACATCTTATCTCAGATCGGTTCAGTATTTTTTTAATCTTTACAAGATTTTCCATTGAACCATCATTATCATCACAGATAATTGCTCGAAGCCTATGCTTCGTGTTAATATCCGAAAAATAAACATAGTAGTATAACAAATCTGTTATATACTATATTTGTTTCGATCTAAACACTAACGAAAGTCATAACGAAACCTACCCGAGACCCTATTAAGGATCTTGACGCCTTTAGTCGTGTTCTTGATTCGAATGGAACAAAAACGAAGACATTTAGTACGGGTATGGTTGTGGATTAATTGTTTACTTCGCGTATGGTTGTGTCTTTTGATTGCTGATGAGATTAAGATGAGAAGAAATTTTCAGATCTATTTTTTCTGAAGGCGTGTTTGGTGAGAGATGACAGATAGTGTGAGGCGGATTATCTGTGTGTTTAGGTTTTGGTCAGTGAGATGGTTTAGGGTAACTCTCTTATATATAACCGGGTATTAGTTTGTGTATGTTAGAATTGGATCGTGGGCTTCAATTAAACAGGCATCACTCATATTTGGATCGAGGCTTCAATCATTTGGACTTGGGCTTCTTGTTAACATTCGGTTGTGGGCTGATGGTTAGAATAAAATAACATGGACTGCATTTAAGATTCATATTCTCAAAAGATATTGTCCAGCATTTCTTAGACATACTATTTTGGTAAATGTGAGTATTTTTGGTATGGTAAATTTCACGGAGGATTTACGTTCACGGCTAAAGGTTTTGATGAATTTGAAGTGTGACCACGGAGATGACTCTTTATTATTTATTTGGGTGTGAAGTGACGTTTGACGGGCGAGTTTACTTATTTCGTCTTCTTTCTTTCTTCCATTCCGCGAAGATGACTTGTTTGGGAAAATATGTTGAGTGTGATGAAGACTTGCTATCTAGTTACTTTTGTGATTCTTTCTCTCTTAACCCACAAAGTAGCTATCACTTCGGTGACTCACGTAGTTGAGGATACGCCAAGAGGTTTTGTACATTGGGTACACCATTCTTTTTCACAAGGATAGTACAAGCTTAAGTAATCAGTCCGGGAGATTTGACTTCATTCTCAAGTTCGTCATATTGGGTTATCCTCACATGTGGTTACTACAGACAACCGTTGAATTTTGATACAGGGGGTTAAGATGAGTTAGACAATTTAAAATGGTATTGTTCATCGACATCTTCTCACGGGCTGATTTGATTTCTGATAGAATGCTTCCAGTTAATGCTTCATGTACACAGCTGTATGCTGATTCCGATAAATCGTAACCTTCAGGGGAGAGAAATGTGTACATTATGGGCTGATTTGATATATCCAAGATAACTGGAATGCATTTGGTGAGATGAAGATGTTGATATATTATTCCCCCGAATGGACAATCTTGAAGAAGGTCGAGTCGACAGTCTTTTCTACATTTTCCGCTGCGTGTTAGAAGACTAAAGACGGTTCTAATTTAATTATTAAAAGACTTCTTCGAATTCAGGAAATTCATCAGAAAAGGTTGTCAGTTTAGGGGAGAGCACTAATTAGGGGAGAGCAAAAAGGCCAAATTTAATCCCTAATTAGATTTGCTCATATTGTTCTTCTGCAAGTAAAGAGATGGCAGCTGAGAAGATTCATGAAGTTTGAAGACTGTGAAGACACTCTTGGAGCTGCTGCGCTTATCTTTTATATTTAATTTTGCTTGTAAGGAACATTGTAAGCAACTCCCGTATGACATCACTTGGGGAGAGATTGTTAGCCTCGCTAAAGTGAAGTCATTACGGGAATTGCATTAGTTTCTTCTTTTTCTCATTCACAAGGACTAGTTTAGTCAATAGTGCTAAGTTAGGCTTGTTGAAGTATATATACCCCTCCTAGTCCCAACTAGGAGGGTAGGAAGTTCATTTTGTAAAATAAGGTGTGTGTGCTTTCTTCTTCTTCTCTCTAGAAACACACACATCTTCCCTTTACTTTAACCTAAATAATACCATGTCTTATTCATTCTTTGAGCTTCCCCGCCCCCCCGAACCACATGAATCACTAGTTTTATCGATCCTACATCAGTTTTCTACGTGAAACACATCGTTAATGGTTAAAGATTTGTGAGAAATTGTACCTTTACCGATGATTTTGCTCTTATTATTACCAAATACCACATTTCCTCCATTGAAGGATTCGTATGTGAAAAACAAGTCTTTGTTACCTGTCATGTGCCTCGTGCACCCGCTATCCTTGATCCATTCATCCGGATCTAGGTCGACCTTTAAGCAAACCTAAGAAAATAATTTGTGGAAAACTAGAAGGGGGTTGAATAGTTTTACCGATTAAAGCTTCGTTTTAAACTATTTAGATCAACTTATGTCAATCTATTAAATGTGTATGTTGGATGTGGATAGATAAGCATATAAATAAGTAATGCAAAGATAAAGATTAAGAAGCACAAAGCCACGACACGAGTATTTATAGTGGTTCAGCTACAAGGACACCTTCCTTGCCCTACTCCACTCCCCTAGTCACCTACTCGAGAGTTCGTAATCATTATACAACACAAGCTCCTTGTGGTAGAGAAGCCTTCACAACGTCGCCTACTCTTTATCCGGTACAAGGCTAAACACCGGGTTCTTCCACAAGGTAGAACCAAACCTATCACAATGTCGCCTATACTTTATCCGGTACAAGGCTAGATACTGAGTTCCATTACAAATGAGGAACTACTACCCAACACTCCATAACACCTATCCCAAAGGAGATACACTCCTTATTACAACATCATCAAGGATATCAATATCCTTGGACACAACCTATCTATGTTTGTACATCGATGCACCATATCGATTGTACACCTTTGGCACCTTTCATTAATGCCCTTGACATGATCTTTTGACACCTTTCACTAATGCCTTCATCATGGACCTTTGGCACCCTTCACTAATGCCTTAGACATGGACCTTTGGCACCTTTCACTAATGCCTCTGACTTGACCCTTTTGGCATCTTTCACTAATGCCTTCGACTTGACCTTTTTGGCATCTTTCACTAATGCCTTCAACACAACACTTCTAGAGAGGAAGAAAGAACTATCAACAAGAGAACTTCAGTAGTCTTGATGATGACGAAGCTTGGCAACCCATGGACTTGAGCTAGCTCGACTTCAAGAGATGGTGATCTCGCCTTTAAGAGGAACCTAAAGAATCACATAAAAACAAAACTACATAGAAAGATCCCTTGCTTGAGGGATCCGTCCAGTGTAATTCTGGGGATCCGTAGGACGCTCCCCCTAAATGGGTTATGGGCCATGGATCATGGGTCATGGGTTATGGACTTTGGATCATGGATATCCAAATAGATACAATGTATCTAGAAGATGTAATGTATCTAGTCAATGGGTATTGGGTTAGCTCCATGGGTCATGGATAATACCCATTATGACTTATGCATGATGTCATGCAATGGGTCATGGGTTATGGATCATGATCCATGGGTATGGGTCATGGAATTTGGGTTTTACCCAACTACATTCAATGTATTTAGTCAATGGGTCAACTACTTAAACTTCTACCCATTCTATTACCCATTATAATACATACTAAGTATGTATATATCTACCAATTATGTAAACACTAGTTGTTGTACATATGCATTACTATACCATGAAAACACTATTGCTTGTTTAGTGTTTTATATGAAAACGTAAGTGTGTTAGTAAACTATTGGCTCAAACCATTTACGTATTTTATTTGTTTCGTTAAAATGATTTTACGTTTGTTATCGACAAAACATTAGAAGATCGTAAAATATAAATAAACTTTATGGCTTATTTGTATTAACACAATTAACTCAAAAGTTTGGTCCCCATTTGTTCATGGGTCCATTAGTGTTATACATTTCATTCATGTTAGGCATATATGGAAAAGGTGAGAATGCATTTCATGGTGTAAAGTTTTGAAATGGAAAGCTATTTTGTACATTAGGATTCCATCCCATTTGATGGTGGTTACTTCTCGGATAGACATTATTAGGTCTCCTTATAAATGTGTTTGCTTTTGAAAACGATGGACCTTTGTTTCTCATAAAACTTTGATTTTGTTTTAGTAGAGGTGGTTGTTTAACATTTCTAACAGTAACATGGGTTGGTTTCTTCTTGTTAACAATAACAAAGTCCATTCTAGATGTGGTAGCTACATTATTTCTACTGTTTGCTAGTACAGACCCACGGATCCCTGGTTTTACACTAGACGGTTCCCTTTTCAAGGGATCAGTGGGATCCGTGACTACAGTAGCTTGTTTTTCAATTGCTTTGACGAATTGTGTTTCTCTATTCTCGCTAGTTGATGAATTAAGTTGCATAATACCTAAACCCTTTTGATTGTTCATGTTTTAACACTATCTAGTATTATATTTAAAGTGTTAGTACTCATTCTAGCAATCTTGGAATCAAGATTATCAACTAACGTTTGAAGTTGAACACAAAGCTCATATTCCCCATCTACTTTCTTCCCCTTTTCTAAATGTTTTAATTTGTCTTTTAACTCAATGACTTCTTTTTCTAAATGTTCATTTTTGTTTTTCAAAATCTTATTTTTGTTAATTACTTTTAAACTAGTTTTGCAAAGTTTATCATATTCACGATGCAATGATTCATCATCTAATGATGAGCTACTATAATAGAGAGATTCAGGACATACCTCGTTTGAGTCATTTGCCATGAGACAAATTTCTTCATTCTCCTCCTCACTCAGTCCCCACGAACCAGTTACGAACGCCTTTTGTTCGTCACGCTTGGGACACTCACTAATGAAGTGATTAGGGTCCCCACATTTAAAACATGCGCGTTCATCCCTTACTTTCTTGTCGTCTTTGCCTTTCCGGAACGCCTTCTTGTCTTCATATGGTTGTTTGACATATCTTCCCTTTCTTCTAAAGAACTTCTTGAAATCCCTTACCGCCATGGCATATTGTTAGTGCAAATATTACGATATTTAATCTATACAGTCTCGTTTGTTTTGATTGATGACAAACATGTAACTTGTAATACATAACGTAAAATGTACAAGTTACTTGTAATCACACTTTGTCTCAACATACATTCAACACCTCTCGATGACTCAAGTCCTCATATGTTACAACACAGGTTCATACATGTTTGTTATGTGGCATTATGATCAAACCCATTAACAAATCATTTAGAATGTTTAAAATACGTTTAGAGTCACTAAGTATTTTAATAGGTTAACCATTCTATTTCGAACCTCATTTTACATTTTGCATTCACAAGTATTTCATACAAATACTAGAGTTTACTAACACTTGACAAAATATATTTTATTTTGACAAGCACTCTTTTACAAAAGGTAACTAGACATTTTATTAACTAGTTACATAATACATTTTACATGTTTACCTTGATAAACTTTTTAATCTAAAAATGGAAATACATGTTACATCATGTCATGCATCATCTTTGAAATCCTTGAAAGATCACTTGAATATTTTGGTTAGATTGACACTCAATATATCAAATGTGATCTTAGTAAGATTTGGTAATATCTTGGAAAGATTTGAAGAAAGATTTTTTAGATTTTCTGTCAGGCACCTACGTCACCAAATTGCATAAAGGACGGAACCCTTTAAAGGGCTCCTTGGTCCGTGGACGCTCCTGACCACTTTTGGCTATAAATAGAAGCCCATTGTTTTCCCATTTCTTCACCACTTCAAATCACATCTTCTCCACCTTCTTGCATACATTTAGATCAATCATTAACAATGTAGTAACATACATTAAACACCCTAATGATCATGATCATAATGCTTCTAACATTCATCTTTGTTGTAAGCATACTCTTTGATCAACCAAGGAAAGCGTGGAGATCTAGCCATCCCCACTCACCACAAGTTGAAGATCTATCACAACAAGTTTAGGGAACTTGTTATCTTCATCATGAAGGCTTCCTATCAATGGAAGCTCATTTAGAAGTAGTTATTCATATCCATTAGACATTTGTGTCATGGATCATTAGTGTAAACATCATTGCATCATAACAACACTTTCACCAAACTAGATTAGATGGTTTATGTGTTTGTGCCATAAAACACAAGGTTTATTATGTTGGGTCATAAAACATATTGGGAGTGGTTTTACCCTTGTAAAAGAACTCGATATCTAGCTTAGTGTTGGAAATATTGTATAGGCGACGTTAGGTTGGTTCTACCTCGAACTAGAACCCGGTATTTAGCTTTGTACCGGAAAAAGTGTAAGCGACGATTGTAAGGTTTTCTCCGCCGACAAGGGAGCTTGTTGATTTAGTGAAGTAACTCTCGAGTTTGGTACTCGGGGAGTGGAGTAGGGCGGAAAGGAGATCCGTGATCGAACCACTATAAATCCTCGTGTTCGGTTTGCACTTTCCTTTCTTTATCTCTTTACTTTTATACTTGCACTATACTATTGTTTGTGATGTGGTTTGATGTTCATGATTGTGTGACAACTTGGTTTACCATGCTTTATATTAGTCACAAACAATAATTGGTACTTTCATATTATAACAAGCTTCATAAGCGATTTGATACTAAAGATCTAAAGTTTTTAAACGGTAACGTATTCACCCCCCCCCCTCTACGTTTCCACAATTGGTACCAGAGCCACGTAGCTCGTATTTTCAAAACAAATGGTTTTTAAAATAGAGTACGATCCATGTATCAAATTACCATTGAAGCGAAAAATAATATGAAAAATGCTTTGCTTGTTATACTTAGAAATTTTGTTGTTAAATGTAACTTTATATACAAGCTTGAAGGTTTTCTTGAAAAATAAAATAAAAGTTTGTTGAAAGAACTAGTAAATATTGTATTATGTGCTTATAGAAAATTTACGAAGAAATATGATTTTAAAGGAGTGTTTGGGATAACTATAAATCTAGTTGAAAATCACTTCCGTAAATGTTTAAGATAAGTTACATAAGTAGATATGTTGTTAAATATGTGTATTATATGTTTACTATGAAATCTAGTAAGTCGCACACGTTTTCTCTATGTCAAATATTAGTTTTGGTGAATCTGTCTCAAAGGACCACGGCACCAAATCTTATAAAGGGCGGATCCCTTTATTTGGTTCCGTGGAATCCGTCTGTACAGTATGCAGTTTTTTGGGCAACTTCAAAAAATCATAACTAATTAACCGTAAGTCCGTACGAGTCGAGCCACCTATCATTTTAAAGGGAATTGAGTCTAATTTCACTTAAAAATACCTTCATGTCCTGAGTCTAATTTTAAATAAGTAAAATAGACCAAATACTACAGTATGTCTAAAATATTAAGTTTCGCTTTAACATAAAAACTCAAATTTTTGAATCAAACAATTTAAGTTGGTATTCTTAGAACTTTGATACAACTTCTTTTGAAACTAATTAATTTGGTAATATGTTTAAAGGAAACAAATCAAGCTTGGTATACATCGTCATATTTAAACGCTAAATGACGAAAAGTGTTTTCTTGTCATACTATGCTAAATGACCACTTGTTTATGTTGTTTGCATATATGTTGCTTGCTTATTTTAAAATTGTTGTTTTCACTTGTTTGTATGCATAATATATGTGTCAATCTTGCCATGTTATTTATTCGCTTGCTTGACGATTTCTTGTTTATGCACAATAGGACATTTACTATATTTTGTGCACTAAGTTGGAAAATTGTTTTACCATCACTTATAGACTTAGATCACTTCTTTTGCATAGGTTATACTAACATCTCGCATAACTTATGAAATGTCATAACTCACTTAGCAATAAGTACTAAGTAAATTAGTCAAGTACTTTGAAAAATAGAGTTTTTAAGAGAGTGTTTGGTACAAGGACAAAAACAATGTTGTATGATGTCATTTATGTGTTCTTGCTTCGTAGGATGATAAACTAACTTAAATTATTGATGTATGCTAACCGGTTCATGCAGGGGGATAGCACACGGGTGTTATCAAATTTTACCCATTTTCACTTATATGTGAAAATCGTTAGCCCTTGTTCAAAATCAATGCTCCATTATGTTTGTGTATGCGTTATTGACTGTTCCTAACTAGAAATAGTTAATGCCATATGTTTTGAGAAAAATTTCAGGTTTCGAAAAAGTCCCCAACACCTAAAAAATGGGTCTGTAAAGATTTCTGGTCTCCATGGACCAGACGGCACCATTAATTTGGTTCCGTCTGTTATGGATTTTGGTACCGCTATACCTGTACAGGCGGCACCAATTTAAGGGTTCCGGCTGTGTAAAGAAATGGTGCCGTGAATCCTACAGGTAAGTTATTGAATTTTACTAAATCCCGCAATCTAATTTACCAAACTTCGTTTCTAGGATAGTTGTTAATGCATATCTTTCATACCTCACTCAACATATCCTTAATGGATTAACTTAGGATGTTTGACATGATTTTAGACACTTCCATCTCATTAGAAACTACCATCTTTGTATGGATTAACATCAAATCCATGAATCCTTAGTTCCATAAATCGACACATTCAAGATGATCATTTTCATACCTTCACTGTTACTTTTCCTCAAGCTCAGCATTTCTTAAAGCAAAGTCAAAAGGACTAAATCCTCAACCTCAAATAAGCCACTTAAGAAAACCACTAGGATTAGCATTCGATCTTGTTGCTACATTAACTTGAACTCTTCATCCTTAGACTCATTACCTCTCAACATCTCATCACCCATTCAAGATGTGAACTTTCTAAACTTAAGTACTCTAACTCCACCACCAAAATCACCCACCATTATGACTACTTCACAACCATCCAAAACACCTTCACAACCAAAGTCTCCAAAGCTTTTCTCTATTAAACTTTGTGCAACACCACCAACATCTCCTCACCCGTTTGCGGATGACTTAGATGACTTACCGAGACTAACAAATCTGGACTCATTATTTGCAAAGATATCATACACAAGTCTATCATATGACTATTGTTTTGTATCTACATGTATTGCCTCACTTGGTTAACATGAAAATAATGTGTCATCCTTCAAGACGATAAGTATTTACATAGAGTCATAACTCACACGTATGTTAAAGACATACTATCAAGTCTTGTTATCCTTGAGTTCAATCTAAGCTTTATAATCTCAACAAATTAGGATTGACAACTTAAGTATTTCATCCGAAATATTGAAGTATATGCGACTTACGATTGTAGTCATTAAAAGTCATATCCGAAAAAAACAACACCCAAGTATTTTAACAAATGTTGAAACACTTATCCAAAACAAACAACCCACTGTGCTACTTATCCCTCTTAGACACCTACTATCCCTCTTTCATCTGTTGGCACCATTAAGCGTATTGCTCATGAACTTCCAAGAGCATCCTTTAAATCAAATGTGCCCTTTCAAGGTGAACCTATACCTCAGCCCCTAAGCTTCATAGACATAACCAAAACTTCAAGCACTTCACCCACTAGTTGTAGCAACCAATGAACCATAAGAATTAGTATCCGTATTTTTTGTGTTCAACATCTATGGACAAATATTCAACCTAAGTACTCCCATAGCACAACAAACCCCTACATCACCACATCCTTATTTAGACACTAGAAGACCTACCACCTAGATCAACCAATCCACCATCCTTACCATCATTTGAATTCGTTGAGTGTATTGCTCAAAAAAGCCCTTGTGTCCAACACTTGTACTGAATCAAATGCTCGTTTGAACAAACTCAAACATCCTTTCCAACATATAAGGACTTAGATAATTCATTATGGCTAGAACCTCAACTATCAAATAAGCATGGTGCTCTTGGTAATTGTTGTCAATTTCCACTAGGTACAAGTAGTACCACCTTCACAAATTATCAAAGTATTAGTAATACTTTGTCGTTAAACTTCTGCATAAATTTCGTTAAACCTCAAATCAACATTTTAACAATATATGTTAAAATGCAATCTTAAAGCCAACATCATACACCCCAAGCAACAATGACTCTTGAGGAGTATACATAAGAAACTCGAGTGAATTCCTCTTGTCATCATCTAGTGATTATAATCTTGAGACCAAGTTTATTTAGATGGGACTATCCGATTCAAACACTTTGGCTTCATATCTTCATTTAGGAAAACATGATGTTTTGAAAAACATTATGCCTAAGAAATCATGCGTTAAGTTTTCATCTTGTTAAAAGGATATTGTATATCCTATGCGTTATTCTCTCCTTGCGACATAAATGGTTGTGTTACAAGAGATTTCATTACACCTCATTGGCTAAATGATCTTGAAACGAACAAGTTCTATGAACTAGCGTATCCAATTCATCTTGTCATACTTATTTTCATAAGCATGATAACTTTATCCCATGCGATAATCTCATTTGTTGAAAGATACTATTTGTATCCATTTCCTTTCAAGCATACATCATAACCTAACCTTGCTCAAACCTTGTGCACATCCAAGGTTAAAACTACACATCTCTAGAACATACACATGATCTATTGAAGTTAGTAACCTTATTTAGATTCTTGTCAAATAAAGTTCCAAAGAGCTTTCTTGAGAACATTCTTAATTTAACATATTTCATTCCCTAGTCTTAGATAAATCAAATCACTTTTAAAGTGTACACTTCAACATTAAAGATGCCATCCATTAGATCATACAATTGGCTATGTAATTTAAACAACCTTAGATTCTAAACACAAGATTAAAACATATTGTTTATTAACACACCATTGTTAAAATTCACGTGTATAACATGACATCTTCATCACCTTAGTTATATTGTATATTAGTTGTGTCACATTAAGCCAAGTATTAGTAAACTATCATCTTTTATGCACTTTAATAGGCAAAAGTAGGAGTTCCCATCTTTTTAACATGAGAATGACTACTGGAGAACCTATTGCACTGGAAACTCAATTTGACCTAACGGTTGAATTGCTTCTTGGAGAGAAGTTGGGTATGTGGAATCACCCGTAAAAATGGTCGTGTTTAGCCTTAATTGAGCACCGCTAGTAATAGTCTCATATTCATTCTCCAACTTGAAAAATCTGTTTTCCTATACTTGCCTAAAGTAAGTGTTAAAACATTGATAGTTTTCCTCGCCTTAGGAATACTAATCAAACAAGTAGTATATATGATTTTTCTTTTGAAACCAATTGCATTGCACTTACATGTGTTGATTACATGTTCTTGTTTGATACGATAAGTTGATTTGACATTATCTTAGTGTTTTGATAACTATTTGATTGATAATTAAATGTGTAAACCTTAGTACGGTTTTATCTTTATAATGCTTGTATTCTTGTCTCATGCTATTAAACGTTTAAACCTAAACTTGATTTGCATGATACTTACATTTGAATTATTTTTAGCATGATTCACATGTTAATTATGAACTCATAATATGCCATTTTGATACGTGGTAATTTTGATAGGATATATTTGTGTTTGAAAGCTATTAGTTGGCATTCATTATATTTATGTGTAGTACGATCCAAATAACACATGCTCTAAATTGTTATGTCTTAAACATGGCTTGCATGAATCTCTCATCTTGTTTTTTTTGCTTCTTGTCACACTATTTTTTTTGCTACGTGTGCACATATAATTTGCCAAAATGCTTTTGGTATGACAAACTTTTAGAAGCCTTTTTATCTTACAAATTAATCACATAGATTATTGTATATCCAAGTATGCTTAAGTGTCTAAGTCTAACGACAAAACAATCTCATAATGAAATGTCTTGAATAAATTCGTATTCGTGCATAATATAATTGTTTTGATGCTATCTTGTGTGGTGATTTCTTGTCTACTAAGTGCAATGTGTTATTTTTTCTTATATAATATGTTATCATTTGATTTCTATCATGTTAACATCTTTTGTCACTAACAATTTTGTTTTGTAGGTTGATAACAAATTATTTGTTATCTCACTTGGTTCTAACTTTTATATGCTCATCTTGCATAATCCCCTTTATTGCTACGTAGATTAGTACTATGCTTTATGGGACCCCTACACTTGCATATAGTTTAAAAGCATATAGAATTAAGTTGTAGAGGGTTGGCTTTGCATTTTTGTCTTTCAACCGACCTCTTTCCAAATCTCATTTTTGCTTCCGCTTTCCAAAAATAACCTCCATCATTATTTAGTTATAACAATACTCTAATCCTCTTCACTTCCTATTAGGAAACCACATGCCTCATCATACGATCATCTCGTATTAATCAAGAAGAGGTACGTGACTTTAAGGATAAACTTCACTAAGCTCATCTCTTTCGTTAACCCGAATAACCTCCTAAACACTTTGTTGTCATTCCTTATTTGATACATTACACATTATGTTGGATGTCCACCAATTAAGAGGGAGAGAAATCCATTCACATAATTTTCTTTTGTCAAATTTTATGTCTCTTAGACTCTACAATACCAACACATAGGTAAACACCACTTAGCTAAAGCCGGTTCATGAAACCACAACTAGTTCAACCTTTTTCGCACCAATACCTCATCAAGTGAAAAATGCATCATGTGTTTTTACAAAACGTCTTCATCTCCACATATAGGATTTTCCTTAGACTAACACCTTACAACTTCACTATCTAGAACACCATCATAGGATCTTATCCTTTTCTCGCTTATCATGCATGTCCTTGTCAGTGCAAACGATATATTAATCAAAACAGCCATCTCCAACACGTTGGTCCATCCAACTCTCACTCATATGATGTCATTCTCATCCTCATATAGGTACTCATTATTAGTATTTTCCATATTGTCTTCACTTCTTTTCAAAGTGATAATCATCCATGTCGGTCAAAACCGTGCTAATACTACCTTTCCCATTGTCACCTAGAATAGGTCATTTTTATAATTCGTGTCAATCAATGAACGAATTTATCTTTATGTTATCACTTTTATACTTTTTGGTATCTTCGTTATAATATTCTTAGATAGAACACATTATTGATTACTCTTGGGTTGAAGCATATGAGAACTTGCTCAAAACAATAGATTGTTAGCATCAATAAATCATTCAAATCATAACCCTTATGCATCATTGAAATGCAATGTCCATTCACATTTTTTTCTTCTTCTTAGCTTTGGTCACTTGACATGACGAAAGGATTGCATGAGTCCATATTTTTATATTTGCTATACATACGAGTTTATAACTCCTTAATAGCTTTCTACCTAATCACCACCACCTTCCATCACCACATGAATCCTACTAGTAAACCGACACCAACACTAGCACCACTAGTGGCACACCCGGTGAAAGACTTCATATCTTCTTTCTAGGAACTATTTTGTAGGCTTTTATCATATTATATTCTCACTTTTCTTATGATTGTAATTAGGAGACTACACTTCATGAGATCTTTGATTATATCATTTATCACATATATACATCTTATTTTTTGTCAAAAAGATGAAATATATTGCACTAATGTTTTTCATTTTAGGTTCATCATCATATACACTAGATTGTATATAACTTACTCATCTAAGGATGAAGTTTGCATCAATTATTTTTCTTATTTTAGGTGCTTCTTGACACCCTCGAGCAAGGAGGAATATCCTTTAAGCACTCATATAGCATCGTCTATACACTTGGTTGTATATGGCATATTTGTCTAAAGACAAAGCTTCTATTGTACTAATATTTATTTTGAAGGTTCATCTTGACGCCCTAGAGGAAGGGGAGCTTCCCTCAAGAATTTACTGAATGCATCTTATACACACTTTGTTGTATATCACTTACTCGTCCAACGACGAATATACTTCTGCACTAATATTTGTTTTGTAGATTTTTAATCATGCCCTGACACCTCAAACAAGGGGGAGCATGCACGCATTTAGCATCATTCTCACTTTTCAACAAGCATTTGTGCTTTGATAAAAAGTGGAGAAAATAGGCTAACATTGCTATGCCTTTTTCTTTTTCATATATTTCTCATAATTTTTGTTGCATAAAACTAACCTTGATGTAGGTTAAGCCTCTTTATTTGATCAATGGATCCACTGCTAAATAAGGGACGGGTTGAAGTAGACGATTTAACTTCACTAGGGATGATGCAAGCTCGCCTTTTTGGGGAGAAATTAAGTTAAACTCCAAGGACACGCCCTTTTTGTTTCGACAAAAGGGGGAGAAGAGTGTAAACGGAGAAGGTAATGTAAAGGTAGTAAGGATACAAGTAACCTTTTACATTTTACTTTCTATTACGTTTACATATATTTGTCATCA